>CM060654.1:34931798-35516798 GCA_030686955.1 Odontamblyopus rebecca
TTATTGTGCATTTTCTGTTGCTGCCCCACGGTTGTTGAACCAGTCGCCATTAGAGATTAGAGTGGCAGAGTCTGTATCTGTTTTTAAATCACTCCTAAAAACACCTTTTTTCACTGGCTTCAATAAGTGACATGTACATTTCTTGTTGTTGAGTATCTTATTGTTTTCTGTGTTTTTTAGTAGCTGTATTATGTTTATATTGTATACTGTGTTGTACCGTCCTGGTCTTTTTTTTTGTTTGTGTTCAGCACTTTGACACAGTTGTTTTTTGTACCTAACAAGCTCCCGTTGTAGTCGAGCATTATGGGAAACAGAGGTTTACCTGAGACCAGAGATTCGACAGCTATATATACTAAAATAATTCCAACTTGATACCTGTAACGTCTTGCGTGAAGAAGAGCAACAACTCTCCTCCATAGCCGTCTTGCTCTTCGTCTTCGTCGCTGAGAAATTACTTCTACCAAATTGTAAACCTGACGTTACTTCAAACGCTCTCGCTGCTCAAACATTTGTGCAAACGTCTGCATCGGTAAAATCCATATCGCTATGATGATAACAAAAACAACAAGCAAAATTGCCATGATTCTCTCCTTTCACTTTGTGCTTTAATCGACGCTGCTCATTTCTTTTCAATGGCTGGATGATCTCAGCATGTTTGGTCCACTTACAAAAATGTACCATGTGAATGCAAACCGCACCAAAATGTAAAAATAAAAATAAAAAATTTACCCAAAGCAAGTGAACTATCGGACTTTCCTGATGCGAATACACCCTTATGCAATTACAGGTGGTTTTATAGCTCAAAAATACCAAGAAAAACCTGCATTCTGACAAATCTGACCTGTAATGTCATTTTCTCCATGAACATAGAAAGGTTTAATGTTATACTGTGAAACACTCCAGACTAAGCAAGAACATCTTCATGGAGAAAAGCCTTTGACGGATCTTCCTCTAGAAAAGTTACACAGTGCACCTAATATTTGAATCTTTGGAATGAGAAAATGAACAGGAAACTAGATTTTTCGTTGAGCATGGATGTTTTGGCCACTATAGTCCACCTCCAGACGGGTTTAAACTAACTATACCAGATCGACGCTCTCTATACTGCCGCATCTATCTGTTTACCGCCATGTTCATAACACATCTTATTTAGTCTGAATTCTGTTGCCCCACCTAACCTCCCCCCTCCTGTGATTACACTTTCTCTCAGCCTCACGTGCCCCCCTGGTGGCCTGAATCTATTAATACATTTCTTTTGATTGTTGCTGGGCTGATTTGTATACACGGTAGCGCATTAGGAGATGTGCCTACCAGCCCCAACGCCAGCTTTTGAATAATGAATGTTTCTATTAAGTGCTATGGCGCCTCCCACTAAGGGCCCATTAATATTGAAGAGATGTAAAGCCGGAGCTAACAGCGCGGGGACTGGCATCAAATGAAGCTGGGAGCGGGATGGGCGTATGAAAGGAGAGCGCTTCAATACAATTTGGCCTCTGTGAGTTTACGCTAAGGAAAGGCAGACTCGCAGTGACAGCCTCTATAAACATCAAGTGTGAGTTAGCGTCGGCGGGGAAACAGGGAGTAGCTCACTTGTATTACTCAAGAATACATTTGTTTGAAGGATAAGATTGGTGGTACTATGGGTTTTATAGTATTGCAAACCGGAATTATTTTAAGGGAGAAAGAATGCAATCCGGAAAAAGTACGCAGCTAATCAGGAGTTTGTTTTGTGTTTATTGCGCGGAGAAACTTTGAGACGCGCTAAGTAACTTTTCAGGTGGGGATCGGCCATTTGTGTGTCTCCATGGAGATGCAGGGGTCTCCATCCAGCAGCTCTTCACCCCCTTCCAAGTAGCTCTCCAAAATCTATTAATTTAATGTATTGTGTGCACTGATAACTGGGTAATAGTTAGTTTTATAGGCATCTAACTGTGCCATGGCTCTTATATTTACTCCATTTCCAGCGACCGTTAAAGTTAGTAGCTCTCTGGCATTTTCGTTTTACAAAAAGTAGCTCACGGGAGGAAAAAGGTTAGAAATCCCTGGCTTAGAGAGTGTCACAGTATGGCATTAACTTTATCTGCCTTGCATTTAGTCAATTACAGATGTTTTTATGGGTTGAAAAAGTCATTCTTACTGTGTGCAGGCTCATCTCTCCACTTGACCTGGTGGCATAATCTGGTCTGTATGGAGATGATAGACCGTATATATAAATTCGTTAGACAGTCTGTGCCTGTTTTTAAATCACTCCTAAAAATGTACCTTTTTTCATTGGCCTTTAACAAGTGAGACGTACATGTTGTAGAAGTTTTCAGCTTGTCCAAGAAAGGGTGGAATTAAAAGGCTGGAGACCAACTGGATGTCTTAAGCAGGCAAAGCTTATTTACCATCAGTAATACAGGCCTGGGGGGACATGAAAAGTCAACATAGTCTGATTTCAAAAGTGAACATAGTCTGATCTTTGAGTGTTCAAGCCCCTTGACTCTGCTTCCAAAGGAGGAGGTTTATAAAGCAAGTGTGGGGAGACTATGAAGGCCAGTAGACTCCAGTTAGTCAGCAATATGCCACAGTTTAGATAGTGGTGCCAATGGTGCACCAAGAGATGATCCTGGTGTAAATATAGCATTTGTGAGTGACTGTTAAACTGAGAAATGTATGTGGAGGATAAATTACTTAAATTCTCTTACAGTACATTTGTTGTTGTTGTACATAAGTGTATTTGCTTGAGCATAGAGCCTCCTACACTGTCTATACATATCATCATCATCTGCCATGTCCGCAGTGATGACCAAGATATTTCATTTTTATTGTAACAGACAATACAACATCTGACAGACAAAAGTCATAGGATATATCATATGCTTGTCTTCTTTGTCATGATGGATCCAGAGAATGCAATAGACCCTTTTAGGGCAGAAGTGTGCGCGCATTTTGGCAACAGTGGCATTTGTTCCCCATTCATTCTGATTCATTCAGACTGAACACGGACAGAAGAAGACGGAGATGAAAACATTCCCAGCACCAAAATGTCTGGCCGTCATGTGTGTGGTTGTCAGAATCGATATTCTACCAGCGGACTAAAGTTTTAAAGTTTTACTCACTGATCACACGAGGATCTGGCAGTCGGACACCATGTGTCAAAGTCGCTTGTTGAGGAAATATTCGTGATCTTTTGACGATAATCCTTTTGCAGAGCTTGACAAGCTGCTGAGTTCTGCTATACTTCTGCTACCAAAATGCGTGCGCAACCGAGCCAACGCCATCACTGTTTACTCACACTAAAAGGGTCTATATTCTAGGCAAAGCAATAATATCACCATGGAGGAAAGTTACATAATGTGCTTTGTACCCCAGTAATGCAATGAAAAGAGAGAATGTTGGATTTGTTGGGGAAAGTTATGGCATCATTATCATTGCAATAGGCCTATAGAGTAAAGACTGAATTGAGCATGTGGTGGAGGAGAAACAAAGGAATTCCAAATGTTACCCCTTAATGGCAACAGATGGCAAACCTGTGGGGTAATGTAGTTATTTAAACCTGTGGGGTAATCTAGTTATTTCCAATATTGTAAGATGCATATTTGGCACTGACATCTTATCCTCAAGCAAAGACTTTTTTCATTATTTTATTACTTCTCAATGGCGTACAGTTGCCCTATAGTCTCCTCAGGTCTGTATCATCTTGGTCTAAAGTCTTACAAAGAACTGTGGAGCTTTCAAACTTACAGTACGCAGAGATTGATGGTTAAATCTCTGGTACTGACATTGCAAACTGTTGGAGAGTCCTTGGGCAAGACAACTCACCACATCGCATTTGTGATTGGTTATTACTGTATGTATGTTTCCCCAGGACAGCTACGCTATCAGATATAACGACTACTGTAATATCGAGCTTTGGGAAGTCTATAAATTAGATTGTGATTGAACTTTGTAGAACAGAATCATCAGTATATGTCAGAGTCTCACTGTCTCACCCCTGTGGACTTTATTGATCAATACTGAATCAGTCCCCCTGCAGATCAGCGTTTCATGTAGACAGCGTGTAATAAAATAATAAGGCCACGGGAAACACATGCACTCTTTGAAATATGCATAGGAACATGTAGAAAGGCACATGTTGTTTTTGCTATGCTGGTTCCCATCACGCTTACAGATTCTCACGTATCCTCGACTGTGGTGGAAGAAGGACTCCATTTTGTTGCTTAAGTAAAAGCACAGATACTGGAGCAAAAAAATAATCTCATGAAAAAAATTTATTCAGGCTGCACCGGTTTTAAAATGTACATTAAGAGTCAAAAGTCAAAATATTTCATGCAGGTTTTTAGATCTAATAAAGCTCCGGATGTATTGATTTTGTTCAATAGAAACAACTGAATCAATCTGTTTTTATTTTTTTGCATATTTTTGCTTGCTCAAACTACAAGTGTGTTAAACATAAACCACTTTCTGCACTGGAAAAATAATATCTAGGTAAGTTAAAATGACTTAAATTAAGAACATTTGACTTTATTTGAGTAAATTCAACTTGACAAATACAATTATCTACCAAGAGAATAAGTGTGTTTTTCTAAATTCAAGCAATATGTGATTGTGTTTCTTATTTCAAGTAAAAAGTTGTTGTTTTTCTTATTTTAAGTGTAGCAAGATGTATTTTCATATTTTTAGTACAAAAAGTCTTATTCCACTGGCAGATCATTTTACTTGTCAAGTGAAATTTACTCAAATCATGACAAAACTTTCTTAATTCAAGTCATCTTAACTTTGCTAGATTTTTTTTTGTTTTTTTGTTTTTTGCACTGTGCAGGTTTCATACAATAATAAAAAATACTTTTACTTTTCAGTCATGTTCAGAATTGTAGTGGAGTAGAAAATACAGATACGTTCTCTCAAATGTAGTGAAGTAAAAGTAAAAAGTGTACTTAAGTAAAGTACGGATACCATATTTTGTCACTTAAAGGTGCACTGTGCAACTTTTTCCGGTGGAGGGTACATTACCTGCTTGTTTCCATGGGGATGTTATTGCTTTGTCTACAACAGGCTTGTCCAAACTATGGCCTGGGGGCCAAATGTGGCCCTCGGACCAATTGTTTTGGCCCTCAGGCTTCATTTGGCCTGGGGGCCAAATGTGGCCCTCGGACCAATTGTTTTGGCCCTCAGGCTTCCAGGTGAATTGGCCCATACTACTGCAAGTAGTACTTTTTACTACGTGTTTTTAAAATCTACCTTAATCAACAAATGTATTGTTTCCTTTTGAGGGTCTAAGCATGAATAAGGTCTGGAGGCTCATTCAAACCTGTTATAAATGCACAGATTTGAATTACTCACTGTTTTGACCCCCAGTCTATGACCCTCGACAGGCCCTCACCCTGGTCTGTGTGCCTTTTGATGAAAAAAGATTGGACACCCCTGGTCTAGAATGTTTCGCAGTATGATATTAAACCTTTCTATCTTCATGGACACTAAACCAGATCAAGTTACAGGTCAGATTTGTGGAGAGTCGACCTGCTCACAGTCAGAATCCCTGTTTTTCTTGGTATTTTTGAGCTATAAAACCACCCGTAGTTTATTTATTATTATTTATTTTTTGTATTTTATTGTCTTTTCACAATGCAGATTCACATGGCAGTTAGTACACACAGGGAAGTATACAAACTGTCCACACTGAGTCAAGTCTGATTGTCCATAGTTGTGCATTTCCACATTTCCCATTCTTACTTACACAAGTTGTAATGCAATTTTCATAAGAACAAATCATTCAAGACATAAAATAAACACTGTAGCTTTGAACCAGGGTGTAAAATCAGACTTTTTTTTATCCACACAATCATACAGGTTCTACACAATGTCAGATCTACTGTATGTTGTTTAATATAATGTGACCATCCTTTCCATTTTTTTTTAATTTATGAACTTCCAATCTAAGTGAAGCAATGAGTTTTTCCACATTATATCAAACCATTCTTCTATTTTAGGCTTCAGAAAACCACCTGTAGTTTAACAAAGTAAAGTAGAGCTGTTTAGAATCATACTGTGGAACATTCCAGGTAGCTCAACGACATCTCCATAGAAACAACCAGATGCTCGACCCCTTTACCACTCCATTACATTCCACGACAGATCCTAGGCTACATCTCTTCTCTTCGGCCAACGTTTAAAGCCTTGTGAAGCATTTTAGAGGTATAGTTTGTCCCAAAACAAGTCATCATTGTCGTTTTACTAGCCCTGTTAAACGTGCTTCTCAATTAAATCTGACATTTGCAAATTAGTGTACGCGCAAACTACAGCCGTTAAAATTTAGGAACAAGCTCCGGTAATGTACCACTCGGAATTATATACGTAGCTGCAGCAGTTTAAGTAAATAAAGTGTATCGATAAAATGGCCGCGTGTGGAGCAAGTGCTGATGTTGGGGAATCTTCCGTGAGGCCGGGGTGATTAAACATTATTAGCAGTGTATTGTCTGGAGGGTGCATTAAGCTTGGTCAGCTCTTGTAGTTACCGTGGCGATGGCGATGCCGTGTGCTCCCGTGCATGGCTCTGTACAATATTGAGTTAGACTAAAGGCCGAATCAGCACGTTAAGTTACATTACTGTAGGGGAGTGGACGGACAACCCCGGGGCAGTTCGGTTTGACGGCCGTTTTTAGATGAGCAAGATGTTTCGGGGTTTTATTTGTGCGGTATTTTTTCGGGAGATGTTATGGACAGGGTAAGTGTCGATGTGAAATGGGGTGAAGAGTTTGCCTGACCAGCCGATTCTACGTTCTGGTGGAATTCAAAGTGTGGAAAAACCTCTGTCCAAACTTGAGACGGTCCAACCACAGCTGCAAATTTGGAGGATGTGTCTCCTCTCCAAAATTCATGTATCATTCAGAACAAAATATCTAGCTATTTTTACCTGAGATAAGTAATAGTTTGGAGTTTCGATATGTAAAAATCTATGCCGTTTCTCAGTCCCTTATGCTATGTTTTCCGCTTCTTAATTATATATGTACTACCATGTTTGTTTTTGACGTAAAAGGACCACGCGTCGCTCTGATTGGTTAATCCGCCTGTCAATCACACCCTCTGAAATCAGGGAGACAGGATACACCTCCAGATCTACTTGAGTCTCTCGAGTCTAACAAACTAAACACTCTGCCTGGTTCACTCATTAGTGTCTGGAAACGTTATAAAACAACTTTATAAGCAGCCTTAGCCTTACCTCTGTTGATTTCCCGCTGTGCATGTGAAAGCCCAAAAGACTCGATTGTCGACTCCAGCGGCTGTGAGAGGCTCAAAGCAACAAGTGAGCATCGACTACTGACGATGAAGAAGAAGAGAAACTGAAAGTTGTTGAAAGAAAATGCTTCGGGAATGTATTTTTTTAGTGTTTTAAAAAATATATAATTCACTCGTAAATAAATGGGATTAGAAACAACATCGGCGATCGGGTCTTTTGAGCTTTCGCATGCGCAGTGGGAAATCAACAAAGGTAAGTGGAAGGCTGCTGCTGGGGTTATCGGGAAGTCTCTCTACTCTCCATATTCCTTTGTTTAAGAAATAAATTAACAGCAATTCAAGAAGCAATTCAAGATTTTTTTTTTTCAATAGGTCTTAAGTTTTTTATGCAAATAGTCCTTATGTCCTTTGAACTTGAAGAAACCTGTAGGAACCCTGTATAACTTGGCCTTGCTGCATTGCCTGCTTGTCCCCATGGAGCAGAAAAGTGTCTTAGTATATCTTTAAGGCATGTTTACTGTGAAAGTTAGTCTGTCTGTTGTACAATTCGCTTTATATAGCATTGCAATACTATCCTAACCGCATCATTTATTAGTTCTTTACTGCTTGGAACCTTGTAAATGGTTTCCAGAGGCATTGGACGCTCCCCCTACACACATAGTGCCTATTTATAATAAAAGAATCTACTGATTATTATACGTGCATGTGTTTTGGTAATATGGGATTGTTACAGTACAACCCATAGACCATACAGAGAATTATAGCTCCAAGTCTGCACCCAGGGATTGAACCCCCAGTCTCATTATTACTGTGCGGCGGCTTCATCCATACAATGTACTTCATGAAATCAGGTCACCGTCTTTAGTTCATAAACCCTATAGAATGGAAAAGTGGAGAACAGTGCAATCGGCTGGACCGGGGTAAGTGTGAGCAGTGGTTTCTCTGCATTAGCCTTTACAGACAGTGTGACAAAAAGAGAGGGGCCCCAGGACGGACCCTAACGGGATTACACCAAAAGAGGAGCCCGGCCAGCACTGGGTGGGTTAAAGGGCAAGAGAAGAAGAGAAAGAGGAGAGAGTGCACTGCAAATTTGTCTGATCTGGATTTTAAAACTTAAATCAGGAAATTCATCTTGTTTTCAGATTTATTATCGACTTACTTGTCCTGAGACTGCTTCATTCTAGTCTAGAGGTAATTTATTTTAAGATAACTTGTCAACAAGTCAAGTAAAATGATCTGTCCAGGCAGCGAGACAATTTCATTAATTTTAAGTCATTTTCTGATAGATAAAGCTTTTGTGCAGTGTGGTTGAATAGGCTAAAAAATGCATGGATACCTTGATTTGAGTAGATTTTAATTAGACCCATGGACTGGAGAATGGTGAAAAATTAGGACGGTTACCATATCAATTAACATTAATTAGAATGATTAATAAATTGTCTGTAAATCTTAATCTTAAATCTCTATCTATCTTATTAGTGCATTTGCAGCAATGCTATTAATGTGCACTGTCCCTGTCAAATAAACCAATACATAAATAATAAAATAAATGAAAACGATTATTCAGAATTAAATTTAATTCTGTAGTAAGTGGGTGGTTTGTTCTGATTTTAAAGCTGAATGAATTTACTCCTCAATCATGTAAACATTATTTTTCTTACAAATAATGCCAGTCGTTCAGCACAGGCTCGTTGGGTCGCCCTCCTGAAGCGATCCAAAGTCTGAAGAGACGAATAGTCGTCTCTTCAGATTTTCCTCCACTGCTCTTTGGATATGTGAGCAGGAGTGGGCTGAGGTGTCGCAGCCGTGGACTCTTCTTCCTCCTTCTCCGACACTCTTCCCTTCTCCTCCTCAGCTCACAGACATAAAGCGTGAGGAGAGAATTCTCCAGCTGCTGCTTCATTATCATCGGAACGACTGTGAAAAAAGTTTGGTTCATGTTTGTGTTCGTGGCGTAACGACAAACCGAGATGACAGAACAGCCAGTAGCATTTGAAGTGTGTGTTTTCTTCCTAAAGACGTAAATATGTCCGTGTCCCTGTCCAATCAGAACCCTTCCCGACCTCCAGATGTTGAGCGGAATAAAATAAAGTTAACGTTTTCCATGTAAACCTCAATTCAGAATTATTATGTCCATGTAAACTCAATGGAGAATATTTGAATTCCAAACTATTTAATTCAGAATGATCAATATGGAACTAAAAAAACCACGATGTAAACGTGGCCAATCTTTCTTTCTTTCTAGCATTTATTCAAATACAGGTGATTTTATTGCTAAACTCAAACTTTAAAACTGTGAGTGGGATCGTCTGAATATAAGTCTGACCTGTAATATGGTCTGTTGGCAAAGCAATAACTCCATAAGCAGACCCTCCACCAGAAAAGTTACACTGTGTACCTTTAGAGTCACACTATGGACTTTGCTTCCTGTTATTTCTTTGCCTGGGATGTCACACACTATGGCATTAAACAGATCTTTCTAGCATTGACTGAATCACAGGTCTTTTTATAGCTCAAAAATACCTTTAAAAAACGGTGAGCGCAACATCGCCTCTGCACAGATCCGACTGATAACCTTGTCTGGTGGCCTCACTTGCTTGTCTCTTTGGTGGAAAACATTGAACACAATTTTTAGCAAGTTACATAGTGCAGCTTTAAAAGAAACCGCTCTTTGTTGGAAAAATAGAAGTCGAGATGTTAAGACACACAATAGATACAAACAACACCTAATCCAAGCGCGTACTCACTTATTTGACTGATTTTTTTGTCCTGAGCTTGTCCGTGTGATGGCAGGATGCAGGGAGGATGTGTCCGTGGAGGTTTCCGGTTCTATTCCCCCGCTGACAGCCTGTGAACATGAGCACAAACAAGCAGAGGATGTGCCAGGTCGCCTCGGGAGCCACGATGATGAAAGCAACAGACATGCAAATAGCTGCTACAGAAAGACATGTTTCACCCTCTAAAAGGATTATGGGTATCTGTGTCAAAATATATTACACAACGCAGTGCCGGAATGATTGCTAACATCAGCTGCAAAATAGATCTGAGTATTAAGATGTCAATAGTCAAAAAAAAACATCCCGGGATGTGTCGATAAACAGATTTAGGAGGTGGAAGCAGTCGCCTTAAGGGTGGTTTTAGATTACAAGTGTAACATAGGGATTTGTGCACATTTGTGTGGATTTGCAGGTATTCTCGCAACTCTAAACAAGATAAACAAATGTAAAAATACACGCTACGCACCTGTTACCTCATAAATCAAATAAGCTGGCTATGCAAAAGGTTAAACACATCTATATTTATTGCATAACCATATTTCAGAGTAGATTAAACCAGCAAAACAACTTTTACCCTTTAGTTTTCCAATCATTTGTTGTATTCTTGTCACATTTTCTTATAATTCAAACTAGCTTTACAATACTCAAACCTCATATCAAACCTCATATCAACTGCCCAGCCCCAACTCCTCTTCTTCTCCACACCTGTCATCTATGCTCCAGATCAGATATTGTCGCTAACAAATCCATCGTTCTTTTAATTTTCAGTAAATCTTTTGTAAATGATGTAGAATTCATCTATTTTAACCTGATCAGGGCAAAAGTGGTGGCCCAGTAGTTAGTGCTTCAGCCTCACAGCAAGAAGGTCCTAAGTTCAGTTCCTGAGTGGCATGGGGCATTTCTGTGTGGAGGTTTGTAATCTAATAGCTGTTACTGGAATAGTTGAATTATAGGCTCGCTTCTCGCTTCTTGCTGCTCCCCACTGCTTTTGAGCTTTGCTTTGTCACTCTTTTCAGTCACTCTTGTTTCTTACACCACAAATTTCTAAAACTAACCAAGATTTATTCTGTTAAATCGAGACAAAAAATCTTATTTATCTTGTTTTAAGGGATATTTACTAAATGAATGCTAAATATGTAAGATTGTTAATCTTATTTTAAGAAAATATTTCTTTTTTTAGTTTTTATATCTTTTTATATCTAGTTAGAATGCACAGAAAATAAGCAAAACAAGTGTTCAGACAGTGTTTAAGCCAATTTTTTATGGATGTAAATAAGTCGATGTTGGACTGAAATTCTCCAGTATCATGTCTGAACCTTCTTTTTGTCAGGTGGAAAGATTAAAGATTTAAAAGTTTTAGGACAGTGCTGCAGTTTGTCAATATGTTACCAAGTGGTGATTAGTCTTAAAATAAAGAAATAAAGAATTTCATTAAGATTCATTAACTAAAATCAACAATCAAACAGTCAATAAAAAGCTTTATATTCTAGTTTCAAGATTGTCCATCTTAATATATTCTTAGATTTAGTGTTTTATGCTTTATTTTAGATCACTTAAAACTTAGATTATTGCTTAGGTTAAGTGATGTAATCTTATTTTGACATTTATGAGGGCCTAGCTATATTTTCTTATTTTAAGATTTCTTGATAAGTAAATTTCACTTCCTGCACTGGCAGATCATTTCACTTGTTTCTAGAGCATTTTAACTCAAACCAAGTGTATTTTTCTAGTTTTAAGGTGGGGTATTTTTGCAGTGTATATTATAAAAACCATAAAACCAAATAAAAAAATAAGAACAATGGAGTTTGCACGTTCTCCCTGTGTCTGCGTATATTTCCCTCGGGCGCAAAACATGCACAAAAAGCTCAAAATACTCATGACTCAAGACATTCCAAATCTCAGTGCTGACTTTCCTGGTTAAAATAAGAATCAATAAAAAAGAACAAGCGTCTTCTGTTTCCCTTGTTGACTTGTAAACAGCAACACTAAAGCCCTTACACCACACATCTCCACCACCTCTCAATCTGAAGTCATCCGCACTTGTTTTCACGCTCGATTCGGCCGGTTGGGTTTGTGCTTCTGCTCGGCTGTGTAGCGTTTCGGGAACATCGCAGTACGAAGGCGGGGTGTGGGGGGTCCTCTGAGCTTTTAGCAAGTCCATCAGTGACACCATCAGCGCCATCGTCCTGTCACTGCACCTCCACCTCTACCTCAGTATCTGTCACTGGATCTTCGGTAGGGGAAGGTCTAAGCTTTGATAAAGTGGACTAGTTTTATCGCATCCCCCTTACGGACACTTATTCCTGAGTATTTGCACACTGAGTAAATGCAGTAATAAAAAGCTTTTCTGGTGGAGGGTCTGCCACCTGTCTCCGTGGAGATGTTATTGCTTTGCCTGGAGGGTCCCACAGTGCGGCATTAAACTCATTCACTGCGAATTTCTCTGATATGGCCAAGATTTTCCAACTTATATCAGGTTATTCATCTTGTTTTCAGATTTATGATTGACTTACTAGCTCTGAGACTGCTTCCTTCTAGTCTAGAGGTAGTTTATTTTAAGATAACGTGTCAAGAAAAAATTATCTTGCTGCACGGACAGATAATTTCACTACTTTTAAGTCATTTTCTGATAGATTTAAGGGTTTATCATCAATTTTGGCCAAGCTTCTCTGCAGTGTTTTATGGGAATATACAGCATTGAAGATATGAATTCTAACTAGGGATGTCCCGATCCGATATTCAGTATTGGTATCAGCTTCCAATCTGACAGATGAGACAGTATTGGATTCAGCACGTGACCGGACGTTTCACATGTTTTTCCGTAAATCAAAACCCACCATGTCCGCTGTGTGGGACTTTTCACTTCAGTGGTCCCTCGTTTATCGCAGGGGTTCCGTTCTAAAAACAACCCGCGATAGGCGAAATCCGCAAAGTAGAAAAACCCTGTAAAAACTGTAAAACCCCTCCTCGATATGAGCGGGGAGGGGGATCACTCCTCACAAATCGTCTGTGGTCTAAACTGAAGAGCTCGGGGTCTGAAAAACATAGTTACGGGGAGTTGTTGGTGCTGGTTTTTATTCTTCGACATGCCACCTTCAATTATGCAGAAAACAATGCGCGGGTTCTCCCTTAACCAATCAGAGTACAGAACACATGCACATTTATACTGTAAAAAAAAAAGGCATGCAAAATTGCCCTAAAAAAATCCACGAAAGGTAAACCGCGTCATAGTGAAGGACGACTGTAACAAAACGATCAAACAACAACATGCAACTGCTGCAAACAACCAGCAGAGCCACTTTAACACTACCAATTTTTTTCATCACTTCCAAAAGAATCATCTGACGAGTTTGAGATTTACAAGCGAACACTGGCGGAGGTATTCGACCGGTATCGGAAGAGCACTCCTTAAAAAAAGTCAGATCGGATCGGAAGCCAAAAAATCTTTATCGGGACATCTCTAATTCTAACTGTGAGGAAGTTCGCCTCTCCACAGATTGCAAGTGTAACGGTGCCTGTTGACGTCATGTGCTTGTCTCCATTGAAATAGTGAATTTTAACTCACTGTATGGAACATTTCAGCCAACACAATAACGCAGGTGGCATTTCCTCCGCTAGAAAAGTTCCATAGTGTGCTTTTAATGACAGCAATAATTCTCAGAACGTTTGCGTTGCTTGCACCTACCTTCATATACGGTCTACTATCATTTAAAACATGTATGATTCTCTCTTCTGGTCTAGAAAACTAAAAACTAAAGAAAACTAAACAGAAAACTAAATGACTGAACAAACCTGCTACTAAACAATCTTTAGGTTATTTAAAGTAGTAGTACTCTTACCATTTGGCCTCATCTCTGCTCACAGGTGCTTTACTGCATATGTAACCATCACAAACTCTTCTGGACAAAAATACGTTGAGCCAATCGGAGTATTTTTGCCGGCTACTCCTCGCTTGCCTGAGCCGTGCTAAAACATTCATGTATTCTCCACCCCGGGGCGCCGTGGTGACACACTTACTCTACATCCAGAACAATGACTGTCCACTCACTGTACATTACAAAGCTGCAGTCCCATAGGAGCGCTGCGGAGTAGAGAGTATCATGAGTACAGGCAGTTTAAAGGGGCACTCGGTAACTTTTCTTGCGGAGGATCGGCTACTTGCTTACCTCCGTGGGGATGTTATTGCTTCTGAACGTTTCTATCTGCAAGGAGACATGGAAGTGGCGGGCAAGGAACCAGAGCAAGTTACAGGTCAGATTTGTGGAGTCTGTTCACGGTTTTTGTAGGTAATAAAACACCTATAGGGAGATGGATACGTTTAATATCATATTGTGGAAAATTATAGGCAAAGTAATACTGTTTTGGGAGATTTTTTTTTCTTTTGTTTTGGAAATGCGACCTGTACTACCCAGGCTGGCACCACTGCTAAATTTAATTTCTCTCCAGTGTTCATTTCTAGTCAGGAATCGGAATACACTTGGCGATTTGCAAGAACCCCGGAAGTTGAAGTTGGCGCACTGGTCAATCAGCAAAGCGGTGTGTTGGCCAGAACCAACCTGAGTTGCGATAGCAGACTGCATACTCCTTTGGACTTCCTTTGTCAAATAATAACGTAGCACTTTTTATCATACCTGTAATTTGCAAGTTCATCTCACAGAAACGACAATGCTCATGGACAGACGTGTTTACTCTCTACTTTGTTTGCTGTTGTGTCAGCGATTCCGGCGCATTACATATGTCACAACCAAATAGCGGCGACTGGTTCAATCAAAAAAAGTCTCCGCCTTCTATCGAGCAAACGAATCCTAATGCTGCAAGTTCAGATGGTTTCCACGGAGTGAAACCGGCTGATGAATTAGGCTAGACCTGTACACGCCTTATCAAACTTTATTACTGTCAACCCAAAACGTGCCCAACAGGTTTCGGTCAAATCATCCAGCTAAGGTTGTCAGGTTTATACAATGAATGGCTCCAAAATAGACATTTCAAAATAAAAGAGAAGCAAACAGGACATGACCAAGACTTCTGGACAAGGGTCCCACTGCTCATGATCGATTGCTTGAGTAGCATAGAAGGATGGGTCAACTGCAGAGGACAAATTTCCCTAGAGGGTAAATCATGTGTACCTTTACTTAACCTTAGCAATATTAAAACGTGACACTTTTTTGCCTCTGAGACATACACAAAGCAAAATACTCAGTAGATCTGCATTTTGGCTCCCACCTGTTAGTATCAATAGTGGTTGCCTTGAATAGCGATAAACCGACATCGATTGGGCGATGTATCTAGACGATATTTGCACTTTCTATTGTTTCGACTGTAAGCCTTAAATCTCCAGCACAGGCCGATATTTTATTTGACCAACCAGCTGCCTCCGTATGCATCAAGAGTATTAAGAGCATAAAACTTTATTGGAACACTTGAGTCCAAGAGAGTACTGCAAAAAAGTGTACTACACAGCTCTCTTATCCAGTTTGTATAGTTATTGAAATGATCTAATTTGATAATACATGAAAGTAAAATCACCAAATAGCAACAAAACTTATCAGTTTCTCTCGATCCTAAATAACCGGTATTGAAAAACCATATTGTCTGATCTCTAGTATGAATAACAGCATTGTATCCATGTACAAATGTGATATGTGATCAGTGTTAACTAGGGCTGTCAACATTAACACGTTAACGTATGCGATTAATCACAAAAAAAATTACACTAATGTTTATTTAACGCAGATTAATCACACAATTTACTTTGAACGCACATGCTCCTCTATGGAAAGCGCGGATGGTGACCTGAAAGGCGGCGCAGGTTATTAGGTCAGTGATCAGGTCTATCCATATGGGACTTTAGATCAAACTAAGGTAGTTTGCAGTTGTGGCACGTTGAAGCTGTGTGTACTTTTTTTTTTTTTTGGCCGTTTTCAACCTCCAAACAAATATCCTTATATATATATGTGTGTACTTTAGATCATATGTTCTGCAATTTTCCAACCACCCCTTGTCTCCGCTCGGGGATTCTCAGTTCAGTAAGCAAGCACTTGGAGTTTTTTCCTCTTCGCTTGCTTGCCAGTAATAGCATATTGATTGTTTATATAGCACCAGCAGCAAAGTGGCAGTCATCTTCTCTAGCCCAGTGCCCTCCTCTTCCTCACCGCAGGTCGCCTGTCTCCTCCCTCCTTCCTTCCTTGCTCCCTCGCTCCCTCGTCTCCCTGTCTCGTTCGTGTCCCCTCTCTCCTCTTGTTGGAAGTGTCTGGACTTTTGCCAGGTCAGTGGGGAGCTGAGCAGAAGGAGCTGGGCCACGCCAAGCCAAGGTCATGCTGGGAGGCCATATTGGACTTTATGAGGTGGTCCGCCGTCAGAATTAGCATGGCCCCTTGTTAGGTTATCTCCCATGGCAACAGCGGAAGAGCAGTGCTAAGGGATTTGTTTTCGGCTAATCAGCTTTTTCATATTTTTTGTCAGTGAGGAAATTTTTGCTGATTAAAATGTATCAAAATCAAACATAAAGCATTAAGATATTAAAACTCTGTTATCATCGAGACCAAACCAGGCCAAATCTGTGGAGAGGAGAGCTAAAAAATGTTAGCCTTATGAATTAACAGCAATAGACATGTATCCAAAATTACAATGAAAGAGCATAAATGAATCAGTTTATACTTTATAACTTTCCTTTTACCTGGAATGTTCCTCAGTATGGCATTCAACCTATCTCGCATTTCTTCAAATTGTGTTTTATTGCTCAATAATATCTGTAACTGTGAGAGGAGTCACCTGTCCACAGATCTGATCTATAACTTGGCCTGGATATATTTAATGCCATACTGTGGAACATTCCCAGCAAGCTCCAAGGAGGCAAGCAGATGGTGCACCCTTTCCCAGAGTTAAATAGTGCAGTTGTGTTTAAAAGATGTTTGGACCACATTGGCCACGTTTACATCAATTAATTACTCTGAATTAAAAAAAAGTTTGGGATTAAAATATTCTCCTTTGAGTTTACATGGAAACAATATTTTCGAATTGAGGTTTACATGGAAAACAACCTTGGGGTCCCCCCAGAGGAAGTGTCTGGGGTGAGGGAAGTCTGGGAGTTCCTGCTTAGACTGCTGCCCCCATGACCTGACCCCGGATAAGCGGAAGGAAATGGATGAATGGAAAACACGTTAAATCACCTTTGTTTAATTCCCCTCAATGATTCTGATTGGACAGGGACACGAATGTATTTACATCGACCAGAAGAAAACCCACACTTCAGCTGCTACTGGCTTTTCTGTCATCTCAGTTTGTCATTACGCCACCGACATAAACATGATCCCAACTTTTTCCAGTTGTTCCGATGATAATGAAGCAGCAGCTGGAGAATTCTCTCCTCACGCTTTATGTCTGTGAGCTGAGGAGGAGAAGGGAAAAGTGTCAGAGAAGGAGGAAGAAGACAAACTGAGTCTGAGGCTGCCACACCTCAGTCCACTCCCACATCCCGCTCACAAATCCAAAGAGCAGTGGAGGAAAGTCCGAAGAGACGAATGGAGGAGCCGGATCGTCCGGATCTTGTCAGAAGGGCGACCCAACGAGCATGAACCACCAGGATTATTTTTAAGAAGAAAAAACGTGTACATGATCAAGGAATAAAATAATTTGGGTTTAAAATCGGAATAAACCCACTTACTTCGTAATTATGTTTAATTCCGAATAATCATTTTCATTAGGTATTAGGTGTTTTTTATTCAGAATCAAATTACTTTTATTGGGATTTAAAGTTCTTATGTAAACGTAGCATATGTAATGGTATAGATAGATAGGTATGTATAGAGATGTCTGCAGTATTTTCTTCTTTCACTGAGCTGTGGTCAGATTGCTTTTGGCAGTGACTCACAGTGGCTCTTTGCATGTTGTAGACCGGCTCATGAACGGTGCCTTTAATTGCTTTTACAACCCCCTGTGTGTAGCTTGGAGCACACACACAGATCTCACATCATCACACTTTAAAAGGGGAATAAAAAGAACTTCTGTCATTTTGTGTGTTTCTTTTAGCGGTAGGATTATTGGTTAATCGTAAAAGCGAAAACCAATAATCATTAGCATTTTAGAAACAGAATTAATCTACATTCCAAAAAGTACAATTCATGTAAGGTGCTTTTTGATGCGGCAATGTTTGTCACCACAAATTTACCTAATTATTCAGATAAGTTTGTCTTCATAAACCAGGTCACATATATGTTCGATAACGAAAATGAAAGAAAAAAATTACAATTATATCACTTTTGGTGTGAATAATCATGAAGAATTGTGAAATTGTTTGTATATTTCTCACAATACTCACTAAACTAAACCCTAAAATTTGATATTTTAGGTGACCCCGATGGCAGGACCACCAGAGGGCGGTACACGGGTGACCATCCTGGGCACAAACCTGGGTCTGTCCTTCTCAGACATGGTCGACAATGTGGAGGTGGCTGGAGTCCGCTGCACCCCTGTGGAGGACGGATACATTATCGCAGAACAGTAAGTTTGTATTCATGCGCTTTTAAAGAAATAACTGAACCGTAGTTACTATAGACGCACAATGAACACAGGAAATGCGATCGTGCATATTTCAGCATCATTTTAGCTACACTGTGTAACTTTACTGGACTGTCCACCACCTGCTTGTCTCCATGGAGAAGTTTAATAAGCAGGTAATCAACTGGTAAGCAAGAAAAATTATCTGGCAAAGGCTTTTTGCCGACATGTAATTTAAAACAAAAAAACTTTTAGACATCAGCCATCTGAGTGCGCTATGCATTTTTGTCACTTTTAATAAGCAGGTAGTACCATCTTGTTAGACTAAAGATCAGATCTCTGGAGAGGCGACCCCATCACAGTATTTTTTCCCCCAATGTATTTTAAAGCAAACACCTAGACAGAGATTTGTCATTTTAATGCAGTATTATGGGATGTTCCAGTCAACCCACCAAGAAAGTTTTTTGCAAGTCAGGTATTACTTACTTATTAATTATACTACTTACTTATTTTGACAATTAGCTGACTGGGGATTAGTGGGGATTATTTTTAACTGGCAAACTTTAATTGAGCGCTCTAGGCGTAGGCAGGTACATTAAAAATGCCCAAAACCAAAATTAAACAGTATACAACTTCTATAATGAACCACAAACACCATTGTGGACCCTCAGTTTAACTAACCTCCACTAACTGATCTAATAGAAAACGTCTGCCGCTGCCTGAGCCCGCTGGCCAATCAATAATTGCCTTAATATGTGTACCGTACATGTTTTGTGTTTCGATTAATGTGGCCTGGAAGAGGTCCAGGCTCCAGACACTGTCCCCCTCCCCACAGCTTTACCCCCGTACCCCCTACAACCCCCCCGAGCCCCTCCAGCCCGCCCCCCTCCCATAACATCTGTGTGTGTTTACTCCTGTTTACCTTCCTAATTGCCCCACGCTGCGCATGCATCATGTTATAGGCCCGTCCCGCTCACCCTGAACTAATGAAACGTGCTCCATACATCACCCCCTCCTCCCGCTCTCCTCTTCCTCAATATTCTCTCACTGTCCCCTCTTCTCCCTCTCCTCTTCCTCCCTATTCTCTCTCACTCGTCCCTCTCTCCTCCTCTTGCTCTCCTCCTGAACCTCTCTTCATTCATTCTCTTCTCCCCTCTTACTGTCCCCCCGTTGGCACCACACACACAAACAAACTGCCCCATGGCTGTTTACCCCCACCAGTGATGTACAACCCACACAGGAGAGGATGGCATGGAATGATTATAGTACTTAGAAGTGTTCTTCTAAATATAGGCTATTTAGGGGTTAGCAGTATGGGAATGGGCTATAAGCTGTATGAGGAACTCTAATGTAAAATTAAAGCCGCAAGCAGTGTCGAACGGCCCTTACCCAGCACACTCCACACAAACGCCTAAACCTGCCATTTTCATAATGATGACTGGTCACTGCAAGTGAATCGCATCATTTCACTTCCCGGCCACTAGGAGCATCACTTTGCAATACTAATAGGCCCTTCACCAGCTTCTGGCACTCAGGCTTAATAATTCAAGCAAGAACAATATATCCGTTAACTTATGAACAGCATATTATATTATATCATATTATTTTGAAAGCTGTCAACCTTCCCCACGTGGGGTCATTGATGAGTGACGGCAGCGTCGGGGTCACCCCTGACATCCCTCTGACTTCCATTCATTTTAGCATAAATATGGCCCAGGCCTTGGGTGTGGGTTACTGGGATACTGCTGTTCATGCCGGGGGCGACGACGCTGCACGATGTCCTCTCACATTCGCCCATGCACTATTGTTCACACAATAGGTCCTATGCCCTGTCGGGGCTCGGGCCTAAATTACAATTCTTGCTCCACTGCACAATGCAGGTGCAGGCAGGAGTGGGACTGAAAATTCTGTCCTGCGCAGACCTCTACCTTGTGGATCAATAAAGTTTGTCAATAAAGTTTAAGTCTGCATGTTTTCAGTACGTCTGGGTGGATTTTGTCTAGGGATACACCATCAGTTTCGACATTAATATTAAGTATCTGCCGATACCGATATCAAGTGATACCAGTGTAGGGACAAAAGATGGTATTTTCCCCCCTCAAAACTCTGTTATGCAACAGTTATTTGCACTGGGTGCTGCAGAAGGCAAAGGCACAGGCAGCCCCACTAAAGCCAGAGAGGCAGTGCAGTGTTCTGTCTTCCAGCCTGGAGCAGTGATTCCTGCTCTGGCTCTGACTGCTCGGTTTCAAATTGGGATAATAGGGCGACAGAAAGACAACGGATCTACGATCTCAAGCTGCCTAGATCCATTCACCTGCCCACGACAAAACAAAAAATAACCCATCTATCTTGCTAAGTACAACGGAAAAACAGCGTCTTAAAAAATCTCCATGATCTTGTTGCTAGGCTTGGTCAAGACTACCTTAGCTGGAGGATTTTAACCTGTGGTGCATGTTTAGGGGTTGATGGGGGAAACCTGGCCCTGAGGTGTCCTGAGGAAACCCACCCAGACCCAGGGAGAACTCCACACCGAAACGTCAAGGCAACCCGAGGATCAGAACCTTCTTGCTGTGATGCATGAGTGCAAGTCACTCAGCCACCTTGCCTCTCCACAGATCTGACCTGTAACTTGGTCTGGTTTGGTCCCCATGAAGATCAAAAAGTTTATTGCCGTAATTGTCCTTTGGTGTTTACAATATAGGCTTCAACACACAACAAAACTACACCAGGACTAGACCAGGATTAAACCAGGACAGGACCAAAACAAGTCTACCTTCGGAGTAAATCAGGACTAAACTAGGACTAAACATGGAATATATTTGTGAAGTGACACCCGGGAATCGCTGTATTTCAAAGCGATAGGACATAAATGAGACTTTGACCTCAAAAACTCTCTCTTTACATCATACAGAGAGCCAAGGACACTGCTCTGTACTTGCATCAGTTTCTACTTAGTGCACAGTTATAATTAAAATTCACCATGTGCCGCTCCAGCTGTAAGAGACTATTTGTCAGAAACGCACTGATCTGACGGGGCTTTAATCCAGATGGGAGACGAGTCAAAGAATCCATCTCTATACATTAAATCAAGTTTTTAATAAGACGTTATTGAAAGGACAAAACATGAAATAATGCACAAAATCTGACCACAAAAATAAAACTAAATCAATCAAACTTTTACTCAAGTAAGAGGTGCGTGGTACTCACTTACATTACAGAGTATGTTTCGAGCGTACTTTTACTCCTACTTGAGGGATATTTTCATGGAAGTAACAGCACTTTTACTTGACTAAAAGTTTTGGTTCCTTTTCCCACTATAAATCTACAAGAGACATAAGTGTTTTATGTTGACAGTATGAAATTAATTAAACATTTGTGTTTCTTGCAGCGCTCCTTCAGATATACGCTTAGTTTTTAGCAAATGTTATGTCTAGCCTTTGAAAATATCAGATTCTGTTTATTATTTCATGTTCTGTCCTTCAAATTACATTGACTTCAAATTATAAATCCGATTTTGTCTCCAGATAGTGACTCTTATTTGAGTAGTAGTTTTCCCAATTAGAACTCGGTCACACGGGAGGAGCTCGATGTAGAGTCGCTTCTCCTACACATCAAGGAGGTGTTCCGGGCATCTCCCAGCGGAAGGAGGCCCTGGGGAAGACCCAGGACACGCTGGAGGGATTAGGGGCTGGCCTGGGAACGCCTCTGGGTCTTTCTGGAGGAGCTGGAGGAAGTGTCTGAGGTGAAGGAAGTCTGGGAGTCCCTGCTTTGAGTGCAGCCCCCACGACCCGGCCCCCAATAAGCGGAAGAAAATGAATGGATGGATACTTGAGAAACTCTTACTTGAGTCAATTCTTTATCTACTCATTTAAAGGATCTATATTACACCAAAATGACTCTTGTGACCTTTACGCCATGTTAGAATGTTGTTACCTCCTCAAAAACATACCTGGATTTGTGTTATTTTTCATTCACACATGTTTGAGTAATCCCTTATTATTAGTCCATCTACATCTCTAAACCTCAACATGCTCTGTTCCACCTTGTGATGTCATGAAGTGATAGTTTTCAAGTTAACAGATCCTTTTTACCTTTAGTTCATCAGAGATGGGCCATTCCTGGGCTAAAATCATCCAGATGATTCTAGTGAAGGTGTTTGGCAGGGGTGTCCAAACTTTTTTCATCAAGGGCCACATATTAAAACACAGACCAGCGTGAGGGCTGATCCAGGGTCATAGACTGGTGGTCAAAACAGTGAGTAATTCAAATATGTGCATTTATAATAGGTTTGAATGACCCTCCAGAGCTTTGTTCAGGCTTACACCCTCAAAAGGACACACTGCATTTGCTTGATCAAGGTAGATTTCAAAAACATACAGTAAAAAGTACTATGTGTGATAGTATGGGCTAATTCACCTGGAAGCCTAAGGGTCAAAGCAATTGTTCTGAGGGCCACATTTCGCTCCTGGGCCATAGTTTGGACATGTATGGAGTTTAAGAACGCATCACATGACATATCACCACATGACATCACAAGCTGGAGAAGAGGCTTACCCTATTTTTCGGACTATAAATTGCTCCAGATTATAAGTCGCAACAGCCAAAAAATACATCATGAAGAAAAAAAAAACATGTATAAGTCGCGCTGGACAATAAGTCGCACTTTTTGGGGGAAATTTATTTTATGAAATCAGTGACCAAGAACCGACATTTCATCTTGAAAAGCAAGTTATAGAAGTTATAGTAATAAAAACAACCTAATAGAGAAGCTTCCGTGTATCATTCATTCATTCGTTTTTCAATGTAGAACCAAAAATAAGAAAACGAAAAAACTACTCTTTTCTATTCTTGTCATTTCTATTCTATTTCTATTATTTGTCTCTAAAACCAAAATGAAAAAATGGATAATGATTTGTTTTTTCATTGATTCATATATTCCATTCATATATTTGGTCTACGCACATTGTGAAAAATGTAATATATAAGTCGCACCTGAGTATAAGTCCCCACCCAAACCCTAAAAAAAGTGTGATTTATAGTCCGAAAAATAGGGTAAATATGCAGGGTTTGTGTGTTAAACGTGTGAATGAAACAAACCACAACTCCAGGTCTGTTTGTGACAAGAAAACATTATAACATAGATCAGAAAATAGCGTAATATGTGCTTTTTAAGATTAAAAGTATTGTGTCTGAAAACGATTCCGCAAAGTATAATTGCATTAAAAAAGTGATTCAAGTAAATATAACTGTAGCTATAAGTAACTGTCCAGCTCTACTTTTTAGTCTTCTGAGGTCATGTTGCTTATACCCTCATACCTGGTTTGTTTTTCTCTTATAATTCAGTCGGTAGCTTCATGATGACTCGTATTGGCCAAAACACAGTGGAAAGTATACATATTTATACTGCTTTTATGTTGCACTTCAGAGGAGTGTGTGAAGGCCACTACTGCTTTGAAGAAAAAGTTTTTGTGTTTTCCCCTTCTCTCCTACGCAGTCAGGAAGTACATTTTCCTTCAGGCTAGTACAGTACTACTATCTCGCAGTACTTCCCACCACAGCGATCATTAGTTTTGTATTAAGTTTGCAAAGTTAGCCTCAGGTTTGAAAATAAGAAGTTCCAATCAGCTTTCCATAAATTTCAGCGAGTATAATACAGGCCTGTGGGTGCGTGGCTCAAACTGGAGATATGAAAAAGAGAAAATATTGGCGAGTAAATCTCCTTCACCATTCCACAAAGAGTCATTTGTAGTAATAGCTTTTCTTTGTGGGAGAAATAGTCTAGTAACTTTGATGGCATCTTTTGAAACTGCTCTATTCAAATGATTTTCTCGCCGTTGTCCTAAATATTACTTGATTTTTACTTCTTTTTGTCCATTTCTGTGTATTGTAATCATAATTCTGTCACTGCATCTCCCGCTTTCTTTTTTATTTGACGATTTCATTTCAAAACGGTCTGAATGTGTTTGCGAAGGAAGTGAAAGCCAAATTGCAGTGTTTCAGAAAAGGACAATATTTTAATAACTACAGATGGGGAACAGCTAAAATGAATATTGATACTTTGCTGTTCTACATATATGTCTATGGGGGGAATTTTCAGCAGTTACCATGGTAACGCTGGCAAAAACGACAAAACATAGTCTGAAAACTCAATACAAAATGGGTTAAACCACACATTTTCAGGAGCTTCTGATGAATACGAATGCTTATGGTCATGTTTAGGAGTTTGCAAATGTAGGGATTGTTTGTGGCTCGGGTCAGGTTCAGCCAATAGGCTTCGTGTCGTGCGCAGACTCAGGCCACTCTGGCTCTGGGTGCATAAAGACAAAAGTAAAAGTGTTGGAGCTGTGTTTAGTCCCAGTGCTTCATTAAACCAAAGCCTGGCTCCTGTGCTGTGTCCGTGGGAAAAGTTTTCACTCAGGTCCTGTCATTATTTCATCCTCTCTGTGTTGGGTCATAGCCACATATAGACTACAGTATATAGTCTCACTGTAGGAGACCCTGCGCTGCACCGGGAAAGTGCACACGCTCATGTATGACAGCGCACAGTTTCAAATGTGTCATATTGTAGAGAATAATGAGTGGAATAAACAGCCCTTCTCTTAAATGCACAAATCTGGATGTAATCCTTTTATATACATGGATTTTCTGATGATTTCCTGATCAAACACGTCCTCAAACTCTCTCCACTTCTGCTCCGCTCCTCGATTGTCACTTTTCCCCCGTGTCTCCAGAGTTGCGTAGAGATAAGCAAAGCGCGGCGCTTAGTAGGAGTTACATAAATCCCGCGGTTGGCGTAAAGCGTGCCTACGCAGTGATTTGTGTGTCAGAATGCGGTTTTCAAGGTATTTTTGAGCTATAAAACCACCTGTAACTGCGTGAATGTAAGGTAGAGCTGTTTAACGTCACACTGTGGAACATTCCAGGCAGAGCAATGACATATCCATAGAAACAAGCAGGTCCTTTTACCCGACAACAACCACCCCTTGAATTATGGCCCCACTTTCCGAAGCCATTGTGAGTCGTGTCCGTTTTTGTTTCATGACGATCTGCCCAGTAATTACAGAGATTTTAACCATAAACCAGGTCAAAAAATCTGCAATCTGACAATGAAACGGCAAGTTCCACCTTAAAATTCTGACTTCTATAGAGGTTCTCCAATGTTGCGCTGTCATGTGACGACCTGTTGTGAGCACAGTGTTTAGGGTGATCAGAATAGCTTCAGTTCCGTGGTTAATTGCATTTCCTGGTTCACTTTGATACCCTCCTGTTTACATTATACCGTCTCTGTCGCAGGGCTGGTGATTAGCAGGGCCGAGTCTGATCAGAGCAAGAAAATGTGTAAATATATGTCTGTTTACGAATGACAACATCAAAACACCATCCAGGGATTTCAGAGTGACAAAATATGAGCACGGTCCCTATAGCAATTAGCGATTCAATACAAAATAGTCTTCTTTAAATCTTTAAAAGTCCTCTACAAACATGAATCTGGAACTCATGAATACGCCGACGTATTTTAAACTCTGATGTCATTGGCCATAAATTTTCACTCTTCAAGTAATAGACAAAATGTGCAAAAGAATTGTTTTCAAATATTACAAGATTCCTTAGTTAAAATGTAATGCCATTTTTTTTCATATTAACAATGAAAAACTGCACATTCTAACCCTAAAAAGTTGCAAAAATGTCATCTATAATTGACTTGGTGTTTTTTATTTTCCATTTTTTGTTATTAGCAACATTTACGTTATATACATTTTATAAAATACAACTAGATCCGACTGTGTGCCCACTCAAATACTGATTATACAAGGTACTACTATAGTACTATGTTTAGAGAAGGATTTTCAGGTATTCACCCATATGTACTTTAGAGTAATCCGATTCCGTTTAGCCCATGTAACACAAAATACAACCTTGACGCCATCCGCCTCTCCACACCTCCATCTCTGTCCTCTTGACTTCTTCTTCTCATTCGGTTCCACTCCTTCGATCAATATCCTCCCTCCTTTTATTATGTCATTTGATCTAGTCACCAGCAGGGCGCGCCGACACTCATGCGGCATGCTATGATAAAAGTCAATCGATTCCAATACTAGGATTTCCATTAAAGTTGTAGTTCCAGCAGCACTCTTGCCAGGGGCTTGTAGGAGGAGGGACTCATTGAAATACCATCATTAGAGGAGCAGGGGGCGATGTCTCTTTGTATTGACATGGGAGAGACAGAAGAAGAAGAATACATTTAGAGTTACACACAAATCTATACCAAGCTTGATGTGTTTAGATTAATTGAACCCAACTTTGCTGAAAACTTGTGAACAAAATACAATATAAGACGAAGTGAAGTTTTCACCTGGAAATGCTGGTATGTTGTAATGTTTTAAACTGAGATAACATCCTATTAGCAGGGGTAAAGGTGTGTAAAATCTTGAGGTGTGCCAAAAATGATAGGGTTAAGGTTAGAGATCAATTTTGGATATTTTTTTATGGTTGTGTCACTATGCTAGCATTTTTATGGTAGCATCACTATGGTAGAATCACCATGATTAAATCACTATGGTAGCGTCACTAAGATAGCATCAATATGGTAGTGGTTGTTATGGTAACAGTTGCTATGGTAATATCACTATATCACTATGATAACAGCACTATAGTAATGAATTCTGTGGTAATGGTTGCTAAGGTAATAGTTGCTATGGTAACATCACTATGGAAGCATCACTATGGTTACATCACTATGTAGCATCACCACGGTAGCATCACTATGATAGCATCACTATGGTAGTGGAAATGTCACAATATCACTATGGAAATGGCATTATTGAAATGAATTCTATGGTAATGGTTGCTATGGAAACATCACTATGTGACTATGGTAACGTCACTATGGTAACGTCACTATGGTAACGTCACTATGGTAACGTCACTATGGTAACGTCACTATGGTAACGTCACTATGGTACCTTCTACCTTGTACAGGGCTGAATAAATAGCAGCTTTTATCTTTTGCTGTGGATTCTACCTGGACAACTGAAAGTTTACACAGACATCAGAGCTATAATACTCCCTACAACAGAAGCATAGCCAGACTGGACACTCTCACAGTGTTCTGAGGGTTCATGTGTCTGTGCTGGGTCTTATACTGATGTAAATAAACTTCTGTTAGAACTCCAGTCTCAGGCCTCTTCTTTTCAACTCTCAGCTCCTGCCATTTATTCTACAACATCAAGAAAGCATTAGTAACTATCATTTTCATATAGTGATTGTCATATTCTAAAAAAGTGTGATCTTACAAACAAAAAAGCATTGCGTTTGGGTCCTATTGCAAAAATATAACAAACTACCTTATGCAGTAGCTCTTTTATACAGACTAAAGTTTTTCCAAATCCAATTTCCTTTTCTATCTAAACTCCATGTACCCGTTTGTTTATTTCTTACAGGATCGTGTGTGAGATGTCTTCCACCCCTCCGGACAGCAGGGCCGGGGCCGTGCAGCTGTGTGTGGGGGACTGTAGACCAGAGCTGAGGGCCCGCTCCTCTCAGCTCTACTCGTTTGTGGTAAGACCTCCTCCACAAACGCACTCCCTCTCCATAAATATACACTTAATCCTATTACCAGTCATTTGTTCTTTTCTGGAAAACTAATTGTCTTTGTGCCGTGGGCAAACAATGTCTACTGACAGTGTAATTAAACAGGGCAGATCCAGTCTGAGGCCCACCGCTGATTCTCAACTTCACTTTTGTTCACACATCACAGCAACTTTTAGAGCGTAGAGCTTTTGGAGGGTTTCAGATGGGAGTGAGTTTATGTCAGTGAATTAGTGATATTTTTTGGTAATAAAAGTTTGTATGGCGCATAGTGTGACATTAAACAGCGCTACTTTACATTTTGAGGGAGTGTAACATCACAAGCAGTTATAGCAGGTAATTTGGAACCGAGTTCCATATTTGGAAATCAGCCAATCACGAGTGAGGTTGTTAAAGGTACTACACGCCCCTTCCCGCACATTTAATCAAGAATATGTATAAATACGTATATGTATAAAGACACTTTGCTTATCTCCATAGAGAAGTTATTGCTTTGTTTTTCTGTCTCCATGGAAACAATAAGGGGACACTACCAGGCCATGTGACAAGTTAGGTTTGTGGAGATGTTACCACGCTGAGGATAAACAAGAGAATCAGCAATATAAACAACCATAACGAAATAAAAGCTAGACAAATATGTTGAATGATTCTAGGCAAGGTATTAACATCTCCATGGATACGAGCAAGTGGCAGCAACCAGAAAAGTTACATAGTGCACCTTTTACTGCATCACTTGGTTAGTTTTTTATGCTATTATAGCTTCATATTCATTTCAGCACGTATATGTTTCCAGTGGTATTATAAGGAATAGGTCAGAACAAAAGGTGAACGCTTTGACATGAACTTTATAAAGTATAACGTGAGGAAATGCCATTCATGGTTTTAACGCTATGGCAACAGTTCTCTGTCAGCATAGCAAAATAAGGCGTTCAAATCAAAGTATTATATCTGCAGAATGGGAAAAGGTCTTCATAAAAAGCCTCAGCCCACGAATATACCAGACAGAACTTCTTTTCATCTACAGCTTTCTGGAAACATCAGAGATGTCTTGGATGTGCCCTGGTTTGATCCCAGTGTAGTCCTGATGTAGTCCTGGTTTGGTTCTGTTTCAGTCTTGGTTTAGTCCCAGTTTAGTTCTGGTTTAGACCTGGTTTACTTCTGGTTTGGACCTGATTTAGTTCTGGTTTAATCTGGGTGTAGTCCTGGTTTAGACCTGGTTTGTTCCTGGTTTAGACCTGGTTTGGTCCTGATTTAGACCTGGTTTAGTCCTGTTTTAGAACTTGTTTTGTTCTGGTTTAGACCTTGTTTAGTTCTAGTTTAATCCTGGTCTAATCCATATTTAATTCCAGGTTTAGTCCCAGTTTTGATGGCCTGTGTGTGTTTAGTCCTTGTTTAGTAATGATTTAGTCCTGGTTTAGACCTTATTTAGTCCTGGTTTAGTCCTTGTTTAGTAATGGTTTAGTCCTGGTTTAGACCTAGTTTAGTTCTGGTTTAGTCCTTGTTTAGTCCTGGTTTAGACCTCATTTAGTCCTGGTTTAATCCTGATGTTGTCCTGGTTTAATCCTGGTTTAATTCTGGTTTAGTCCTGGTCTAGTCCATATTTAGTTCCAGGTTTAGTCCCAGGTTTCATGAGATGTATAGTCCTGGTTTAGACCTGTTTTACATCTGCTTTAGACCTGCTTTGACCTGGTTTAGTTCTGTCTTAGTCCTGGTCTAATTCATATTTAGCTCCAGGTTTGATCCCAGTTTTGATAAAGTGTGTGTTTTTAGTCCTGGTTTAGACCTGGTTTAGTCCTGGTTAAGTCCTAGTCTAGTCCATACTTAGTTCCAGGTTTAGTCCCACTTTTGAACGTGGCCTGTGTTCGCATAGTGAATCAGATTCTAATTGTTGATACCAGGAATTAGCTGAGTAAAATTTAAAATTCTAGCTCATTTGTATCTCAAAAATTCAAAATCAGTAGTTAAATAATTGTGAAACTGAAATATATTTGCATAAAAAGTGTAACCTTTTTTGGAACTTAATGGTGTTTTCAAAAAGCGTCAGCAAAACTAACAATAATTGGCAGCTGCTGGAATAATGTTACCTCCACTCGAGCAAATTAGATTTCTAAATATAGACTTTCATTTAATTAGAAATTTGAAAATGCAGATTCACGAGTCTCATAGCAACATTTGCAAAAAACACAAAAACGACAGCTAAATAGACAGCTGAATAGAGTATCACCAATCGTTCTAGTATGGGCCCTGTTGAGTACCACTTTAAACGTCCTTGTGATAATATACAGAATTTTAAGTTGGTATAAAGTCCAACCTTGAGTACGTAGTTGGCACAGTAATAAACTCGGCCCTAATAGAAAAGTCCATTTAAAACCATCTGTAAGCAGCTTTTAAAACAGCGGTTACGTTCTTTCCTTGTGTTTGTGGTTGGCTCTGCTCCAGACTTGATCCTCACAGACTCCTCCTCTTTTCACATTGTCCAGACCTTCACTAATGCTTCCTACACAATTAACAACCTCACTAATGATGCTATATATGAGAACCTGCTCCAAAATGCATCCTCCAGTCTGTATGTCAGTGTTAGACCTGGGTTCCAGTCATGGAGCTTTCAGTCTGGAGATTTTACTGGAGAGGTTTCCCAGGTTGTATATTAGATTACAAGTTTCATTTTGTTATGATGTGCCACGATAGTCCGTATATATGAGTGGACATAGCTAAAGCTAGCATAGGAAGTGCCCCAGGAGGCTCTTCCAGCTCCTTCTATCCCTTTTTCCCATTGATTTACATTTGGGAGCTTTTTATTTCGCTATTTTGTTCCTAAATCAAGATATGAACATAAATAATGGACCAATCAGACGCCCTCATTCCCCGAGGTTGTTGCCGCCTAGCATTAGCAACAGGTTTGATTGACAGCTAGCGTGTTTCATTACTAAATCAAAAGGTTTTCTGCTAAGTAAGTTCCCTTCCCGCTTTCCTGCCCCAATTGACTATTTTTGAAATCAAATGCCAAAATAAATCAAACAATTACAATAGCTAATGTTACTAAAATCTAAGTAATATGAATTTCTATTGTTGTTCACACATAACAAAACATAGAACATAAATCAATGACTTAAACTTACTATTTAAAGTTTGATGATAAAAGCTAAAAGTTTCCTTATTATTCTCAAGAATCACCGAAATTCAGCGGTTCGTGCAGAATGGAGCAGAGTATCACCGCTCCCCGGTGAGAGAGGGCGGGCACATTTAATGACCTCAATCATGATTGGCTCATGTGGTTGCTATGATACTCGTGGTCAAATTTTCCAGTATGGAGACTGGCTCCAGATTCCCTCCTGTAACCGTGGCATCGCGAGCCTCATTTGAGCGACGCTGAACACTGTGGTGACGTCACACTCAGTTCACTCATATATACGATCTACGTGTGCAACACTTTGGAAAGTTTCTTGTTTATAAAATGTGCTATTCAGATTGGATTTGAGGGTGCAGTCCACAGAGGAGGAATACCTTTGTCCTGAGGGTAGTTACTCCCCTCAAACTGCCCTGTGCCTACCTGGCCAGTCCATCTGTTATACAATAGTTCTTTGTTTGATTATTATTATTATTTGTTTGTTATTTGCTCATTCTGCATAAATTGCTCCTTGGTATTGAATGTGTTTACTATAAAATATCAGCTCAAAAATGAATGTAGCTTAAGGGGAAACTCTGACACATTTGAAGCTAAAGTCCATTACTAGAGGTGGTCGAATACTGTCAGAAGCCAAAAAACGGCACAGATCAGTGTTGCCTCGGCGGAGATCTCACTGTGACAGTGAGTCTGTCACGGCAACAAACTAGTGTAATGATGAGGGCAAGTTTTTAACTTCCATGTAAAACACCAATTTGCTTCACACTGAAGAAGTTTAACACCACAGCCACGAGTCTAACAAACAAAACACTGCCTGGCTCACTCACTCACTAGTGTCAACTTTATAAGCAGCCTTAGCATTAGCTTGTTGATTTCCCACTACGCATGTGAAAGCCCAAAAGACTCGATTGGCATTTTTTGGCTTCTGACAGTATTCGACCACTTCTCGCAATGGATTTTAGCTTCAAATGTACCAGAGTTCCCCTTTAAGAATGTTGTGTTTCCTTTCTAAACAAACAATGCTGGTTGAGAAGAGGTACATTTTTACACACATGGGATTAATATAAAATACCTAGAAAAATGGGAACTAGGAACACAAAATAAAAAGTATATCTTCAGAAAGGCCATAGACGGTGTCCTGAAGGATCCTTCAGAGTCTTACAATGTAATACAAGCGAGGAACCCCACTAGACCTGAAAACACAAGTCAAAGTGCAGTTTAACTAGTTGTATTGTGTCTGTGCAGTGTCAGTGCAGTATTTCTGTGTGTGTGTGAGGTGTAAACATAAAGACATGTTCAGAGTGTGTGTAAAAAGCCTCTCTCAGACACAGACACTTAGAGACACAAGAGCCTCACCGGGACTGAGAGCGCTGCTGGTTTGATCCTCTTTTCTACATTTCACTGTCTTCAGCTGACAGCCACAGTAACTGGGTTTAAGTGGATTCAACCAGAAGCTTTTCACGACTTTTTTAATGTAACAAACATTAAAGGAATGCGAGTATGTGGTCTCAGCAGGTCCCCAGCTTAGGTTTGTCACTGAAGGGCGAGTACAAATACAGTGCAAAGATGTAACGTGTAAGTAGCATTTAACGTACAAATAAAACAATAATAATAATCATTTCAAAAGTGAATGGTTCTATTGAGTTGTTATATAATGTAGTAATAGAGTTAATATGTTCTGTGTTTGTGTTTTCAGACCCCCACAGTGACCGGTTTGTCCCCGAGCAGAGGGCCTGAGTCTGGGGGGACCAAAGTGACCATCCTGGGAGAGCACCTGGGGGCCGGCAGCAGCGTCACCGTGCGCTTTGGGAACCAGACCTGCGAATTCTTTGAGTGAGAAACTTTTGCCGTATCTTATTTTGTATAACATAGACTTTACATAGCAGAAAGTGACCCCGGCGTGAGTAATATTTATATTGAAGTGACAGCACTTTTACTTGAGGCAAAGTTTTGGTTCCTCTTCCCACTGGTTTATGTTGACAATATTAAACATAAACCAATTGCGTTCTTTCACCACAACTTCACATATGATTTAAGTTTACGTAAATTCTTGTGATCTGTCCTTTGAAATTACAAAAGTTTTGGATTATTTCATATTTTTTTCTCTCAAATATATTGATCTCAAATTATAAATCAGAAAAAATCAGATAATACATCCTGGCAGTTACTCTTATTTGAGTAGTTTCCCCAAATACTTTTTATTCTTAAGTCGGGCTGTCAACATTAACACATGCAATTAATCACAAAAAATATTGCACTAATGTTTTTTTTAACGCAGATTAATCACACAAGTTATTTTGAACGCACCTCTATTGAAAGCACGGATGACCTGAAAGGCGGCACAGGTTATTAGGTCAGTGATCAGGTCTGTCCATATGTGGATGTGAAGATGACAGATGAGACTGTGACTGGTGCACAGCGGCAAATTTCTCTTCAAAAAACTGCCCAACAGGAGTTTAGATAAAACGAAGGTAGTTTGCAGATATCACAGTGATGAGCTCTCTTTCCACAGAAGCGCAACAAGTTTAAAACACCATCTTAAAGCAAAACACGGGTTTGATTCAGCGGCAGCAACGACGCTGCTTGTGCAACAACAACAAGCCGAGCAGCAATAAATTGCATTTTTATCAAAATATTTAGGTCTTTTTTTGAAGAATAATTAACTGCAATTAATCGTGATTAATCAAATTCTAAATTGTGAATAATCTGATTTAAAAAAATAATCATTTGACAGCACTATTCTTAAGGTCATTTCTTGGATTACTATTTTTGACTTCTAATAATAATGTCCTAATATTATTTTGAATTAACAGTACTCTTACTTAAAGGTCCAAAAGGTCCAACTTTTCTTTTTGGAGAGTCTGTCAAATGCTTTACTCCATGGAGATCGTATTCCTTTGTCTGGAATGTTCCACAGTATGGTATTAAACCTTTCTACCTTTCCACTGACCAAACAAGACCAAGTTACAGTCAAAATGCCTATTTTTTGAGCTATAAAACTACTTGTAATTGATAAATGTAAAGTAGAGCTGTTTAATGTTATACATACTGTGGAATATTTCAGGCAGAGGGATGATGTCTCCATAGAAACAAACAGGTGACAGACCCGCAACCGAAAAGTGACAGAGTGCACATTTTTGGCTATATTTGGCGTTATTCTGAGCACATACACTCACATACACCATCACTCAGCATACACTAAAACACACATAACTCTATTCAAACCTCACCACGTTCCAATAGGAATTTTCTATTCATTTGCATCCCCCTGTTGTTCAAAATCCAACGCTTCATTTAAACTGACAGGATCACACCCTGACTCTGCTTCCCCGAGCCTGCTACATACATCAGCGTCAGGAAATCTCAGAAAAGTGGCGTGCTGTGAGCGAAAACAAGACAAACGCCGGCGCTTTACTCCCCTGACGATTCGGATTATAACATTTAAAATACGCCGCGGTGTTTTTCATCTTCTCTCTTGGTATTCGCGCTCAGTCCCTTAGGCGCAGACTTCCACCTCCCTCTGTCAGAAAACTTGTGTAAATTCTAATAGGCTTTTGATGACCTACTGCATCAAACCCAGAGGAAAAACTTTAATAATAGCGTCGCCTATAGATTTCCTGCAATCTTTTTCTTTTTTCTCTCTTTGTTCTTATTGGTCTGCTGCTCTCTCCTTCTTCCCTTTCCTTTTTCGTCCTTGTCACAGAAGTCTATTTTAGGTCGTGTCACCGTATGTTGTAAGGTGAAGAAGTCATGGCGTTTTAAATGAGGGATGAGGCTAATTACTGCAGTCTGTAATGATAGTGATGATAGTGGATACAAAGGGGATAAGGAAGGGTATGGGGGAGGAAGAAGGGAAGGAGGGGCAGATAATTGATAGGGCTAAATACAGAAGAAGGTCACGTTGCAGTAAAGGCACCAGAGAACGTCGTGATGTTCATTTCGTTTTACTTTACAGACACTTAAAGAGCCCATATGACGCTATTTTCTGATCTACGTTGTAATGTTTCCTCGTCAGAAACAGACCTGGAGTTGTGTTTTTTTCATTCACACATGTTTAACACACAAATCCTGCACATTTAGGAAGTGCATACACCTTCACTGGAATCATTTGGATGATTTCAGCCCTGGAATTGCCCATCTCTACTAAAAGGGTGCTAAAAGTTAACTTGAAAACAATCGCTTCTTAACATCACAAGGTGGAACAGAGCATTTTGAGGTTTGGAGATGTAGGCAGACTAAAAATAAAGGATTACTGAATGAATGAATGGAACGGAGCACAACTCCAGGTATGATTTTTACCTGGTTCTGTTCCAACATGGGTCTAAACTGCCCTACAAAGGCAGAACACCCTAACATCATGTTTGGTTAACAATGAGTTAATATCTTTATGGGGGTATTTGAGACCTCTTTTGTCATGTGAATAAATATCGTGAAAAATATTGAGCTCATTTAATTTTTTTTTATTTATTTATTTGGTAAGAGGGACAATGTACATTAATAAAACATTACAACAAATGTAAATATACCCGAGTTAGCTGAAAAGGCTATTTTTCATCGGTAGTCCCCCTGCTAGATGTTAATAGGAATCCTAAAAATAACAGTCATAAAAATACACAATAATAATACTAATACTGTGGGAAATTCATAAAAAACAGTAGTAGCAGTAACATTTAAATATATGATACACACAAAGAACAACAAAATACAATAAATGAAAAGTTTTTAGTGTTGGCGTGTTTGGGATTCAAAAAGCCACTTTAGCATTAGGTTTAAATGACTGAAATGTGGGGAACTCTGATTTGCTGGGGAGCTGTGTTCCAGTGGTGTGAGGCTGTGAATGAGCCTGGAGAGGGATGATACAGTCCCCTCAGTGGAACCTCTGGTGTGTCTGCTGGGTGAAACAGTGATGTAGATAAAGGAGGTGGAGCTAATCCATGCAGTATTTTATATACTAGACAGATGTGATGAAGTTTAAGTAGGTTTTCCCAGTTTAGTAGTTTGCGTTTCTTGAGTATGTGACAGAGGTGGTATCTTAGTGGCTTCTTATCTAAAACTTATCTAAAAGCTCAAAATTGACCTTTGACCCTTACTATACTCTGCCTTTGTATCATGTGGCAAAAATAAGCAGTCGTACATAGGTAAAAGGCATAAAACTGTTAACATATTGCTTATTTATTATTGTTTTTATCTCTCTTTGTCATTGGGCCTCGGGGAACAAATTTCGTTCTGTCATGTGTTTCTCTCACATGCTTGAATGACAAATAAAGAACCTTGAACCTAAAGACCAAAGATCAATTCTGAGCTCAATATTTTTCACATACAAATATTTCTTCATTATAGCAATTAGTTCTACCTATTATAGCCCTACCTATTATACTTTTGTCTGGACAAAACAGAAACTTTGAAGTCATTTTTTTCAGTTTCACCCTCTGACGAGTTAAGTTTTTTTTTACCTTTGTAGCGCAGTAAAGCTCACACGAATCAATTTTTGCATAATAAAGGACTTACCTTTTTAAATGGTTAAGTTTTAGTTATACAATATTTATATTTTGTATAGAAATATTTTAATTGAAGATCAACAAGATGAGAAATACAACTTGGATCTCTTCAAATCTGGAAAGGGTGTTGCAAGTTTAAACCTGTTGCTAGAGGCAAGTACACTGGTTCTGCAGCGAAAAATCTTATGCAGGTCAAAAGGCAATTTATGTATTCAGCATCTACAGCTTTCAAAACGGTTGGATTTTGTGCCAGTAACTCCCTGTTTTTAAATATTAAACTTTTTCTTCATCTTTTCAAAATCCTTCAGTTCTCGTAAAAACAGCATGTTAATAACGCACCACAGAATCCAGCTCAGTGACCTAAACCGGTTCTCGTGTTTGAGCCCCCGGAGCTTAGTGAACACTCTTTTATTTATGTGCTAACTTGAATAAAACTCAAACACTTCTGCTTGTAAAATCATTCTTTTGACATCCATTACAAGAAAAATCACTGTGATATTTGTCTACGCCAAATAACTAAGCTGCGTCTCTCTTTTGCAGCCGCACCATGACGGAAATCGTGTGCTACAGCGCCCCCTCTCTGTCTGGCGTGGGTCCTGTTCAGATCAGTGTCAGCGTGGACCGGGCTCAGATCAGAGAGAGCCTGACCTTTGAGTACATCGATGACCCCACAGTGCAGCGCATCGAGCCGGACTGGAGCATCGCCAGGTAACACAATGCATTCATCTACCCCTATGCTACTGTTACTGCCCTCTTCTCTCCAACACTGGGTCAATACAACGCTTTCAATTACTCTGCTAATTAGTCTGGATCTGACAGAAGTGCCACAGATGCAGACTGGAAAGAATGAATTGGCCCGAGCAATAATTTCATGTCATTTCTGCTTTTAATCAGCGCTAATTTCCAACCAGATTTATTATTAGAGGATTGAAATTGGAGAAATCTGGTTTTGTCGCTGTAAAATCAAACGCACATAATGTAAATGTACTTTTATAGGTATAGGTATAGGTATAGGATATGGTACATTTGTCTTTGATGATTATAGTTATGGTTGGTTATACAAAAAAAAAAAAAATATATATATATAAATAAATACATGTGTTTAAAAAAACACACACAAATCTGTCCATTTCAAGCTGCCCTACAGTAAGTACAGTATATGGTCATGTATAGTATATGAAGATGCTACTTGACCTACTTCCATTCCAAGCAAAAGAGACATTTCTTTAAAAGCGTTGTACCCAGTTTTGAAAAACAGAAATAGTTCATCCTACTTACTTTTGCCATTACACCACTAACAACAACTAACTGGTGTGTGAGTCTCCTATATTACACAAACTTGAGTCTTGAGAGCGTTAAACTATATAACTATGTTGTTACCGCCTCAAAAACATGCTTGGAATTGTTTTTTTGTTTCATTCCTGCATGTTTGAGTAATCCTTTTTATTATTAGTCTGTCTCCAAAGTCCAAAATGCTCTGTTCCACCTTGTGATGTCATGTAGTGTTAGTTTTCAAGTTCAACACCTTCTGCCTTTTCTGCCTACCAGTCTGTGACCGTGACACAGCTCCCAGGCTGATAAATTTACCAAGAACAGTGAGAATTATTTCAGAACTTTTATTTAAGGCATACGCATGTGATGTATCCACAGAAAAGCACACAAGCAGTTTGCAGAATTGGAAAGATAAACGCACCGTCAGTTGGGTTAATATTGCATGTACTATACGGCTATGAAAAGGTGAATCTGCTGGTAAATTTTAGATTTTTTCGTGGTAGTGCCAAACTATGGTATCTGCACTTTTGGTCATTCACAAAATTGTGAATTGTTTTGTTTAATGTGTAGGATTAGAATATATTAATATTTAAGATGTTTGTCTATCTTCCACCACCACATTAATATAATATAATGGTTTCTTCTAGTTTTCCTGTCATTGGGAAATATACAGGCTACTAGACAGCATGATATAATGGATATGATGCTCTCTGCCAGTTATGCTTAGGGTTGCCACTCCACAGATCTGACCTGTAACTTGGTCTTGTTTGGTCAGTGGAAAGGTAGAACGGTTTAATACCATACTGTGGAACATCACAGACAAAGGAATAAGATCTCCATGGAGTAAAGCATTTGACAGATCCTCCAAAAAGAAAAGTTACACAATGCACGTTTAAGTAGGAGTACTGCTAAATAATATAGAAGTACATGATTATTAGAAGTCCTCCAAAACCTCAGCAGCGGCCCCGAGTGCCGCACTTCCTGTACACATGATATGACATCACAAGGTGGTACAGAGTGTTTTCTCAGCCTGAATATGCAGGATTTGTGTGTTAAACATGTGGATGAAACAAAACACAACTCCCTGTATGTATTTCATGAAGAAACAACATTATAACGCAGGTCAGAAAATATCATGTCATTCTATTATAAAGCATCTGCTGTATCGAGATAAAAATTGTTGTAGACTACTTAGTGCCAGGGTACTAAGAAACGCTGAGAGATGCTACTTCACTATTTCCCTTATTCTTTGTCTTCACCTTTGTGTTATGAGAATACATTGAGGTATTTAGTCACTTGTCCTAGCCTCTATATTCCTTTCTGCAAACTCCACACTGCGCAGCACCCACAGCCTCATCTGACATTTTCTGTGGCAGCGATTCTAGCGGAACATTTTTCATTCACAGCATCAAATTGACAGTCGCTACAATAAAGGGAACAAACAACAACACGAGTCTGAACAGCTGCAGGGGAAGCTAGCATCCAGCTGATTCACTCTGCTTTGTGTGCACTGAGGCCCAGGGCTGCAGATGTGAGGCTACAGCCGTCTGCAGACAATAGCTGGTGGATGTAGGCTCGTGTAGAACATAGTGCTCTGATTAGCCCTAGCTTTGTTATGACTACTGACAGGTTAAAAATACTAGTATCTTTTCATTATTGATCTACATTATCAAATATGTCAGTGATTTTAGTTTTAGCTTTTCATAAACTGCAGCGCTTGTGCTCTGCAGTGGTCACAATCCGTTCATTGTGCTGTTATACTGAACTATGTTTTAATTATGTGGTCTAGACACATCTTTACTTTCAGTTTTAAAGATGCACTATCTAACTTTTTTTCCCACTAATGAAGTGTTACACATCCTTTTTTAGTACAACCTGTTATTTCACAATCTGCTGCTGTAGTTGTGTCGCATGGCTGTGCACTTAGACCGGCTTTTTCAATTGTTACGAACATAGACACTCAGTCAACCATCTTGACTTACCACACACAAGTTTAGGCCAATAAAAATGGCTGGAGTGCATGCGCTTGGCAAAAAACAATGTTCCTATTGGACACTCGCTCTCCCTGCGTCATGTGTGACACAGGATAATGCTGGAAATATACTCGGTAAGCCGCAACTCTCAGCTTTTCAAGGGAAAAAAAAAGAAAGTTTCAATCTTTTGTAGTTGAAAAGTTATGTGCGATTATATAAAAATATTCCCAGGTATTGTTTATGGTACTGCTGGGCTGGAAGGGTTAAAAATGATAACATGCAAAATGTGAATAAGCAATAACCTGGATGGATACAAGCAGGTAACGGACCCCCACCAGTGTGAAGAGTGCACCGTTATTTCTTTTGATTTGAGATGGTGCATGTTGATTAACCAGGTAATTGTCAGTGGCTGATTTCCATGTATTATTCCACAAAATTGTCACATGAAAAACGAGTATGAAAAAAAAATAAAATCCAAGCGAAATGAGTTTTTACACCATTTTTATACATGTTTATACAGATATACCTACACAAATCATTCACTTAAACATCGTCATTGTTGTAGGTAGGTGTCAATGTTTTGCTTGTTTGGCACACAGACAACAAGTCTATGTGCATGAAAGTACTGAATATTTTTTGTCTTTTTGCATTTTTCCAGTGGCCACACCCCTCTCATGGTAACAGGGACCAATCTGGACGTCATCCAAGAACCGAGAATCCGAGTCAAGTACGGCGGCCGCGAGTCTGTCAATGTAAGTACACCATAATGATGCTAATGTGTGCTAACTACACCCACCTCCGCTAAATGCTACAACACAAGCAGTCTAAGTGGGGTTTAGCTGGAATAAAAAAGCTCTATCTTTACCCCTCAGCCTAAATTTGCAGGAGCAGGATGTGAATAATGTAGTTGGCAGTGAGGCCGGTGTGAATGCAGTGTGCAATTATAAGTTAAAGTTAAGGAGAGTAACTTTCCTCAGGCTAAAAGAGCTTGGAACATGCTAAATCTTTTATTGTGTGGTCTGAGAGAAAATGTTGGGTACTGGGGCTGGTTTAACAATGGCTCCACAAAGACTACAGAGTAAAAATTCAGTCAGTGAAGTGAAATCGCCTTCTCAACAAACGTGGAAGTGGTAATTGATTTTGAAAAATTGGGCGAGCACACCTGAGTGCTTCATTTGGCATGGAGTAAAAGGCCATTTGCAGATTCACATTTTTAATTAAGGACTTTTGTTTTTTGGGGGTGTTATTAGTCGCTACATGCAACAAAATTCCAGTTCAATAAATCATCTTTTGAAATCAACTGAAGACCTACCTGCAGTTTATCTTTTTTATGATTTGTTATTGTGTTTCATACTATTCGTACTGTGTCAGACAATATGCAGAAAAAAGAAGTGCAGTGGTCCCCTGGTTACGTTCTAAAAATAACCCACAATAGGCAAAATGTGCGAAGTAGTCAGCTTTATTTTTTACTAGGGCTGTCAAATGACACATTTTTTAAATCTCGATTAAGATCAGAAATTCCATAGTTAATCACGATTAATCGCATATTGAATTGCATGTTTAAAATTGTGTTATTTTGCATTTCCGTTTTAAAGCCATAATGTAAAACAATTTGTCCCCATTTAGCAATCGCTGTAGTTATTTTCTTGGACGTGTGATCATCGACTCGATAGTTGTCAGATCTGAGGTTCGCTTGGCTGAGACGCGCCGGTTGCTGCACCCGGGGGTTTAGCTCGGAGGTGCTAACTTAGACTAGATGTACTAACTTAGACTAGACGTACTAACTTAGACTAGACGTACTAACTTAGACTAGACGTACTAACTTAGACTAGACGTACTAACTTAGACTAGGCGTACTAACTTAGACTAGATGTACTAACTTAGTTTAGATGTACTAACTTAGACTAGACGTACTAACTTAGACTAGACATACTAACTTAGACTAGATGTACTAACTTAGACTAGACGTACTAACTTAGACTAGACGTACTAACTTAGACTAGACGTGCTAACTTAGACTAGACGTACTAACTTAGACTAGACGTGCTAACTTAGACTAGACGTACTAACTTAGACTAGACGTGCTAACTTAGACTAGACGTGCTAACTTAGACTAGACGTACTAACTTAGACTAGACGTACTAACTTAGACTAGACGTACTAACTTAGACTAGACGTACTAACTTATACTAGACGTACTAACTTACACTAGACTTACTAACTTAGACTAGATGTACTAACTTGGACTAGATGTACTAACTTAGACTAGACGTACTTCGCTGGTACTTCACTGCTTGACACAGGCTGCGTTTAACTCTTGACTTGTAAATTGTAGCGTCTGGAAGTTTTTTAAAGTCAAATAAATCGTTCAAAAGTCCAGAAGCATCTGTTTCTCCATCACGGCGATGAGTTTACTGAAACACGGCGCTCTGAAGTTCGAAAGCGAAACAGCCAGAAGAGTTGCCTACGGAAGAGCAGAAGAGACAAAAAGTCGCCGAACTCTAACCATGAATTTTAAAAAAAATGCGTTTTTAGAAGGGACAAAAGGCTGGCGAACTCTAATCACTTTTTTTTTTAAAATGATCACATTATGGATTGCATTAATCTAGTCGTGATTAACGTGTTAACGCTGACAGCCCTAAATTTTACATTTATTATATATGTTTTAAGGTTGTAAAACCCCTCACCACACACTTTATACACTTTTCTCAGACAGGCTCTGCGATCTAAACTGAGGAGTCTTTTTCCACTGAAGGCTGCGGTGCAGAGTGAAGAACATAGTTACAGTATGGATAGTTTTTGGCGCTGTTTTTTGTTCTGGGTGAGAAGATTCTTATAAACAGACATGCGCATTCATACGCTGTAATAAAACGCATGCAAAATTGCAACAGCGAAGCTACTAAAGGCGACCTGCGTTATAGTGTGGGAAGACTCTACTGTACATACAAGTAATTTTGAAAGAATAGCTTTCAGTTGCTTCATTAATATTTTCCTGCTATATGTATTTTTTTTAAATGGCCTTTGAAATATTGAAAATTCCGGTGAGTTGTGAGCCTCTTTTCTTTCTGACATGAATGATCTTGAGCACACAGTAAATCAGTCCTCCCACAAGCTTATCTGCAGCACCACCGGGCCTTACTCTGATTGGTTAATCCGTCTGTCAATCCAGCGTTTTCACTTCCAATTCCATATACCAATACTATAGCTTTAATGATCCCTGATATCAACCGATACCAGTGTAGAGACTCACTAACAAGATTTATTTCCTTGAAACAAAAATGAAATAAGACAGAACTGATCCAAATGTGTCATAGCTGGTATTTATCTACAGAACTACAGAATAACTTTGTATGAATAAAAGTTCAAACTGTATGAGACTTTCTGGTCCAACTACGACCAATAAATAATCTTATTACATCAATTTATATGAAAGAATCAATATTGGAAGCTGATATTCGATCCAGCAAATGGTTCAGTATTGGCGCAGGTAACTGATACAGTCAAAGTGGAATGGTTAAAACAATAATGCAGACTAATTTCTCTGCATAGAATAGTAAAAGTGTTGGATTTGGCTAATAAGTTTCAACTATTTGTGTATTTTGATTGTTTTAACTCCTTGGTTAATGCGTTGGCTCCATTTAAAGGTTCACTGTGTAACTTTTTGGTCTTGTTTCTATAGTAATGTCATTGCTCTGCCTGGATTGTTCCGCAGTATGACAGGAAACAGCTCTGCCTTGCATTTATTCAATTAAAGTTGGTTTTATTGCTCAAAAATACCTAGAAAAACAGGCATTTAACTGTGAGCGGGGTCGCCTCTCCACAGATCTGACCTGTAACTTGGTCTGGTTTGATCGCCATAAAGAAAGAAAGGTTTAATACCATACTGTAAAACATTCCTGACAAAGCAATAACTTTTCCGTGGAGAAAAGCATTTGTCAGACCCTGCACCTCTGATAGTAGAAAGCTTCTGTGTACATAAAGTTACACGTGGAAACTTTTTGTCTCGTGGCCTCTAGTCCTCTCCATTCTTCATTATTTCGAGAAAACCTAGGTGTGCAGAAATGGAGTGAGAGGAGCAGAGTGGGCTGGTGGGGGTCCTAATGGGTTTCAATGGAAGATTAAGTGCGGTCAGAAGTCTGTGGTCAGCATAAGCAGCTCTGTATAATCAAAGTGGTGGTCGGGGGAATCGTTACAAATTGTATCTGAGCTCCTGTCCTGAGGGGTGCTGTTTAATTAAGACGATGCTGCTTCCTGTGTATGCAAATAATGAGCGTGTGTTGACATGGAGATTGAGGGGGTGGGAAGAGACGGTGAAGGCACTTTTGGGCAGAGGAGTGAAGAATGATGTATTTAAAGGGCCTATACCTGTTTTTTCCCATATATTATAGTATTGTATGAGCAGGTCTCAAAATAAGTTTGCAGCTTGGAGTTTGTATCAAAGTAGAAATCCTTGTACACGCACAGGCACGAAGGTGTTCACTGTCCGCACTTGTAAATAGTTCCTATGGTTAATGTAAAATGTCTGAAAAATAAAAAAGAAAGCTCATTGCATTAGATTAGAAGAGGGGGTGGGATTAAATAAGTCTTCTCTTCTCTCTTTCCACTCCTTTTTGGGCAAAATAGAGGGTTTTTTAATTTATTTTTTGTTATTTCTATCATGATTTCTCTAATGTTATATGTTCCATTGTAAAATAATGTAAACTTCTTAATTGCCCAAAATAAAAAAAATAATAATAATAAAAATCTGCGCTTATCTTTAATGAGGACTATGAACAGCGACAGAAGTTCTACAGCCTCGTCTCCGGCTGTTCTCACTCCTCTGCGCTGTTTGTATATCCATAAACTCAGGGAGGAGCGCATATCGCAGCAAGACTCATATTGGGCTCACTATTTAATAGATATTTCATGCCGCTGAAATGATTTTCTTTGCTAAAAGCATTAGCTCTGCTGCGCGACATGTAAATAAACAGAGTTTTGTGATGACATCATGGCCATGGCCTGGTTTGGTTGAACATGTCTAGTTTGAATGCGCCCTTAGTGTCTGATAATCAGGAAGTACACATTTTCATGTTAGCTGTTGGTAGCTTTACTGTGACAGCATAGCAAAACTCCGCTCTCTTTACAAGTTTCACTTTCGTATTTGATGCTTTGAGTCTCCCCTCCTTTTACTCCCTGTGTTAAGTCACTCCCCCTGCAGAGCACTATGACAACACAGTCAGTGTGCATCCCACTGAAACTACTGCACATCGCATCAGGTTTATCAAGTACAGTTTTGTATCATGTTTTTGTATATTTCCGAAGAATTGCTGTGCAGAAGTATGAATGATGAAGGCTTGTGGGCGGAGCATCGCACAGAATCTTATAGCGAACTACAAGGAGGGTTCAAATAGGACTGTGGAGAGATCTAAAGTAGCTAAAATACTCAAACATGCATAGATGACATCTAAAACCTCTTTTGATGAGGAAACATTATAGCATGGTAGAAAGCTCCAAAAATAAAAAAAAGTAAAAGGTCCAGTCCAAAGTACAGGACCTTTAAGAAAATACACAGAGAATGGAAATATACCCAGGTTACCCAAATGTGGCCATACCGGCTGGTCAAAGCCTGATCCCATCAGATCTCAGAAGCTCAGCAGGGCCGGGCCTGGTTAGTACTTGGATGGGAGACCACTGGGAATTCCAGGTGCCACACCCAGGTCGTCGTTGAAAATGAGAATTGGTTCTCAACCGACCTACCTGGTAAAATAAAGAATAAATAAATATTGTATGAACACATGTAAAACTCTAGAAATCTGCAGAGAAATCAAATAAAAGACTTCTTTTTGATGCCAAACATACATTTAGGAGGATCATTAACTGTGATAGAAACCTCCTTTTTTCCAGTATGTTCTATGTCTACCGCCAGTGCCCCTGCAGCTTTCCCATCGCAATCCATTCTACTTCCATTAGATGATTTCAAAGCTCTCCTGGAATACAAGGAATAATTGAGTGGTCTTGGTTTGCTAGAACGTACTCAGAATCCCATGCTTTTATACGGCTTTCCTCGGCTCTTCTCCGGTTGGGGACTTGTAGCGGAGACGGTGGGGCGGAGACGTACAACTCCTCTTTGAAAATATGACAGCTTTGCACCCACTCACCAGTCAAAATCTATCCCCCGCTCTCTGGAAACCTTACATCAACTCGCACGCTGTCTTGTCTAAACATCACACAGCATGAATCTGCCTTCTTCTCGTAATTACCAAAGCCGCTAGACTCACAAAAGCGTTTTAAGGAAAAGCGTCTGCCACAGCGAGAGAACACAGAGGAGCAGCCCTGGGGCGGAGTTCAAAATTTAGCTAGAAAGACACGTTTATTCTATTTCGGTTGAGTAACAGATGAGAGAAGAGGGTAAGTAGGAGGAGAGATGTAGAGGAGTATTTGTGTAATACAGTGAAGTTCTGTTTTCCCGGTGTAGAGACTATAATTATTATGTAAGTCAGTCTAAAGGGAGAAACGCACTGTGACTGAGCGCAGAGGTGTCAGGCTCGTTTCCATAGTCGGCGTAAACATATATTTAAGAGTTATATGCGCGTATGGATGTCAGGTTGGACTGGTGTAAGATATAATTTTTCTGTGTGTTTGGCTATAATGGGAGCCTTTCATAGTCGATGTTGCAGAATAATTTAAGTAACCTCAGCGTTGTAAAGAGAGGCAAGTTTATTTACAATCAGGACTGAAAACAGAGACGTGAACACTCAACATAGAGTATAGTGGCAGTATTCGTGCATATACTTCCATTGTAGGGAGTATTATAGCCGCTGATTACATAGGCCTGATAACAAAGCCTGAGCTAGAGGTGTCATCGGTACAGTAGAACAGTTTCCTCTATCAGCTGTACATTTATACTTTACGTTACTGCAAATGAGCTTATGTTTTTGTCAGCGTTTTGCAAGATAATTTATAAAGTAATTAGAGGACGTTGCGCATGCATTTATTGTGAATAAAGTAAGTGAAAAACACATCATTAGTGTTTTGAATGCCCGACCACGTATGGGCATTGCTGGCAGGATTTGGGGATCTAATTAGGGGTGCGTTCAGTTCACAGTTGTACTTCTAATGTACTAATGTATTAGACGTGATTTGATCGATGTTACGATGTTAGTCTTAACGTTTCAATATGGCCACCACTATTCACGTATGCACACAAGACATTAATACATATAAGGTTGATTACGTGTCTTGCCAAACTATTCCACACAGTAAAATACACAAGAGTCTTGACTTCCAGACCTATGTTTAATATAACCGCACATAACGTTTCAACCATAAGATAGAAACTTACTTTTTTCCCTTAAAAAGATCTAACTTTTGGCTTTCCGTGCATATTTCCGGCATTATCCTACGTCACACATACACTGCGTGATGGCGTTGGGAAAACAAGTGTCCAATAGGAACTTTTTTTCCCACCAAACGCACGCGCTCCAGCCATTTTCATTGGCCCAAACCTTGCCAATGAGTGAAGTGAGTCAAGATGGTTGATGCTCTGAGTGTTTATGTCCGAAACAATTGAAAAAGCCGCTCTAAGTGCAGTTATTTCTCAAATAAATGGCAAATTATGCATCTCGGTCTATGTAATTGTGCATCCCTTGCTATTTTTCTTTGAAAGGTTTATTTTGGTCAAAATGAACAAATCCAAATGTAACAAACACCATGGAAATGCAGGAAGTGATGTGGATCTGTGCTCTGGATCTGACAGGAGCTGTTTCCATGACACCAGGAAAGTAATGGAGCGATTGCATTTTTTTGTTTTGTTTGGAGGTCAATAATAATGTTTTTAGTTTACTTACAGACTTAAGATGTTGCATTTTTGTAGCTTTTTGTACCTAAATTAAGCATTTTTTATGTCCAAAAAGTTGTTTATACATGTTTGCTTTGTATTTTGTATGAAAGAGTGTGAATTTTATTTTCAGTTTTCTTTTTTTCAGTTGGATTTCTGGTCCTATAGCTTTTATTACAGCCATATGACACAACTACAGCAGCAGATTGTGGAATAACAGGTTGTACTGAACCAAAAGATGTATAACACTTCATTGGGGGGTAAAAGGGGCAGTTTTAATGTTAAAATTAAGGAAAAAATCCAGGACCTCAGGAGCTGGGATAGAACTTTCTGGTATAATGGCTACATATAATTTCCATTCTAAAACATTCCACAATTCCCTATACATTCATACTGACACCTCTACTGGAGAAATTTCACATTAAGGCTTAAGGCTTACCTTTTCATCTGTGGCGTCTCTCTCTCTCTCTCTCACTTAAATGTTTAAAATTACCCATAATTCATTGTGTCGCGTCCGTTCCCCTTTTGTCAGCGAGGACGGCCGACAGAGCTGGAACCTATAGCCGCCGCTGTCTGTCACTCCTCTTCAAATGATCACCTGTCTTGCCCCAAATTGCTTTTCTTCTCTCTCTCCGTCTCCCCCCCGTCACCTGCCCAGACTCAAAGATATCGGACAGAAACGAGAAAGAAAAGACAATTTTCTTTGTGCAGACTGCGACGTGTCTCCACATTCACAAGTGAGGCATTAATCACGATCTTGATTAGAGAGAAAATGGATGAAAATGGTTGTATTTCCAATCCGTCTGTCATCCCGGGAACATGTTCCAATCACCGGCTTTGTCCACACCAAAGTCATTTCACATCGTATTGTACTCTGAAATTCTATCTACGCTTGTATCACAGAGATGGAAAAGTACAGGCAATTGTTGATAATTCCGAATATTTTTTAAAAGGGCAAAGACTTTGACTGAAAATGAAATGCAAATAGATTTAGTAGATACTGAACAGAATGAAATCTCATGAAATCTTGGATCGTACAGTTCCTTCCAGACAAATGTGAACAAAGCCCGAAAAAGAAACGTCATTAATTATAATCACACCAGTCTAAAAATATAATTGTAATCTATCTGCAATTTGGTGTTTCTCCAAAAAGTGTCAGCGTCAGAACACAAAAAAATTGGAATTTGAAACTGGATTTGGCGAAGAAAAAAGTTTGGTACTCGATTTATAAACAAAAACATTGAACATGCACCACATCAAAACTGAGACGAAACCAGGACTATAGCAGGACCAAATCAAGTCTAAATCTGGACTAAACTGGGCTCAAACCAAGTATTACCACACTCTTAAAAGAACATTATAACAGTATGATGTAGCTTATTTATTTAATGAGACAGGGACAGTACACAGTATATATACCTGACCATCGTAGAAGTTCCATATCTGTACATACAACATAGCCTCAGCTCCCCCAAGTGAATGCTGACGTTGTGTCTTTGGGCAATACACTTCATTTGATTCAATAGACATTTGGGATAAACTATTACAGATACATTTCAGGGGTTTAATTCACCTTCATCATTCACATAGGCCTGTACCTTTTTGTCTAGCTCAAAAACAAGTTATTGGGAATTTGTAATCTGAGTTTTCTGAGCTTCCCAGATTGCACGACATACACTTTTCTATCCTGAAAATGTGAAAAAGATAATTTTAAATGGTTTCCCAAAAAGTTATTTTTCAATTACCACAACTCCTAGAGGCCAGAGAAGAGTTTTGCCATCACAGTTTTGTTCACAACGACTAGCATGTTAATGCATTCGGCTACATGGTCTTTATGTTTGAGAGTGTTTGGTCTTTCTCAGTTTGATCCATAGTTTACTTATGTATGTTTTTTAAAATATATACTGTAAAATACCAAATAACAGTCAGGGCATTTATTTATTTCCATCACTTAACAGACCAGGCGTTTATTTGAGACCAGGCAGCAAAAATCTTGCTCAGAAACACTGGGAAAATCTGGTACTCAGATTCTTTTAACCAGTATGACATTCATTTAGGCGACTTTCTATCCAGACATAGGCAAGTTAATTTGAAATGTTACAGCAAAATATCTACGGAGCGGGGAGTTTCACCACATTCGAAAGGTTTATGCAAATGACCCATGTGGTTTCGTTTCCAAGTTTCGTTTTTGTGCATCGTGGCACAAGGAGCTGTTCTTTTCAGCACTGGTTTTAAGTTTGGTTTCTGTAGAGACAACGCGGGCATCAGTGCGTCCTGTTGAAATGTCCGATCTGTCAAAATGTCCACCTGCACCCGGCGTTTAACTGGAACCAGGCTCTTATTTGGTATTTTACGGTATAATCTAAAAATAGCTGTACAAACACGTCCAAACTTGCCATCGTCCTCATTTAATCTTTGTACAAATGTAGAATCCGTAACTTCAGCTACTCCACGTTGTATCACAGCGGCATAAGTTTCACAGTGACTAAGCATAGGGCTCTGAGTGTAAATTGCCCTGCTTCAGTTTTGACAGCCGCCATCGCCACCACCATCAAAAAGAGTCACCGTAGCAACAGGTGATTTCACCCTGACAGCTCTTCCGTACATAAAACCCTCGACTAAAGTACTACCAGCAAAGAGCATGAGAGATGTTATTCCATTTTTTATTATTGGGTTGAAGGTGTGTTATTTAACTTTTTTTGGTAAAGAGTGTGCTCGCTGTTGTCTAGTTCCCACAAGATTTGGCAAGACACAAGTTTGGGTCTATGAGAACGAGGCAAAATTTTTATATTATGTATAAAACAGAAATTGTTGCAGTTCGGTAAAAATTTTGGTCACATAATTTTGCACACATAAAATTCATACCATCGACAGGGATGACCAAGTGTCTTGCCTAAAGATACAATAACAGTTTTAACTGTCTGGAGCTGGAAACCTTAAACTTTTCTTTAAATACTCCTTTGTCACATATTAAAGGGTCATATTTGACTATTTTCTGATCTATGTTATAATGTTGTTTCCTCATCACATACATACCTGGAGTTGTTTCACAGTTCGTCTCTCAAACAGAAAACACTCTGTTCCACCTTGTGATGTCATGTGGTAATACAGGAAGTGCTCCACTGTGTTTTTAAATTCCCTACACCTTCACTAGAATCATTTGGATCATTTCAGCCACATCTCTTTTGAACAAAAAGTAAAAATCAGCTGTTAAATTGAAAACTGCATTACTACCACTAAATGACATCACAACGGGGAACAGAGCATTTTGAGCTTTGAAGATGTAGACAAGCTAATAATAAAGAGTTACTCAAACATGTGTGAATGAAACAAAACACAGCTCCAGGTAGAGTTGGGCAGTAATACAGTAATTTGGTATCCCGCGGTATCAAAAAGTAGCAATGGTATCAGTTTCATTACCGTCATAAAAAAATCTGCATAAGGACCTAAAACCACAGTGCAGACTTTCTCCCCCCCCATGTCATTACACATGGAGTTATCCATCCACACGCAGCGAGGAAGAAAAGTTTGCGATGGAGACGTTTTATTGAACGCCGAGAGTCAAAAGGGGACGCGCTGAAGAGGAGAAAGTTTCCGCTTGAGGGCGAAGTCAGACTTTCACCGAGGAGACAGTAAAGCCCAATTAATTGTTGTGCATGACAACGACATGGACAGCAAGAAGGTAGCGATGCAGACAATAAGGGCTGTGATGGGTCCTCTCGACCACCGCTCTACATTTCCGGTGCTCCGCTCATATGCTGATGCGATCGAACGCTCTGGCAAAGTTTGGTTTGATCAGAACTGCTGCTATTCTGTTTCTGAATGGTTTAGGTGCACGCTAAAAAATTCTTTATTAGTCACGGTAATACTGTATACCCCGGTAAAATGCCGAGGCGGTTTAACGGTATCAAAATTTGGATATCGCCCAACCCTTACTCCAGGTCTGTTTTTGATGATGTAACAGCATTATAACATGGCTTAAAACTCACAAGAATCTACTTTGGGTAACATAGGACCTTTACATAGTAGCTCATTTCCATACTAAAAATCTTCTATCTGTTTGCCTCTATTCATCTGTCAATCCATACATCTATACTAGAGATCTCTAACCTTTGTGTCCAGTGAGCTACCTTTACAAAATAAAAATGTTTTAATGGTTGCAAGAAACTGATTCAATATAAGAGGGCAAACCTTAGATGATAGATACAGTTAGATGCCTATAAAACACTAAACCATTATCCATTTATTAGTGCATAAAGTTCAAAATAACACATTTACAGAGGTAATTAATCAAGTTTGAGTTATTTAGTACAATACATAATTCTGGAATCCTTTGGCGGGCGATTTGTAAGGGGGTGGAGATCTACTGGCTATAGGTTGGAGACCCCTGATCTGTACAACATCCTATCTTAGCACTAACTCTCTTTTTACCTTTCTGCTTTCTTTACTGTCTTTTCCATCTTTGGTTTATCTCTCTTTCCCTCTCTATCTCTCTTTGTGCTTGCTCACAGACCTCTGAATGCTTGAGTGGGCTGCAGCAGTAGTTCATAGTAATGTATTCGGCTGCGGGGTGAAGAAGCCTTAGTGCCTTAAAACACTTTGGCTCTGTCCAACGGAAGAGAAAGAGAGGAAAGGAGAGAGCGAGGGAGAGGGAAGACAGATGAGGCCAAGATTCCAATTATTTTCTGTATCTGTTGACCTAAGTCCACTTTATCAATGCTGAACAATGGACGGGCCCTTCCTCTTACATGGCCTGGAGCAGAGAGGATTTTGGCAGTGTGCTTAACTCCAGTTTCTGCGGTAATGCATGCAAAGTTTAAGAAAGCAAGGTCTTCTGGTGCTAAGAAACTTCAAATAAATGAACTAAAAAGTATAACCAACATTTTGTAGCTCACTATATTTAGAATTGAGGATGAGCGTTATATTGGTTGCAGTATCTGTATAATCGTTGCACTCAAGTTCATTGGATATTCGATAACAATATTTTTGAACAAACTCAGTAAACGTGGAAATAGAAAAGGTTTATATGATTTATTTTATATCTCAGATAAATATTTTTAATTTTTTTTTTGGCAACAGCAGCAGGCCAGGTACCTTTTTTTTTTTTTTAAATCCATATTGGCCCATCCCTACAGCATACACAGTAAAGATACAGGGCAGCCCCTAAGGTTGAGCGGAATCCAAATGTTGATAACGTTAAACCGTCTCAGCATTTTACCGGGGTATAATGTATTACCGTGACTAATTAAGAATTATTTTTGTAGCATTCAGAAACAGAATAGCAGCATTATATTTGAAGATGAGGCACAAGTTCTGATCAAACCAAACTTTGCCAGAACGTTCAATAGCATCAGCATCAGCATACGAGCTGTTTTTATCAGCGCTTATACTATATGCAAATTAGGCATCCAGTTTTAAGTTTCGTTTCTGTAAAACGTAAACCAAATGCTGCACGACGCAGACAGCGAGTGGAACCGACACAGACAATAAAGGCTGTGATTGGTCCTCTCAACCACCGCTCTATACATTTCTGGTACTCCGCTCACTATATACTTTGAGTAATAATGTGTTTAACATTATTACTCAAACCACATAATGAGCGGAGTACCAGAAATCTGGTCTGCATCATTTTCACATGTACGCAGAAAGTTTCGGAGGTGCACAGCGGTGGATGCGGACGCTGTGCGTGGGAGGTCTGCGTCAATGCAAACACATTTTGATGCAGAACCATGAATTGGGCTTTACCGTCTCCTCTGTGAAAGTCTGACTTCCCCCTCAACCAGGAACTTTCTCCTCTTCAGTGCGTCCCCTCTCGACTCTCAGCGTTCAATAAAACATCTCCATCGCAAACTTTTCAGCTCAACATCAACACGTCAAGCGTCAGTGAGGTTTTTTTCTTCTTCATCGCTGTGTGTGGATATGTCCGTGCATAACAATGTTTGAAGAGGTTTTAGGTCTTTATGCAGATTTTTTTAATGACGGTAATGAAACTGATATTGTTGCTACTTTTTGATACCGCGGGATACCATACTACTGTTGGCTTCGCCAACTAAATGCACAATACATTCATTAAAGTTCATTCAATCGTTTGACAATTATTCATTAAGCCACAGCGGGTTAAATGCCTTATCCAAGGACACAACAGCGGTACGCAATTAAACAGCCATTTTAATATTAGTGCATGGCTGTCTCCAACAGTATAGACAGAAGTTGATCTTTAGATAGTATTAGAGAAAAACTTTCAAACTAATTTCTTTATATTTCTTACTTGCAGAACACTGACATTTTTACACACTGGAGTTTCGCTCTTGACATTTGGCAGAAATTAAATGTTTGACTATTCATGAGTCATTTTTATAAACATTACTTCCCGTTATGAAATGTTTTTAGAAACGAGGTCTGCATAAATGTCCCTAAAGTTAATGATTTGCTTCACTTGCTTAATGATCCACAAACAGAGAAGTAGTAAAATAAATAGTCACCAGTAGTACTACCCTTTCACTAGTAGGAGTACTGTGAGTAGTAGTAGTCACTCTCAGTAGTAGTACTAGTAGTAACAGTGGTCGTGGCAGTCATAGTAGTAGTAGCAGCAGTAGTAGTGGTTGTGGCAGTTATAGTAGTAGAAATAGTAGTAGTAGTAGTGGTCGTGGCAGTCGTAGTAGTAGTAGTAGTAGTAGTAGTAGCAGCAGTAGTAGTAGTAGTGGTCGTAGCAGTCATAGTAGTAGGAGTAGTAGTAGTAGTAGTAGTAGTAGCAGTAGTAGTAGTGGTTGTGGCAGTCATAGTAGTAGTAGTAGTAGTAGTAGTAGCAGCAGTAGTAGTAGTAGTAGTGGTCGCGGCAGTCATAGTAGTAGGAGTAGTAGTAGTAGTAGTAGTAGTAGTAGTAGTAGTAGCAGCAGCAGTAGTAGTAGTGGTCGCGGCAGTCATAGTAGTAGGAGTAGTAGTAGTAGTAGGAGTAGTGGTCGCGGCAGTCATAGTAGTAGGAGTAGTAGTAGTAGTAGTAGCAGCAGCAGTAGTAGTAGTGGCCACGGCAGTCATAGTAGTAGGAGTAGTAGTAGTCACTATCTTAAAAACATAGTAGTACCACCCCTCACTATATCTGCGTACTTCTTTACTAACTGAGCCTATGCAGCACTAGACAGTATAAATCCGCAGCAGTATAGCCGCAGTATTCGGTCCTGTATATCTGCAGTATTTGGGTCCGGGCAAAGCAGATGGCAGTGGAGTGTGTCGTTGACTTGCTAATGGCTCTTGTTGTGAGTGACAGTTGGAGGAGGCTGCATCTGTCTATAGGACGTGTCACTGTGCCAAACACACGGGGCTGTGGATGGCATTAAAATGGAACTGTGTGCTCTAAAAGTGTATATGGTCTAAACTTTTTACACCTGTCCTTACCCTCATTTCAACATATCCAGAGTGAAGGGCACAGACGCAGAATTGGTGTAGATTTGACTGAGCCACCGCACCTTTAATAAGGCATGGGTTATTTATGCTGGCTCCGGATCACGCCAGATGTTATTAAGTAATGATAGCAACATTTTTCTAAATTTGCAGTAAAATGTTCTACTTATGGCCCTTATGGCTCAGCTGGGAGCCTGAGGAGCTAAAAAATATTGATCTAAAGGCCATCGTTTGGAAAAGGAGAAAGTAATAATTCTGTAATATTATTCACAATAGTGAGCAGGGTAGCCTTTCCACAGATCTTATCAGTAACTTCTGTAACTTGTCCATACTGTAGAACATCCAGGTAAATCAATAACATCTCCATGGAGATAAGGAGATGGCAGATCTGAAAAGTGACACTGTGCAGTAGGGATGGGCATGATTAGTCAATTAATCGATAATCGATTGTTAAGAATTCCGTTAATCATGTTAATTTTAATCGACAAACTGAATGTAGGTTGCTGTGCGTAGTGTTGCGTAAGCAGACGAGGCTTTGTCTCACAGCACAAACACTGGAGTTGTGGCCCCACAGTCCCACCTCTTGACTCTGGCTCCGTGGAGATCACTACATTCCCCAATGAGTGCGTTTACCTGCACATCAGTATCCCGGGTATGATCAGGTTTTTTGAGTATCCTAGTTTCATCATGGTGCATGTATACGCATTATCCCGGTTACTGCAACAGTTGAGAGCGCATGGGTCCAAAAGATAAACACTTTTCAGCCTTTTCATCACAACAGAAGCCAAAATATAAAGTGACCAACACAAATAAAGTGAGTGAAATGACTGCGCTAAACCTGCACATGTACAATCTGCACACGTATGATCTCAGCAAACATGAACCATCTCCAACGCGACATACGCACAGAACAGACTCACCATCAACAGAACAACCCTCGGTCACACATATACACACATATAATCCGACAGAAGGAAAGAGCTGCTTCTTTCCAGCGTTTACAATTTATGCAAATGAGCCATGTGGTTTTAAGTTTCGTTTCTGTAAGACGTAAACAAATGTGCCAAAGCTGCATTAAACACATTCTAATCTCACATGGGCTGATGTGGCTCTATAGTGGTTATGGTTTATATGTTGTAAAGTTGAGTTTATTTATAAGGATTAGTAATAATAATAAAAATGGTGATAATTTTAATATAAAAACGTTAATGATTAATCGATAAACGGTCGCCCAACGATCGATTAAGAAAGTTTAATCGAATGCCCATCCCTACTGTGCAGCTTTAGTGTTTGTCAGTTGTTCCTGTATTGAACATTGGCTATTGTATAGATCTAATGCCTGTTACAAAGAGAAGTTGTGCAAAAGATATGTTAAGAAAATGCAGAATTCAGATAATCAAACTGTGAAGCTTCTCATTTTCTCATTTTAAACATTTGAATTTAGGTCATGAGTTTTGCCTTTGGAACCTTTATTGGAGAATTTTCATGTATTAGCAGTATTCTTGTGGCAGTTTAGGGGTATTAAGTGCTGAGGCTGAAAGATGAAATATGTTCTAAACTAATTTGAAAAATAATGATTGCTTTGAGCCAGGATAATGAGCTGTAAACACTCGCTAAATTGCTATTCATTTGTTGTAATAAGTTTTAGTGAAGACCTGAAAATAGATTAACATCAGGCTTCCTCTGTGACTAGTTTTCATATCCTAAAACGATCCTTTATGGGCGTGCTACTATGGAACGTTTTATCATGAAACCGCACTTCAAATAGTCCCAGCCCCCTGTGTGGTTGCTCAAATCTATTTTTAAAAAAGGCCTTATCATCTCACTCTCGTCACTGTGAAATGTGAAAAGAATTTTGAAATGCCATGGAAGCAGGCGAGGCAGAGGAGCCGGATCCGTGCATGTCTGCGGGCATGATACAGTGAATTTGCTGCAAGAATAGATTAGCCCAAAAAATAACACAATGTCTCATCAGCTTTCCTCGCATCCGGAGTTTATTTTGGGTTCCAATGGGCTGGATTTGTGGTTTTCTACTGGTGCAGTGGATGTCATAAGACCACAAAGCACAAAGGGTGTCTATGGGTAAGAAATTAGGACTGTTGTCATAGTGATTCATGATTTTAAGACAAAATATCACATCTTTTGAATAGGGAAAAGTCTTAAAATATTGCATAGAAGAGGGTAATGAAACTCATGAATAAAACTCAGGATGGTGTTGGCATAACTCAGAATTTCAGTCTTATGCTGAACTAATGGAGATTTTAAGATGCTAAACCCAGAGGGGGGAGGTACTCACTTCATGTATTCAGTTACATTTACTTGAGTAAGAAATTGTACTTTTCAGAGTACTTTTCTAGCAGCATATCTTTACTCATACCTAATATTTTTATTTTATTTTATTTTTACTGACGCAGTAACTTGATTAAACGTTTTGGTTAATCTGAAAGTTCCAGAAGTTTTATGTTGAGTATGAAATGATTTGAAAGGTGTGTTTCTTACTCCACTCCTTCAGGTATGATTTTGTCAAATTTTTGTATCTGTCCTTTCAAAACACCAGATTTGGAGCATTATTTAATATTTTGTCCTTCCAATTACATTAACTACAAATTATGAATCAGATGCTACATCCAGATAATTACTCTTTAAGTTACTTTTAAGTTACTCTTACTTGAGAAGTAGTGTCTACTAGGATCTGAATTCTAAACTAAACCTAATCAATCTATTAAATACTGTCCTATTTTAACTGTGGCTTTTAACTGTATGTTTTAATCATACTTAATTTGTTTATGTTGTTGTAAGACGACCTTGGGTGTCCAGAAAGGCGCCTAATAAATAAAATGTATTATTATTATTATAGAAGTAGTGTCCTTGTTTTTCAGAGTAAGATTATTTGAAGTAATCTTACTTTCACTTGGTAGAAATTTTGGCTATTCTACCCATCTCTGGCTAAACCTAGAGTTGATTCAAAAGTATTCTGAAAGTATAAGTTGTGCCTCAGCATCTTATTGTTTAGTTTTTTTCAGTATTGTCTTTGCTTGTGCATCTATATGGACTTTTCCCTCTGCTTCTACACAAATTATCCACATTTTGCTAATTACGTTCAATTACGCTAATCGTGCTGTGTAGGGTTATTGCTGTGACTAATCTGCAGTTGGCAGTGGTTCATTGGCATATCTTTGGCCCAAAAACCCAAAGGTTGGCAGTGAAATCCCGGCTTCAACCAAACATGTGTGTATGTCTGAATATGTGTGTTTTACTGGGATAGACTCTCAGACAGGAGGTGAAGAGTAAGCAGGGGGTACTTTCACGTGTCTTCTGGTGAGTTGTATCATTAGCAGGTGGAGCAGTGACAATAGTGTTACTATTAATAATAATTATACATGTGAGATGGAAATGGCAGGAGAGGGCTGTCTTGTCAAAGACATACAGCAATAATAGCTACAGGAATAGATTTACCACTGGTGGCAGAATACAAACTTCTGTTGCACTTATATCTGATGCATGAGTAGTAGTACTAGTAGTAGACATGGTAGTGGCGGTAGTGGTAATAGTAGTAGTAGTAGTAGTAGTAGTAGTAGTAGTAGTAGTAGTAGTAGTAGTCGTCATAGCAGTAGTAATATTTGCAGTCATAGTAGTTGTAGTTAATGGTACTGGGAGTAGTAGCAGTTGTTGCTGTTAGTAGTAGTTGTTTTTGTTAGTAGTAGTAGTAGCAGTAGTAGTAGTAGAGTAGTAGTAATAGTTGCATCCCTAGTAATTGTAGTTAGTGGTACTGGCAGTAGTAGTACTAGTAGTAGTAAAGTATTAATAATAGTTGCAGTTGTAGTAGTAGTTGTAGTTAGTGATACTGGCTGTAGTAGCTGTTGTTGCTGCTAGTAGTAGTTGTTTTTGTTAGTACAAGTAGTAGTACTAGCAGTAGCAGCAGCAGTAGTAGCAGCAGTAGCAGTAGTCATAGTATTAGTAATAGTTGCAGTCGTAGTAGTTGTAGTTAGTGGTACTGGCGGTAGTAGCAGTTATTCCTGCCTGTTAGTAGTAGTAGTTTTTGGTAGTAGTAGTAGTAGTAGTAGTAGTAGTAGTAGTAGTAGTAGAGTATTAGTAATCGTGGCAGTCATAGTAGTAGTTGTTGTAGCAGTAATATTAGTAGTATTCGCAGTAGTAGCAGCAGTAGTTGCTTGCATCACCATCTCACTGTCATACTTGAGAAATGGCATCATGCATTTTACATGTTCCAAGCAAATGTGAAGTTTGACTGGGCTGAAGTTCGGCTCTGGAGACACGGCAGTAGACAGAACCATTTTCAGACTTTTCTGGCCAAGTGCTGTGCAGCAATCAATTCTCCGCCTACTTTCCCTCCAGACCTGAGAGAGGAGCTGGGCAAACTCAAATCATAAAATGCACTGTTCTGTTTCTACCTCCAGGACTCTGCAACGTCTTTTTATACTTTGTAGTTGGTGTCCTCAAAAGAAGGATCGCTATTTCTTACAAGCTTTGGGGAGGCAGGCCGGCCAATAAAATGGATTTAACAGCCTTTTTGGTGGATAAGTTTATTATAAGGTGATTATTGGCGGGTTTAGGTTCCCACAGGTTTGAATGGAGACGGTTGTGGTTGTGTTAACATGGCGCTCGTGGGCGATTACAGGCGAGAGGTAGTGCATTTTGATAACTTGTATTTTTATTTGAGAGCCAGAGGGAAGAAAGTAAAGGTTTTTAGAAAGGTTAACTGTGAAATATTCTAAAATGAGATTTTTCTAGGCTGGATTTGTTGCGTGGCCTTTTGCTAGATTATTTGTATAGGGAGCTGATGTGATTTTATGGTATGTTTTGGAGGTTTCATTGTATTGAATAATAATTGCAAGATAGGGCCACAGATGCAAAGTATGGATTCCAACATATTGCGAGATGGAAGTGGAGAATTTTCTGCATTAGATTGAAAGTTCAGTTCTGTTAACTGGACAAAAGTTTTGGAATACTTTTCGCCACTCATTCAAGCAGCACTTTACATTAAGAAACCACTCACCCATTCACACACATATACACATACCGGCGTACATAGGAACCGGGTGTCTCGCAAGGTGGGTTAAGTATCTTGCCCAAAAACACAACAACAGCATTTATTTATGGGAGCTGCCAACCTGTGGGCCAGTGGATCTGACCGCTCAACCAGTGATATTTTTGTCGAGAGTGGATTCGAACCACCGACCTTTAGATCAGTGGAAAAACACTCTACCAACTGAGCTACTGTCACCTAATGAAATACAGTTTTTCTTTTTTCAACCATTGATCTGAAGGTTGGCGGTTCGAATCCCAGTCCTGACATAAACATCACTGGTTGAGCGAACAGATCCTCGGACCCACATTCATTGGCAGGGCGATTCCAGCTCCCACAGATGAATGCTGCCGTTGTGTCCGCGGGCAAGACACTTAACCCACTTTGTCCCTAGTGTCTGCGTAGTGGATTTCTAAATCTGAGAAGAATAACCTGGAAAAAAGTTGTCTTAAATCAAAGAGTCTGGATTTATTAAAGCAATTGTGCACACAATTACAGAGAAATAATGAAAACAAAACCTTCGAGGTCTATCTCTCCCTAATCTGAACGTCATTAAATTAACATGAGGTAATACATACGATAGAATTAATCTAAACAATTCTCAAAAGGAGATTACTAGTCTGAGTCAACTGGGGAATTGATCAGATTAAACCCAAGAGTACCAATATTTCTAAATGATGAGAATGAACAAAGCAACAACTTTTTCTTTGACAACAAGACAGAGCAGAGTGAGCTGCCTTGAGATAGTCCAGAAACAGCGGATCACACCACTGCATGTGAGCAGGGACACAGAGATACTTTAGCAGTTGAAAGTTACCAGTTATCTAAACCCATAACACACACTCTTTAACTTAAGAAAAGTAAGAAATCCCCATCACTGTACACTGGTGTATGAATGTGCCTGTGAATGTTCGACTGGTTCCTTGATGTAAAGAGCTTTCAGTGCCTTGAAGGTGGAAAAGCGCTATATAAAACTCTGACCATTTACCATCTTGTCAAACCTATAATATGCAGGAGGCTAACAGCACGCTGCTTAAATATCTTGTAAAATATTTCATTAAAATCCAATACTGTAGTACTAATGCAGATATTACAGTAATGTGTTCCATATTGCAGTGAACTGACAGAACAGACCTACCAATTACAACTATATTAGCGATAGATTGACTAGAAAGCACCAGAAAAAAACAAGCCTGCACTTTACCACAGATTCTACTATTACTGCTATTTTCCTGAGTGCTAATATTAATGCTAATGAATGCTAATGTAATGGGTACACTGTGTCTGAGGTCATCATGTCCTTATAGATCTCATTGCATTAAGATACGACTCCATCTACATCAGAGCGCATTAAGCACTGCTCTTCTCTGATTGGCTGACGCAGACACACTGACCTCATCAAATAGTCATTATGGTTCTATCAGAAGAGAAGTAAGACAGAAAGTGAACTATTATGAGATATTATCGACCGTTTATGGAGTATAACTGAGTATTTGGAGCATAACCGACGTTCAGAAATGATGAAGGCAGAGCATGATTCATTTGTAAAGGAAAATATCACTTCTATAAATGCTTGTGATGGTGAGGAGGAGATGCAGGGGCTGAGGGGGCTTCTGGTTTTGCTGCATGTAAGTGAATGACTTGAGAGGTGATTGGTTGAGAAGAAAATTCAGTTAGACGTGATTGGCTGATGTCTAATCATATATTATTTAGGTTGCAGCTAGTCCTTTGCCAGCAACAAAATATACAGATTTTTATGAGGCTATATATAGTTTTGACCCCTACATGTTCTGAGATTCATGGCTGTGATAGAAATTTCTTACTTTTCTCAAGGTAAAGAGTGTATTTTATGGGTTTAGATAACTGGTAACTCTCAACTGCTAAAGCATCTCTGTATCCCTGCTCACATGCAGTGGTGTGATCTGTTGTTTCTGGACTATCTCAAGGCAGCTCACTCTGCTCTGTCTTTATCTAATATTGTCAAACAACAAGTTATTGGTTTGTTCATTCTCATCATTTGGAAATATTGGTACCCTCGGGTTCAATCTGATCGATGCCCCAGCGGACCCAGACAAGTAACCTCCTTTTGAGAATTGTTTAAATCAATCGTATTGTATGTATTACCCATCGTATATATGAGTGGACTAAGTGAGTGTGACGTCACCCATAGGAGCGATTACAGGAGGATTACAGGAGCGAATCTGAAGCCAGGCTCTATGTTATGAAGAGGATTTTTTTTGATGGACAAAATAATGGAAAAAAAAAATTCTGGATCATGTGTCGCGGGTTCATACGAACATTTTAAGACCAAAATGATGAGGCCACAGCAGCATTTACAGAGAGAGGGATAATAAGATCTCAACGAAAGTAAATGGGAAAAAGAGGGAGAAGGAGCCAGAAGAGCCTCCTGGAGCACTTCCTGTTTGGCACGCAGCGGCTAACGGGTTAGCTATGTCCATTCATATATACGATCTATGGTATTACCTCATGTTGATTTTATGACGTTCAGATTAGGGAGAGACGGATCTCGCGTGAGGGACAGAAGGTTTTGTTTTCATTATTTCTCTGTAATTGTGTGCACAATTTCTTTAATAAATCCAGACTCTTTGATTTAAGACAACTTTTCTCCAGTTTTATTCTTCTCACATTTAGAAATCCACAACAGCGGCATTTTTGTGTTTGTTTTATATATTTATATTACGCAAAATTGACTATTGTGATCTTTTAGCCATGTTTAAATGGTGTTACCTCCTCAAAAACATACCTGGAGTTGTATTTTCTTTCATTCAGACATGTTTGAGTAGTATGTGTGCATCTCCAAAGCTCAAAATGCTCTGTTGCACCTTGTGATGTCATGAAGTGGCACTTTTCAACTTTTTTAACAGCTCCTTTTACCTTTAGTTCAGTAGAAATTGACAATTCCAGGTCCAAAACCATCGAAATGATTCTAGTGAAGGTGTGCGGAGTTTATAAACACCGTGGAGCACTTCTTGTATTACCACATGACATCACAAGGTGGAACATTTTTCAGTTTGAGAGAAGAACTCAGCCTAAATTTGTAAGTTATGTGTGTTAAACATGAGTGAATGAAACAAAACACAACTCCAGGTATGTTTGTGATGAGGAAACAACACTATAACAGATTTAAAAAATAGCGTAATATGGCTCCTTTAACTTGTTATATTTCTATTTTTTCTCAAATGTTTATGTTAAAGGGCGTATTATTAACTGAACGCTGATTTGGAAAGATAAATAAATCCCAAATAGCACTGTTCTGTCGCCCTAATGACCCGTTATCTTCTTGTTTCTGTTTTTGCAGGTTTGTAAAGTTCTCAACACCACGAGCATGAGTTGCTTTGCCCCGTCCCTGCTGCCCGAGTACCTCCCCGGGCTGGACTCGGTGAAGCACGCAGACGAGTTCGGGTTCATCTTCAACAACGTGCAGGCTCTGCTCGTGTACAACAACACCAACCTGCTGTACTACCCCAACCCGTACTTTGAACCTCTCAGCACCACCGGGGTCCTGGAGCAGAAGCCAGGCTCGCCCATCATTCTCAAGGTATGGATACGGGAAAAAAATAATCCACAAAAAGTTTCTGAAGAGTTCTGTTTTCATCTTTCTATTATATCAGGTGCATTGTGTTAACTTTTCTGGTTCGTCAAAGTGCTTTTCTCCATGGAGATGTCACTGCTTTATCTGGAATGTTTCACAGTATGGCATTAAACTTTTTTGTCTTCATAGAAACCAGATACAGGCTAGACCTGTGGAGAGGCGACAATTCTCACAGTCAGAATGCCGTTTTTTTAGGTATTTTTGAGCTACCTGTCGTAAGGTAGAGCTGTTTAATGTCACACTGGGGAACATTTGGCAGAGCAATGACGTATCCATAGAAACAAGCAGGTGACCCCCAACCAAAAAGTTACATAGTGCACCTTTAGAACACTCTTAAAACTTATTCAATCTATTCTGTATTTGAATTCAATTGCAAAGAGCGGCAATGACGGTGCTCATCATTTCCATTTTCCATTGTGGGGTCATCCAAGAATTTGGTCAGAGATTCATCAGCATCTACAAAATGTTTTTTTTTTTCATTTGTTTTTTCCCCTGTCATTTGATGGCTTGTATCTCGGTAACTTAGAACTAGATGGCTTCAACAATAGAAACAAGAGACATTTCATTGGCTGCAAGTAAAAAGGCAATAACAAGGAAGTGGCTTCAACCTCAACGACCGGCAATAGAGAAATGGATTGATATTGTGCAAGAGATCTACACAATGGAAAAGGTTTTGTTTTTACTGAATGTACAGCTGGACTAACGGCCGCTACACTTTAGAGGATATTTCGGTCTTAAACGATTTTTAAATGTGCGACAAAATGCGCAAACACCACAGACATGAGGAGAAACTTTTGAGACTTAAAATCTCTGATTGCCCGGACTGCAACGGGATCTGCCTGCGTAAAACAGGCTGCGAAACTGTGAGCGTGATCATGTCAACTGTTTTCTGTCTACAGTAATACTACTCACATCGAGAGTCTTAAATGTTCAAAGATCAGAGCTCTGCACTTCTAGTTTAGATACAAGTCAAAACTGTGTTATTATTATTTGTGAAATGCAGTGCAATACTTCAGATACAGGATTTTTAAAGCATAAAAGAGGCGATAAAGTCCACAGGAAGTAGAGTCACTATCACTAATCTGCAGCTTTACGCTCTGTGGACGTAAACAAACACACACGAGGAACAACTTTCGCCTTTTTACTTTCAAAGAACGCTTCATACTGGATTAATGGCACGGTTTTGTGGACTGGAAGTCATTATTTGCGGAGGACAATTTCTATGGATAATGTGGGTGAGATGCCGCACTTTATGGGAGATGCGTAATGTCTTTATTTTCGCTCTATCCTGAGGTTGTATGTCCATCACTCCTCTGCGCCTGACGCTGTTTTGTTGGCTGGTATTCTCCTGTAGTGTGTGACGGCCTTTATTCTACAAGATGTGGTCTAAATGAACAGTTAAGCCGGTGAGATCAGACTTCATATGAAAGGTTCGTTCTTGCAGAGTTTTGTTACTTTGTGACAGAGGTTCCCTGACTCCCCAACCTGTTCGAACTTTGTTTATGTCTTTTAAACAAAAGAACAAAAGCAGGAATTTGTTATTTCATGCACATTTCAACGTGTAATCTGTTTCTGTCAATTAAAAGTAAATTTGAAAAAAAAAAGATTGCAAAGAACGAATGTCTAAATTCAGTTTATTCCAATCTAGTTTTAGCTGAAAAAAGCAAAAAATAAATAAATATTTAATCATGCAGAGTTAATAATTTCACAGTGCTCATTAAAACACAGGTGGATGCTGTCATTACTGGTGAATAATAATAATAATAATAATAATAAAAGAGAAGACTGTGACATTTGTTAAATAATTCTTTCTTCTGAAAATCATTCATTAAATATGGTTCTAGAGTTATTTGACCTTGAAAAGTGGATTATAGATTTATTGTAACTTTCTGCAGTCTGTGCCTTGCTGTGGTTGCTGCAGCACAGTGAAAGTAATTGGGAAATAGTTAAGGCATGTTTTATTGTCCCTGTTCTGTAAATTTGTCCTAAATATTTGGCCCATTCTTTAACGCTCCTGGGGAAACCTGGCTGGAGCAATAAGCAAGTGAGATGTTCAAATAGTTGCTGGTGTAGTAGCTTATAGTACATGTTTTTCGATTTTTAAAGCAGCCCTATTCTGCAAAATCGACCTTTCAGAGCTTGTACCCACGCTATAGCTGTTTCCTCTTCTCATTTACCCTCTCGGAGTAGTTTTTAGAGTGATTCATGCATGCTTGAGCAGTCTTTTATGGTTTATTTTCAAGACGCAATTCTGCCTAGGGACGGCAAAAACTAAAAAAAATCATGACCGACCACCGGGCCTTGTTAACCGGTTAAAATCAGTTCACCGTTCAGTTTAAAATCTATTCTAAATCTAATCACTATTTGAAAGAACAGCCATTTCGACTCGAGCAGTGCCTGCCGCCGGCTCTCACACGTGACAGTGTTGAAGATAAAGTGTTAGTCAAGTGTTAGAAGCTCATTTGAAACATCGCCGTGGCTCATTTCAGAAAATGACTGTTCCGAACAGATGCCGCAAATCTGTCAATGCCACATGAAGCATTTCTACACCGACACGAACCTAAGGCTCAGTTTAACCCAGCAGTCATGACTTTAATCCACAATATGCACAAAACTGTGAGTATAAAAAGCCAAAACATCCAACAGTCGCCTACACAACAAAAGCTCTTCTGTGGCAACTCAAACAACCTGCTTGTAGCAGCACTAAAGTGCTGTAGAGATAAACAAACACAGAGAAAGCACTCGGTGGTGCAGAGTTAGCACAGTTAGCATAGTTAGCACAGTAGGCTGGCTTTTCTCACCTGTAGAAGAGGTTTGAGGGTGTCACATTTTGAGGTGAAACACATAGACCGTATATATGAGTGGACATAGCTATCCCGTTAGCCGCCGCGTGCCAAACAGGAAGTGCTCCAGGAGGCTCTTCCGGCTCCCTCTCTCACTTTTTCTCATTGACTTACATTGAGATCTTATCGCTTCTCTCTCTGTACCTGTTGCTGTGGCCTCGTCATTTTGGTCTTAAAATGTTCGTATTAACTCGCTCTACACGATTCTGATTTATTTCCCACTATTTTGTCTGTCAGAAAAACCCTGTTCATAACATAGAGTCTGGCTCCAGATTCGCTCCTGTAGCCGTGGCATCGCGAGCCTCATTTGAGCAGCGCTAAACGCTAAGGGTGACGTCACACTCACTTAGTCCACTTCTTTTATACAGTCTATGGTGAAACATCATCAGTGATGTGAACTTTGTGTCTTGAGTAACGAGACCTCGTGCCACATAAATGTGTGTTTAGGCGACTGTCTGTGATCATTTAGGGTGACTCACACTCAGACTGTAGAACTGTACTGTGTTCAAGCACGATTACATAGGGTTCCGTTTAACCAATGGTCAAAAAAGGTTGACCGGTTAACATTGATTCGTTCAGCCACCAGTCAAATAGTTACCATTTAACATCCCTAATTCTGCCGTTCAACCCCGTTTTACTCACCACCGGCATACGCCCACTCCTCTGTAATTACTTTGTTCTTCAACTTTATTTTCTCAGTCAATGATACACGTTGGATTAAGCATCGTCGCATAGTCATTTTGGTACAGCTGAAAAAAAAGCTCTTTGTTGTGATGACATTTACGGCGACATCAGCTCCCGTTGCACACCGCCGTTTTCAGCCGACATGTTTCTTTTATGAAGTCGTTTTAGATGAATATTGCGATTTAAGATGTCCAAATTATGACACGATGATCCACGGGAGTCATTGATTAGAACTCTAAGGCAGGCTCAAGCACAATACGTCTTCTTTAACACAATTAAACTAACTGATACCATGATGAAAAGGCACCATACGTTACTCAGTCCCGTCAGCGGGCCTCATATCAAGCCTGATGGATGCGTAATTGAATTCAGTGGCCTTAACATGAACCACGAGCTTAACATAATATTATATCCTCCTTTGTCTGGTGTCCAGCTGTTCACTCACGCTCTCCACTGATGTCTTTGTGCGGCGCTGTCCACCGTTTCTCATTCACTGTGCTGTAGGTCACATATGGGCTTTTCTATTCTCACTGTAGCGTAGGATGAGACCCCCGCTGTGTCACCGCTACAGGCCAGAGGTGATACGGGGAATAATAATGTCATAGACCGGAGTGGGCTTCATCTGGCAGACTGGGCTGTTTCACCATAAGTATTGTGACCACCTGGTTACTCGTCCACTTTGACATGTTTGGGTGCGGTTTACTTAGATTTAGTTGTGTTTATTATGTTATTTTTTTAGTTTCATCACATTTAAGCGGCAAGAATATGACTTGAATACAAATGGTTTCTCATACTTTTTATGATTTCAGGGGTTTTTTTCAAGTACAATTGTAACTTTAAATTAAAATCATTTCAATTTTTCTTTTATTTTTGAGAAAGTTTTAAGGAATAAGGATATTTTTAGTTTACTTACAGACTTGATATTTTGCATTTTTGTAGCTAAAGCCCTAAATTAAGCATTTTTTTTGTCCAAAAAGTTGTTCATACATGTTTGCTGTGTGTTTTGTATAAAAGAGTGTGAATTTTATTTTCTGTTTTATTTTTTCATCTCTATTTCTGGTCCTATAGCCGCAGATTGTGAAATAACAGGCTGTACTGAACAAAAGGATGTAGAACACTTCATTATAGGGTAAAAGGGGCAGTTTTAAAAGCAAAATTAAGAAAAAACAATCCAGGCGAGGAGAAAGGTACTAAAAATGTACAAGTTTTTTTTTCATTATGATAAATTTCTGATTCATTTTGTAATAGTTTTCCATTTTTTTAGTACAATTGTAACTTTAAATTAAAATCATTTCAATCTTTCTTTCTTTTTGTAACTTTATTTTTAAGAAAATTTTAGAATAACTAAAATAATATGAAAACCAAACAAAGTTACATGTACAATCAACAGGTCACATATCATCCGTGGAGTGTGTATATCAGTCCCTTTTTTTCGCATAATTTTCTCTCATTTCCTAATCTGCGGAGATTAAAAGTCATGAGATCCATTGTGCGGATTTGTTTGAGAATTCGTGTCAAAAATCCCATTGTAGGTGCCTCTTTTTGCAACCAGGATTTTGTGATTGCTTTTTTCCCTGAGACCAGGATAATCCTAAACCGATATATATCAGGTTTACTTAAATCTTCTGGGGGTAAACTAAAAAATAAAGTAAAAAAGACAGCTCAACTTGAAGGCCCAACACTGAATACATTAGTTCAAGGGTGTCCAAACTTTTTTCATCACATATTAAAACACAGACCAGCGTGTGGGCCGATCGAGGGTCATAGACTATTGGTCAAAACAGTGAGTAATTCAAATCTGTGCGTTTATAACAGGTTTGAATGACCCTCCAGACCTTTGTTCGTGCTTAGACCCTCAAAAGGACACACTACATTTGCTTGATGAAAGTAGATTTCAAAACCATGCAGTAAAAAATACTGCTTGTGGTAGTATGGGCCAAATCACCTGGAAGCCTGAGGGCCAAAACAGTTGTTCTGAGGGCCACATTTGGTCCCTGGGTCTTAGTTTGGACATATCTGCATTAGTTCAACCACCTTTTCCCAGAAGATATTATTTCTGGGTATGACCAGAATATATGGACCTGATCCGCCCTGACAGATCATTAGTTCTGACAAAATTGCAATATCAGCAATTATATGACAATTTGTTTTTTTTGTCGCTTTGTTTTTATTGGTTATGTTCAAATAAAAATAAAAAACAATGATGGAAACAAAAACCATACGTAGGAGCCTGGGTGACACCAGGATAGTCAACTTTTGCATATATAATGTCCATTTTTCTCATTTCTTCATCATTTGTTCCTTTTCCATTCTCAGTCTATGGGTTATTTTTTCCATTAGATAAATCTCTTTTATTGTAGATGTCCACGGTATTTGTTCCTAGTTATTGATTTTTTTGGCAGCTAATCACAGAACAGATATATATTGCTTTGGTGGATAACGTCTTCTGATAATATTATTTGAAAGAAAATACAAATCACTTATTACTTTTCTGTTATTAAATCTATTTGAAATAACCATATTGCGGCCACTCTTTCAAGTCTTTGTCCTCCTCCTCCCTTCTCTCTTTCACACTGTTCTGGGTGACATATTGCCTTTATACTCTCACTGTACCATATGATCTTACCCCCCGCTGTTTTGTTTTGCCACCTCAGGGCAGAAACCTGGTGCCGTCGGCCTCTGGTGGCGTGAAGCTGAACTACACCGTCCTGATTGGGGACACGCCCTGCTCCGTCACCGTGTCCGAGAGCCAGCTCCTGTGCGAACCGCCCAACCTCACCGGACAATACAAAGTCATGGTCAGTTCAGACTTAACGGACTTATCTGTTTTACGCAGGATTTAGGGATTGTTACGTCAAAATCGCAAATTCAATCTTGCGTTTTTGATATTTTCGTCTACTGATTCTGGGTTTACTATTATCTTATTGTCATGGCAAAACTCCACTCTGTTCTGTGAAAGTTTTGCAAAGTGCTTATAAAGTCACCACCGTTCTGTTTTGTTCTTAAATGTTTTGAAACAGATTTTGCATTTTGAACTGATAAATGCTGTTTGAGAAAAAGGCAATTATGCAAAAATGAATCACCTCTTCTGAAAAAAACATGCACGGGTCAAGGAATGTACATCTTTTTATATAGTTATGCAGCCTATAACTGAAAGAAATGATTCAATCGTTTGTTTGAAGTTAAAATTTGCTGTGTGAGCCACCTAACCTCTCAGTACAAAGTCAGGGTCAGTTCAGACTTAATGGACTTCTCTCTTGTATTCAGGGCTTTATATGTCATCAGAAGTGGAGGGAGCGCTCTATAGAAAACACGATTTACACATTCACTGATGCATTTGCTAATTTAAAGGCAAATTGTTAGCTACTGGCAAAATATTTCAAAGAAATAACAGAAAAGACTTATTTTAATTCAAGATAATTAGATACATTGCCTGTAATGTTCCACAGTATGACTTTAGAATTATCTTTCAATTTCTATTCAATTATAGGACTTTAAATTGCTCTGTACAATTGCAGAGCTTTAAATAGTGCACCTTTAAAAAGAAAAGAGAGTTTAAGGCCCAGCTGCTTTAATCCTTTAAACTTCACCATACGAAGTCCTTTTCCAGCATAATAGACTTATCTGCTCAAGTATTCATTGCTATTCTCTGCGAGACAGTTCTCTTTTTTTAGCCATAAACTGTATTATTGTGCGGCTCTTTCATTGTTTATTCCACAGCAGGAGATGTGTCAGAGGGAGGTGCATTCACGGTCAAAAGGTTCAGTCAGAATCCACAGCAATTATTTTGTGATCTGAGTTTTGCTTATAGTCCAGCGCGGTCAGTCTCCTCTCAGCAGCAGACTGTAAATGATGCCTTCATATTCAGCTCACAGTATTGTCTTTTCTTATGCTAAATAGGCCTGATCCATTCCATTTATGTGGGAAATAAATATTTCAGCAGGAATTAAATCTATGAAAATAAAACACCAAAATGTTATGTTTGCAAAAATATTATATTCACAGATTGATTTGCTCATGCTTCAAAATTAGCATAAATCATGATTATTCTTCAGTTATTCTTATGTCATTTGCATGCTGATAAAAATATAATTATTCAAATGATTACACTGAAAATGACCTATAATTGCCAACTATAAAACTATAATCTACAATCATCTAATGTCATTTTGGTGTTATCATTTTTGGAGGGGGGCCTAGGCCAAATTTCTGAATATATTATAAATATTTGTATTCTATATAAGCTATGTCGTATTATAATGAATGCCAGAAACAGGCAGTCATTTTGGTCACTATTGGCTGAACTATATCTTAAATGAATATAAATCTCACAATCCGCCCCAACGACATCAGCAAATCTACAATAAGAGGCTACGGTCACAACACACACACACACACACGGCATCAGCGATGTAAAGTAACGGGCAAAAGCAATGGACAGACATGAGATTTTCTCAAAACTTCAGACTTTCCCATAGAACTCCAGTGAGTTCACTCCAGCTCAGTGAACTCAAATAAAGTGACACAAGCAAATGAACATGATAATATGTCTATACAGATACACATTCAATTTGAAACAAAATATGAAACATACAAAATAACACTTTTATAAATGTTTTATCGAGGTCAAGTTAGGGCGTGAGGTGCACTTGCGCCCTCTACTGACCAGCTGCTGCTGCGTATATTTATGATGATACTTTTTAATCCTGACCCTAACATGCTTGTATCGTGTGTGTCCAGGTGCAGGTGGGGGGTCTTCATGTGTCCCCCGGCTCCGTCCACATCATGTCTGATTCTCTGCTCACTCTCCCGGCCATCGTGAGCATTGCCGCTGGAGGAGGACTGCTCCTCATCATCGTCATCCTCGTCCTCATCGCCTACAAGCGCAAGTCCAGAGAGAACGACCTGACGCTCAAGAGGCTGCAGATGCAAATGGACAACTTGGAGTCCAGGGTCGCCCTGGAGTGCAAGGAAGGTAACTCTATGTGCTAATTAAAGGCGACACACTTCACAGCAAAAAGGCCATGGGTTTGACTCCCGAGGCCGGGACTTTTTTGAAAGTTTCCATGTTTCTCCCTGTGAGTGGGTTTTCCCTGGGTCTCCCCTGCCCTACAGGTAAAATCCTCCATCTGAGACTTCTCCAGCTGCTCACTGCTCTCCACAAGTTGCCCCAGCAACACTGGTTGATCAGATGCAGAGTTGCAACTGTAATGAACAATAACAAATATATGTGTCAGTGGTCAGTAGTCCCTATAAGCAGGAAGCTGAAGCCCGTGGATTCTTCGAGTCTGGTTGACTCCCACTCCACAGCTACACAAGGTTATGAGAGTAGTTTTCTTAGAATATTCATATTAAAGGTTGGGCCTTCACATGTACACTGCTCTCCACATGCTAAATAATGCAGAGAAGTTTTCTTTTCCCATCTGGGCCACACTCCTTTAGTTCTATATCACATTTGCACTTACAGCTTGTGTCACTTAGCCCCACATGTGACTCGCCTTGTACTTAACTGCTTCTATTTCTGTCCACAGTTTTTCTTAGTTATCCTATCCTTTCCAACGCAGGCAGCTTTATCAAAAATATATATACATGTATTTTTGTTATAAAATTAGCTTTCGTCCAACCAATGAGGAAGTCCTGATACATCTTAGTGGAACACTCCATTCTATACCATCCATTGTGGCTATTTGCATAATTTATTTAGCCTATAGGGGGCATGTTAGCATTATCTCTCTTCTCTGGAATCCACGGCCTGTGTCCCTGTGCACAGTTGTAGATAACCTAATGAAGATTTTCTATCTGATTGTAATCTTCCTGAGAGATTAAGTGGCCTACTGAGGTCTAATGTGACTAGTTACACTATTAGGCTGATCTATTAAACAGGTCAAAGTGAACAGTGGAGCCAGTTTAATTTATTTATAATGGCCACTTTCAGGCACAAAGGGTCAATAAAGGGATAGGTTACTTTTGTTTAGTGGTTTCTTACCGCTATAGCATATACCCCTGGGTTATAGGTTTCAACTCAAAATTCATTCAGATTCTTGCATTTCAGCAGTTATATTTTATTGCTAAACATACATTCTTACTCCGAGTGGGCTTGCCTCTCCACAGATGTGACCGTTAACTTTGTCCAGTGCCTTCACCTTCTTGTTCCCATGTTGGTAGATCTTTTTACAGCATCTTTTTACAGCATGGAGACAAGCTTCCACTAGAAAAGTGACAGTGTGCAACCCAACTAATGATAATTTGTCATCTAAAAACAACTATACTGGAACCAATTAAATGTGAGTAAACTAGTGTCTGGTCCAAGGTCCTCTCTCTGAAAAGGCAAAAGTAATAACACAAAAATAAAACAGGAACTGAAAAAAATGGGGTTATCCTTAAAGGACCCACATTGCGCCATATTCTGATCCATGTTATAATCACAGAAAACAAAAAAAATGTTTTGTTTAGTCACACAGACCTTGCATATTTAACAGAGTTCTTCTCTCAATCTGAAAATGCTCTTTTCCACCTTGTGATATCATAAGTATCTGATGTGTTTTCAAACTCAGCTTCACTTGGATCATTTGGATATTTTTAGTCCTGGAATTGCACATCTCTACTGACCAAAAGCTACAAGATAACTGTTAACTTGAAAGCTATTGCTTCATGACATCACAAGGTGGAACAGAGCATTCTGAGTTTTGGAAATGTACACAGACTAATAATAAAGGATTACTCACAGATGTGTGACTGAAACAAAACACAACTCCAGCAGGGTTGGGCGGTATCCAAATCTTGATACCATTAAACTGTCTCAGCATTTTACCGGGGTATACAGTATTACCGTGACTAATTAAGAAGTATTTTGTAGCATTCAGAAACAGAATAGATGAGCCAGTGTGTTCGATCGCATCAGCATCAGTGCACATGCTGTTTTTATCAGTGCTTATACTGTATGTACAGTAAATTAGCCATGCTGTTTAAGTTTTGTTTCTATAAAACGTAAACAAATATGCCCAAAGCTGCATTAAACACATTATTACTCAAAGTATATAATGAGCGGAGGACCGGAAATGTAGAGCGGTGGAGAGGACCAATCACAGCCTTTATTTTTTTTGTGTCACTTCCCCTCGCTGTCTGAGCCGGTTTGATGCGTAGTTAGAAAGTTTTGGAGGTGCACGGCGGTCAGTTGGATGCTTTTATTATAGTTCTATGATCGACGCGGACATTGTCGACACATTTTGATGCAGAACCATAAATTGGCCTTTACCGTCTCCTCCGTAAAAGTCTGACTTTGCCCTCAAATGGGAACTTTCTCCTCTTCAGCGTGTCCCCTCTTGACTCTCGGTGTTCAATAAAACGTCTCCATTGCAAACTTTTTGGCTCAACACCGAAGCGTCAGTTTCATTTATTTCTTCTTCCTCGCTGCATGTGGATGGAAATCTCCGAGTGTAACGATGTTTGAAGAGGAGACTGTCCACACTGTGGTTTTAGGTCCTTATGCAGATTTTTTTAAAGACGGTAATGAAACTGATACCGTTTCTACTTTTTGATATCACATGATACCGTATTACCGTATTACCATCCAACCCTAAACTCCAGGTATGTTTTTGATGACGTAACATAATTTTAACCCGACATAAACCTCCCAAGAGTCAGTTTAATAAAACACAAAAATCTGCAATGCCTTTATTTTTTATAATTAAGCCATGTGAAATAGTTCTGCAACAGCTCTCTCCACTCCGCAGTTGGCATTTCAACTTTGCTGCCATTGCTAAAATAAAAACTGCTTGTCCAGAAATGTCATCACTGCGCCCAATCAGCGAAAGCAGTCTTATATCAAACCGTGTATCCACCTCTGTGTGCTATAGATTTCATCACGCTTTTGGACCTTATTACCAACACTCCCCTCTAGCTGCCCTATACGCCCCACTCCGCGTTAGTATGCAGCCCCGTCGCTATCTATCTCTTTAATACCACCACACGTACATGCCACTATAACAAGGGAAATCAGACCCAAGCCCGAAGCAGCGAGAAAAAAGAAAAAAAAAACTAGAAGATTACTGTTTAAACCATTAGAGGTGACTTGGTGCGCGCTATGACTTGAGGGCTGGATTTGGCTACCTATCCTGGGACGCTGGGGTGTGTATATGTGTGTATATGTGTGTACGTCCATGTCTTAGGGCAGGTAGAGTTGGGAGGCGACCACTGCTTTTGTGATTGGCTGAGCGCAGGGAGTCGTACCCCCCACCTCAGGGTAAAAGGCATAGCGTAGACACCGGCCTAAAGCCCCGAGTGAGATTCAGACCGGGATGGAGCCAATTAACTACCTCTCACCTGCTGTTACACACTGATACGACGCACAGGGGCCCCGACTACAGGCGATTCACACACGGGTAGATAACGCTGAGTGAGGAGGAGGAGCAGGGCCGTGTCCAGCTTTAGCGGGGACCTGTAGGATATGTCTTTTTGGGCCCCTTTAAAATACTAAAATTCCTTATTCCTTATATGATCCAAATTAATGTCAAAATACATTTAATTATGTGTTGATTTTATTATTTGACTTCTCTTTTCTTTTAAATAGTCATTGAGTGTCCAGAAGCACTATGAAAATCCAGTGTTTCAGTGTTAATTCAGCTTCACAACAGATATAATTTGAAAGTAATTATTAAGGGTGTAACGATATCCAAGTCTCGTTATCGTATGAACCTCATGGTACGATATTTAATGTCTCATATTACGATATTCTACATAGTAACAAGACTGACATTCTAAAATACTTTGACCAGTCATTTGGTACAACATTTATTGTCATTAGGGATGGAACGATATCCAAATCTCTCTGTACGATATTTTCACCATAAACATCTCACTGTACCATACTTATTGCAATATTTTGTGGAGTTTCACAAAACTGTGAATCTGCTACTTTTTCCTCTAAAAATGCTTCACAAGACTTAATCCAAAGAATGAAGATTTCAAAGTGCTTAGAACAGTTATTTCTTCATGTCGTCTGCACTGAAATGGAGCAAAGGATCATGGTCTATGTAGTTCCCTCTGTTTTTTTTTTTTAGCTATTTCTGCATCAGAACTATTCATTTAAGCAAAGAGACTTGGGATTCAATATATTGTGATGGTCCACGATATTATTGTGAGACCTTTAACGTTATGATATCACCATATTTCGGTTATTGTTCCATCACTAGTCATTATACTAAATATTTGGACTGCTTTCCCTTGAATGTTCCACAGTATTCAAATACATGTGTTTTTACTGATTCAAAATACAAACAAACATTCTTATTGTAAGTGGGTTCGCCTCTACACAGATCTGACCTGAACTGAAGGTAACGTCTCATGTTTGTTTCCTTGGAGATTATGTCTAATGTCATTCTGCGGAACATTCCTAACCAAGCAATAACATCTCCATGGAGACAAGAAGTGGACTCTTTTTCAGAAAGGTAGAGGAAAAATAGTGAATCTTTACCTGCACCTTTAACTGAAGCTACTTTATGTGCAAGAGGCTTAAACTCATTAGGGTTTAAATTTAGAATCTGAGCTACAATAAGTAACACACTTAGTTGATATCTATTATGAGTGATAGAAGGTATTTATATGAATCACAGCTCAAATTGGATAGTACTACTACTATAAAAAAAAAAAGTATGCAGTGTTTCCTGGTTTTCTACTGAGACCATGGTGGTATAAGCGATCCACTGCTCGAATAAATGAATTTAATACAATATCTTAGTAAATAATTATAAAAAATAAAAATAATTTATAAAAATAAATTTAACTTATTGCCTCTGCTACACAGAAAAGCCTTTGATATGTTTATGGGAACACTACAAGCATAAAGCGTTATTTGTTTTGCCAGTTTTTAGTCTGTGATAGTGAAAATTAGACTATGGGGACCACCATAGTCTCCTCTATTAATGGGAAACATAGAGTTCTACAAGTGCAAAGAAAATGTACCTACAACAAATATTGAACCCCAAAAAATATCATCCCATCTATTATTTATACTGTGATAAACCAAAGTAGTTCTGGTACACTTAATCCCATGTAATAATTAAATCTCAAGGTCTATTTTTTGGGGTATACTATCCCCTAGTGGCTGGTGGGGTGGGTAAAGGTACTGAAAGTGTACAAACAGAACTGTACGTAGTGCTGGGGCTGTCAGTTTCATCATGAGGGTAAATAAAGATGAAAAAGGATCCCTGCCTTTGCTCCGTTGGTTTAGGCACAGGTTCATTTGTATGCAGTCTCGTCGCAAGTTCGCTCACGGCTCACGGCTCTGTCTGCTGCTGATTCTTTAGAGGACTGATTCACCCTTTGAATTTGGAGCCGAATTTGGAGCCTAATTGGACTGCCTTCCCTCCTCACCTATCGCACCCTATGCAAAAAATAGGTTTCATTATTTTTCCAGCCGCCGGGATTGCCAAAAATTCTTAACAATACTTATATACAGTAGAATAGTCATTTTCACTTTTTGGTTGGGGGTCCGTCGCCTGCTTGTTTCTATGGATATGTCATTGCTTTGCCTGGAATATTCCACAGTATGACATTAAACAGCTCTACCTTAGATATACTAAATTACAGGTGGTTTGAATGCCCAAAAATGCCTATGAAAACATGTATTCTATGTAAGGTAGAGCTGTTTAATGTCATACTGTGGAACATTCCAGAAAGAGCAATGACATATCCAGAGAAACAAGCAGGTGACAGAACCCCAACCACCTTTAAGTGCACCTTTTAATTAGGACGGTCAATGTTAACGTATTAACACATGCGATTAATCAAAAAAAAATTGCACTAATGCTTTTTTAATGCAGATTAATCACAATTTATTTTAAACGCTCCTCTATGGAAAGCGCGATGTTGACCTGAAAGGCAGCGCAGGTTATTAGGTCAGTGATCAGGTCTGTCCATACACAGATGTGAAGACGACAGATGAGACTGTGACTGGTGCTCAGTGGCAAATTTCTCTTCAAAAAACTGTCCGACGGGACTTTAGATCAAACTAAGGTAGTTTGCAGATATTGCAGCGATGAACTTTCTTTCCACAGAAGCACAACAAGTTTGAAATACCATCTTAAAGCAAAACACGGGTTTGATTCAGCAGCAGCAAGGACACTATTATACAATGACACGACAATGTCAACAAAACTACCAGCGATAAGTTGACCAACGCCTTTGCAAAATGGACAGTCACAGCATGTAAAAAACAATAATAATAAATAATAATATAAATATCAAAATCAAAATATTTTGCTCTTTTTTTGAATAATAATTAACTGGGATTAATCATGATGAATCAAAATTCTAAAGGGTGATTAATCTGATTTTTAAAAGTGAATCATTTGACAGCACTACCTTTAATATGAAATCTATTTTACCCATCAAAACAGTGTCAAGTTTTGGATGTCAAGTATATTGCAGCGACAGCAAGTTTCTTACCACTAAATACCAAAAATTACTCTTAACAATATCTCGAAAAAGCAGCCTATATTAATTAATTAATTAATCTATCATCAAATTAAGTATCGCGATATATTGATTTTCTGATATTTTTGCACACCCCTAACATAACATAACAAGAGCTCCGCCAGCGGGCAAAATACGCCCGCACTTTGAATTATTGAATTACCTGAAGTCACATAAAATTGAGACCACTGACCTACAGCATGGATCGATACAAAAATATACAATAAAATACACAAATACAGTAGACCTTATATATATATCTGTCCATGCCCCACATGTTTTGCCTCTTCATGAAGACAAAGCTTCAAAGACTTCAGAGCTTTGAAGTGTCCACAGACGGACGGACGGACGGACGGACGGACAGCGCCATACCATAATACGTCCCGTCTTACAACGGGCGTATAATAAGTGTTAAAGTTGCATTGTGTAACTTTTCCAGTGGATGGTCCATCAAACCCTTTTTTTTCCATGGAGATGTTATTGCTTTGGCTGGAATGTTCCACAGTATGGTATTAAACGTTTCTGTCTTCATGGAGACCAAACCAGACCAAGTTACAGGTCAGATCTGTGGAGAGGCGACCAGCATGTCATTTTCGATGTGTGTTTTTGAGCTATAAAACCACCTGTAATTGAATAAATGTAAGGCAGAGCTGTTTAATGTCATACTGTGGAACATTCCAGGCAGAGCAATGACATATCCATAGAAACAAGCAGGAGACAGACCCCTAAATTCCCTTTCTATGACTAAAAGTGGTCCAAGTTCCAATCTAAATCTTGGTAAATACAGAGCTATGAAGCATGAAGGGAGAAACTAAATAACAAATGTCCATGTATTTCTAACCGTTTACTTTGACAGCAGCCAATTGTAACTTTCTTGCATTGTTAAAACTTTAAATAAATAGTATTGTCATTCCCTTTAGCTATTCTTTCCGCATTTGGGGACTGTCACAAAATTATGTCGATGAATCTGTCGTTTGAACAAATAGGCTTAAAGGACTAAAGAACAGCTTGACAAATTTGCGTTTTTCTGTGAATATTTTTCTTCTACAGTTGATCATCAAGCTGCATCATATTTTAGACACATAGACACAGAAAAGTTACACAGTGCACATTTAAAGATGCACCGTGGCATGACTTTAAACACATGTATGATGTATTTATTTAATTGCAAGTGTTTTTATGTCTCAAAATTACCACAAAAACATGTATTATTATTGCGAGCAGGTCCACTTCTCCACAGATCTGACCTGTAACCTGGCCTGGTAATGTGTCTCCATGGTGATAGTTAAATTAAATGCCAGAATGCAGATCATATTAGGAAAAAAATAACATAAGGGCGAAGTGGTGGACCCATACTGGAAAAGAAAATCACTGAAGTGAACTGAAGTGCGTTTATGGTTTGATAATGATATAAGATCATGTTTTGTACTTTCTTCCAGCCTTTGCGGAGCTGCAGACAGACATAAATGAGCTGACCAGTGACTTGGATCGGGCCGGGATCCCTTATCTGGACTACAGGACGTACGCCATGCGGGTCCTGTTCCCCGGCATCGAAGACCACCCAGTCCTCCGAGAGCTCGAGGTAAGATATGTCGCTTTAGGGTTTCTATAGACAGCAAGAGGTGAGGTACAGATACAGGTACAAAAGAGGTACAAAAGAGGTACGAAAATACAACATGGAGGATGAAATCGCTTTATATGTAAGGATTAAACAACAAGACCACTGCGCTACACTGTCTGACGCACTGTGGTATGGTCGTTTTTAAGTTAGTATTAGTATCTTTGGAAATTCCAGGTCTGGAATTTTTCAAATGATTCCAATAAACTTTGTGCACATGATGTCACAAGGTGGATCAGAGTGTTTTCAGTTTGAGAGCAGAACTTAGCTGAAATATGGGGGTTTGTGTATTAAACATATGTGAGTGAAACAAAAATATTAAAAATATTATAACATCAGACACGTCAGAAAATGTTATCTCCTCTTTTGAAGATTCTGCTAAAGACGTCTGTTCATCTCTTCCACTTGTTCTTCTTCTTTTTTAAGTCTATGGTTGTTTGTTTTTGCTCGTACCTGCCAAAAAATATGCATTCATCTCATAAAATGTGTTTTTTCCACCTTTTAAGGTCCATCATAATATTACGGCATCAAAATGCATCAAAAGTGACAAAATTATTCACTCTAAACAAGCTAAAAACTTCTTTGTGTAACACGTTATCATTTTTATACGCCCGTTGTGTAAGACGGGACGTATTATGGTATGGCGCTGTCCGTCCGTCCGTCTGTCCGTCCGTCCGTCCGTCTGTCCGTCCATCCGTCTGTGGACACTTCAAAGCTTTGAAGTCTTTGAAGCTTTGTCTTCATGAAAGATCTGAACTCTCTTCTCAAATGTTCTGCTGCTGAAAGCGAGAACAACCCACATTCTCTGCTTCTTTGAGCTTTGACACATTAAAGCTTTGTAGTGTCTTTAAGTTCTGTTGCTGCAATCTGATTGGTGGAATTCCGATTCTAGAATTCTATATACAATAATTCAAAGTACGGGCGTATTTTGCCCCGCTGGAGGAGCTCTTGTTGTTTCTTGTGATAGTTTTTTGCTTCATATGCTTCTTCTTCTCTCACCTTGTAATGTCATGTGGTATTACAGGAAGTGCTTCACTGTGTTTTAAACTAAATTTCAGTCCAGAATTGCTATTCTCTACTAAACAAAAGATAAATAGTAGCTATCAATTTGAAAATTGTGGTTTCATAATGTCACAAGGTGGAACAGAGCAGTTTGAACTTTGGAGATGTAATAATAATAATAATGCATTTTATTTTTTTGGCGTCTTTCTGGACACCTAAGGTCGCCTTACAACAACAGCTATAGCACTTTTTCACAGACACATGTCCTCAAAGACGCTATACAGAGCTTTATTATAACAGAGCATTGTTCATTCACTCCAGACCCGATGGCAGTGAGCTACCACCAACACTCACACTCCACTTTCACACCTGCAGTGCATGTTTTGGGTTGACTATAGACCGACTAATTATAAAAAGTTACTCAAACATGTGTGAATGAAACAAAACACAACTCCAGGTATGTTTTTGATAAGCTAACAACATTATGACATGACTTAAACCTTAAAAGAATCCATTTTGAGTAATATAGGACCTTTAAGAAAAAGGAGAAATTGCAGCAATAAACAGCATTTTTACAGATAAAATTATAATCTCATTAAAAGTGTCAGTAAAAATATTATAAATCAATTGCACCAAATGTTTTCTGTAAAACTTCGGCTAGTGTCACAGAGCAGTGCGTGTCCATATGTTAAAACAGCCAGAGGGAGAGGACACCGTGTGCTGTTATCCACTACTCTAGAAACATGTTGAGTTGAAATTCCTGCTCCTGGTGGAAAACAGGGTCCCCGCGCTGGCTATTTCACCCCCGGCCGGCTGCACGATGAGGGGGTAATGAAGTGAGTAATGCCCCCTCCTCTGTCAGCGCTGGAGATACGAGAGCAGGAGGCAAAATGGACTGGTTAACAACACATCTCAGTTCTCCTCACAACAGCTGTATCTGAAAGTGAGTAACAGAGGCACAGGGGAGAGCTGAGGGCTGTGTATACTGGATACTTTTACTTGTTATGGTGCTGCAGTTTTAGAAAGTATTTGTTTCCAATAAACAAGACAAAGAATGTTGAAGCTTCCCAGTAATATCCATGAATCATTGTTGGACAAAACTAGAAGCTTGTTTGTGTCCTTGGATGAGAATGTTGGCAAAATTAGATTACACTATGGCTCTGTTCATCTAATACTGTGGAACTGCTACTGCAGAATTCAAGGAGTTACAAGATACAAGACAACACGGCAGAACATATGTACATGAAGGGAAACCTATGAACAGCACATACAGCACTGATTTCAGACAGACTGTGGTACACATCACTGAAGAAGACAAAAGTACTTTAACTTATTGTGTATAAAATAAAATATGATACTATACTATACTAAATTATACTATACTATACTACACTGTACTATAATACACAGTACTACACTATACTATACTACACTGTACTATAATACACAGTACTACACTATACAATACTACACTGTACTATAATACACAGTACTACACTATACAATACTACACTGTACTATAATACACAGTACTACACTATACTATATTACATTGTACTATAATACACTACTACACTATTCTACACTATACTATACTACATTATACTATAATACACTATACTACACTATACTATACTACACTACACTGTACTATAATACACTATACTACACTATACTACATTATACTATAATACACTATACTATAACGCACTATAATACACTATACTAGAATATACTGTGCTATAATACAGCATACTACACTGTACACTATACCATACTACACGGTACTATAGTACACCATACTACACTACGGTATACTACACTATACTATAATACACTATATTATAATGCACTATACTAGAATATACTATACTAGAATATGCTGTGCTATAATACAGCATACTACACTGTACACTATACCGCACTGTACTGTACTATAGTACAGCATACTACACTGTACTGCACTACACTACCCTATACTATATTAATATTCTAGGTGACAGGTAGTTGATGAATCTGATAATAAGAATGTTTCAAATAACTTCAAATAAACCTACTTACCTTCTGTACCTATTTCTTCTAGTTCAGGTAAATGTGGTTTATCAAAGCAGTGGGATGTTATCGGGGAAAATATAGGCTTTAATTTTCATTTTGTTGGAAGTTGTTGGGTGAAAACCATGTGGAAACAACCACCGGTGACATACTGTACAGTAGATGTCTGCCATTCACTTCAGCCTATTCAGTGTATTTTTATAAAGTCCACAATCACAACAGCTGGTTCCACAACAAGAACATTGATTTAAAGGTGCATTGTGTAACTTTTCTGGTGGAGGATGCTTGTCTACATGGAGATGTTATTACTTTGTCTCACAGTATGGTATTAAACCTCACAGCCAGAATGCCTCTTTTTGGTATTTTGCACAGTACGACCACCTGTTATTGAATAAACATGAGGTAGAACTGTTTAAAGTCATAGTGTAGAACAGGGCGTCAAACTCATTTTGGTCCGGGGGCCGTATACAACCAACTTTGATCCCAAAGGGGCCGGATCAGAAAACTCATGGCATATATACCTCAAAAATAGCAATAAGTCCAAATATTTGTGCAGAGAAATGCAAATCTATTACAGAAATCTTTTTTATTTGATTTGATTTTACAAAATATTATAATATTATGCTAGGTTAGCTTGCTTTCACAGTAGCATCACGAACCTCTTGGCCCCTGGGTGAAAACAGACGGCTGTTTCTTCAGTCCCAGCAATAATTCGTTTATCTTCTGTCTTCTCAATTCTCTGTTCAAGTTATTGTATTTTTCGCAGTGTCTCGTAGTGGGGTTTAAGATCGTACAGGTTTCCCATTCACCTCCGTGAACAAATAAGAATTAGTCCATTTTTCTTGGAAAATCCTGCACTCAGCTCCACTTTTCTTATTTTTGACATTTTGCTGATGAGGGCGTCACGGTCAACAGTCAAAACGATCGTCCTTTAAGAGCGTTTGGAAAGAGGCAGGTCTTCATTTGTCTGGTGGAGGTGCCACGCACAGAAGCACTGGAGACGCTGCTATGCTAAGATGCTCAGAAAATTACCAGAAAAATCTGAAAGTTTTTAATATTTTAATAGAAAATCAGCCAAGGGCCAGATTAAAGGTCTTGGAGGGCCGGATCTGGCCCCCGGGCCGCATGTTTGACACCTGTGCTGTAGAACATTCCGGGCAGAGACATCTCCATAGAAACAAGCAGATGATGGACCCATATTCAAACAGTTACCTACCTTCAACAAACAAAAACAGACTTTGATTAATAACAGACAAGGAGATTATTCGAGATTTATTAGAAAACAGGGAAATGGATAGTTTTTCCCTATGGTTTATTAAATCTAAGTGAGCAAGTTAGAGTTCAAACTAAAAACTCCTCCCTCTTGGCTCAAATTGGACCTTTAAATTGGTCTTAGACTTTAACTAAACCATATTTCTACAAAAGTGCTTTCGCTGCTCTCACTGCAACTCCTATAGCTGCGAAAGGGTCTCCAAGATTGCATTTATGTATCACTCCATTCTTATTAACTATTATTCCATTTTTAAAATATCAAATTTAAGTGGAGATTGAAATTAGCCAAGCACAATATCCTTCATTAGCCTTTCATACACTTCTTTTTGAGGTTGTCTAGACTAGCTGTGCAAAATGTCATCCGCAATGTGCTTAATTCGAAAAGAAAGAAAAGATATTTTGGCTCAAGGCTGCAATAAAAACTATTCAAAGTAATTAATCCGCCAAATCAATTAGCTAAATGCCAGGATGTGCCCTCTCCGACTAAGGCGAAACTTCTGTTATTAAGAACTTTGAGGACATTTTTAGAATAACTTTGCTTTAGCTGAAGTTAGTATTGTCTTTCCTTGAGACCGACAATCGAGTAGAAAACCATAAAGCTGCTAACTCATGGTCTTTTGCCAACAGAAGTCAATAATTGATTGCGATGCTCTCAGTTACTGACCATAATGCAGTCTGGGTCTGCCCGGAGTGAAATATGAGAAGTGTTTGGGGAAAATCTTTATTTGGTGAATCGCAAGGTCAGGCTGAAATCTGACCAAATGAATGCACTTTGAGACTTTATTCTTACAGAGTCAACAGGCAGAAAAGAAAGAGGGGTTTTTTTTTAGTGGTGGTCTATAACCTGCTTGTTTCTATGGACATATCCACCTGGAGTGCATGGAATGTGCCACAGTATGACATTAAACACCTCGACCTTACATTTATTCAATTACTGTGGTTTTATAGCTCAACATTATCTGGAAAAACAGGCACCTCTCCACAGATCTGACCTGTAACTTACTCTGTTTTGGTTTCCGTGAAGATAGAAAGGTTCAGTGTCAAACTGTGAAACATTCCAGACAAAGCAATAACATTTAATGGACAATTTGATGGACTGTTCACCAGAAAAGTAAAAAGAATACACCTTTAAGTCATGTTAGAAAATTGTTACCTTCGGAGTTGAGTTTTGTTTTATTCACTTGAGTAATTCACTTTTATTGGACTGTCTACTGTGCATCTAAAAAGCTGAAAATGCTCTGTTCCCCCTTGTGATGTTACAGTTATCTTTTAGCTTTTGTTTAGTGGAGATTGGCAATTCCAGGGCTAAAAATAAACCAAATGTTTCAAGTGAAGGTGTATGGAGTTTGAAAACACATCTGAGCACTTTGCCACGTGATATCGCAAGGTGGAACAGAGGGTTTTCAGTTTGAGAGAAGAACTTCGGTCCCGGTAAAGTATTAAAGAAACAGAGAAGGAAGGAGTCGTGGTGAACCATTTAAACTAGTATGTTCTTATGCAGGAGGCAAACTACCAGTATCGCATCGGCGACTTGGATCCTTGCACACTTCATCAATGTCAGTCACTACGTTTGCATGCGCAGAGAACTCCGAGTGTGCTACACAACCAAATTCAGATCGTCTTTAACTAAAATTGTCAGAGCACGCTTGTCCCACTGTAGATCAAAGAACCAAAAGGGGGCTAAGAGATGTTCAAGGGCAATTTGGCTTTAGCTGTGTTTTTGGAAGTGGGAGATTCAAACCGTGACATGACATGATTTTGTGTTTGGGTTTGTCCACTTTTTTCGATTCTGATATGGGTTTAAGTATGCCAATGCCCGATAGCAACCGATACCAGTGCAGAGACCGATAACAGTCCAGTTCCTATGACCAGAAGTTTAAACTTTATCATCGTCCGTCAGTTTGAAGGACACGGTCTTAAAAATTCCGTCATCAACTATTATTATCTGTCATTTTATTTTAAATTGTGATAAATGATAATATAGGCCTATATGATAATAAGACATATTTCATAATTTGTGTTTTCATTGATTCATTGTCATTTTTAATCATTAATTCACACTCCCGCTCCCCCTGAACCTGGCACTCCCGCTTAACCTCCTCAATGCCACTTGTCTGCGCCGTAACATCAGCACCCCCTTGGCTCGTCAACGTTATCAGTTGTTGCTGTTTGTCCTTCCTCCACCGCATCGCTCCCTCTTTTTTCACCTCTTTTTTTTATCAACACTATCACAGTTATTGGGCTTTTTAAAGAAACTGAGGACACTCAGCTGCCGTGACATCTTGCTATCTCGTATGTAGCGATGGCTAAAGCGAGCTAGACGACGAGATCACATGAGGCCAAAGAGGAGACAACGAGAGAATAAATAATAATAATTAATATGCACACTTGCCACCAAGAGGACAGGGGTGTGAACTAGGGATGGGTGTGATTAGTCGACTAATCGATAAGAATTTTGTCGATTATGTTCATTTTAATTGACAAATCGAATTTAGGTTGCTGTGCGTAACGTAGCGTAAAGAGACGACACGCCTCTTTGGAGATCACTGTAGCCCTCAGTGAGTGCGTTTACCTGCACATCAGTATCCCGGGTATGATGGTTTTTTGAGTATCCCGGTTTCATCATGGTGCATGTATACACAGTATCTCCAAAGCGACATACGCACAGAACAGACTCACCATTAGCATCACCACATCCCTCTGTCACAGAAAGAGCACACATATTCCACTGAGTCGTGTTCTTTAGTCCGACAGAAGCTGACCACATCAGAGCACAAGGAAAGGGCAGTTTTTTCCCCACTGCTTTCTATTTATGTAAATTAGCCAGGCGGTTTTAAGTTTCATTTCTGTAAGATGTAAACAAATGTGCTCAAGCTGCATTAAACACATTCTAATCTCACACGGGCTGATGTGGCTCTATAGTGGTTACGGTTTATATGTTGTAAAGTTGAGTTTATTTATGCAGATTAGTAACGGTAATATTAATGATTTTAATATAAAAATGTTACTGATTAACCGAAAATCGATTCATTTTCCTGAAGATCGATTAAGAAAATGTGCCCATCCCTAGTGTGAACTACTTAAATTTATGGTTTACCTCCCTATGACAGGTTGGACTACACATTTAGCAAAAACACAGTTAAGATCACTATATTTAAGATTTTACAAAACATTTTACAATTTCTTCCAGGTTGTAAATGGTGACACGAGGGAATTCCATCACTGTTACCTAGCAACCATGTAGTACATTGGGTCAAAACTCCTCAAATGTACATGGAAATTATGATTTGACTAATAAAATGCTGTTTCTTGTGTAAACTGTGCTACTGATATCATCAATTAGGGTCTCTCCAAAATAGAACTCTTCACTTCCTGTAATTTTCAACATATTTTACATCTTTTCTTGGTATATTATTTGGTGTAGAACTGTAATTTATTTTGACAACAGGTATTATCCCACCAAATTAAGTCAAAATGAGAGAATCACCAAAACCCATTTTACACATTTTAAATTCCAAATGTGTTATGTAGCTGTTATTTTAAGAAACTAAAAATAAAACTTGTAACATGAGACTTTCTGGGATAACTACGCCCAGTAAATAGTTTTATTACATCAGTTTTTACCAGGATATCAGCTGAACCTATACCAGATGCACCAATATTTAGATATAGATCATTTAAACATGTCTCTTTTCCTTTAGTTTAACATAGTCACCCTAGTTTCTTTAACTACGTATTTTCTCATTTTCAGGTGTCAGGAAACGGGCAGCTTCACGTGGAGAAAGCGCTCAAGGTTTTTGGTCAGCTCATCAACAACAAAGTGTTCCTGCTGACGTTTATTCGCACCCTGGAAATGCAGAGGTCGTTCTCCATGAGGGACAGAGGCAACGTGGCCTCCCTCATCATGACCGCTCTGCAGGGCCGGCTGGAGTACGCCACCGATGTCCTCAAACACCTGCTGTCCGACCTCATCGACCGCAACCTGGAGAGCAAGAACCACCCCAAACTGCTCCTGCGCAGGTACGACGGCTGACTGACTGTAGTGTGTTTAGGAGTTAAATAGAAGAAAATAACACATTAGTGAGGAGCGATGATTAGTTTAGTCAAGGGACATAACGCAATTCCTAACATTTAAAATGGAGCTAGAGTACAGGTGGAATTTGTCAGATTGGAGATATGTTGACCTGGTTTATGGTTAATATCTCCATAATTACCAGCTCTATCCAAATATTTTTCCAACTATAAGTCGCACCAGCCAAAAAATGTGTAATGAAGAAGAAAAAAACATGTATAAGTCGCACTTTTTGGGGGAAATTAACTTTCTAAAATCAGAGACCAAGAACCGACATGTCATCTTGAAAGGCGAGTTATAGTACAAAAGTTATAGTAATAAAAACAACCCAATAGAGAACAATCCTTGTGTCATTCGGTTGTTCATTTTTCAATATAGAACCAAAAATAAGAAAACCAAAAAACGACTCTTTTCTTTATTATTTGTTTCTAAAACCAAAATGAAATTTTTTCATTTTTGATTCATATATAGGATTCATATATTTGGTCTATGGGCTGTCAGGGTGAAAAATGTCATATTTAAGTTGCAACTGAGTATAAGTCACAGGAGCCACCTAAACCATGCGACTTATAGTCTGGAAAATACGGTAAAGCTAAACAGCTGCAAGCTTCATCCTCATTTTTTTGCACAGTGGCTTATTAAATGTTTCACTGCAAAGCGAAAGAGTTTATTGTGAAGAGACGAGGAAGGTGGGATGGCTGGGTTGAGACTCAGGGTGGGGGTTCAGTCTCAGGGTGGGGGAGTGAAGATTGAGAATCTTCACATGCCCCACCAGGAATGGGACCCCCCTCCCCCCCCTCGTAGGCAGAATGGGACCCCCCTCGTAGGCGTCTTATGTCTTGAAGATGAACAGATAGGGGTTGGGAGGGTGTGGTCGCGTTATTCGGGACAAACTGGGTTGCCGGGATAGGCTGCTACAAATAGGCTTCTGGGAAATTGAGGTGTGATTCGCTGGAGAGAGGTGAGGGCAGTTGAGGCGTGGTCCTGCTTCTGAACCTAAGTTAATCATATTAACTACATATAATGGACTAGAAACTGGTGGCAGTGAAAGCGAGGACATAGAGAGGTTGAGAAGGCTATTCGTTTTGCTGCTGCGGTGACAAATAATAATGTATTTGAAGAGCTTTTGTAATAATAATATAATATAATATAATATATATAATAATAATGCATTAGTCTTATATAGAACTTTTCCTCATAGTTGCTGTACAATTCCAGGTAAGATCCACTTTCAAGTCGTCATAGTTGCGAAGCATTGGTAGCTATTTTTATGAGCAAAATGCTGTGTTAACACTTTCCTATAAAAACAAGTAAATTTGACCTGTAAACATGTACATAGACATATATGCCAGTAGTTGTGAACTGCTCTTCAAATATTCATGTCTTCAGATCTCTGAAAGCCTCTATAGACAAAGAACAGAGTTTGCTGCTAAAACTGCTCATTTCCATGTCTTTTTTGTGGAAACATTTCCTTGTGGTCAAGTTTTAAATACTGAAACTATTCATTAACACACATCTTGCAATGCATTAACCCTTTTAGCCCTATTATTTCCATGTATTAAAGTCCTGCCTGGATTTTTTTGTTTCTTTGACTTAAAAAATGTCAGAAAATGTCTCAGGAGTAAGTGCCTTTTACCAGGATCAGTTCAGCTTTCAATATCTGGCAGTTGTTCAGCATGATTGTATGTGTATTAATGTGTAATAACAGTTGAAAAACACAAAAAAATACACAAAAAAAGAAAAAGCACCGAAAAACCACTTGGAAACTATCGCCGCTCTCTCCAAATCTCCTCAACGCTACACTCGATACGACAGGCTCTGTGGCGGGTGCTGCAGAAATTTACCGTAATAACCCGATGTGGTTAGAAAGTGCAACTTCTCTGCTTTCAGGAACTGTTGGAATTTTTTCGATAGCGCATGTAGTTCCGGAGATACGGTAATGAGAAGTCGCGCATGGAAACTGGGAGCAAGTGAACACCTATCGTTTACCTTTAGATCAGCAGAAATTGGCAGTTCCAGGACTGAAATGATCCAAATAATTCTAGTGCATGGAGTTTAAAAACATATTGGAGCACTTCCTGTATCACCACATCACACTTATAATAGAGTGCGTTCAGTTTGAGAGCCTAAATATCTCAGCCTAAATATGCAAGATTTGTGCGTTAAACTTGTGTAAATGAAACAAAACACAACTCCGAGCATGTTTGCGAGGAGGAAACAACACAATAACATTGATTTGAAATAATATGAGCCCTTTAAATGCCTGTACATCAACGAAGTACTTTCTGAAAACTGTGTAAGGTGAATAAAGTTTGGAGTCCTGGAATAACCCGAAGCAGTGACAGTATCTTCCTCTGTACAGCCCCGTGCATATATACTTCACAACATACACACTTTAAGACTTCCACTGACAGTTTTCTGCACTCCTCACATACGGACAACATGAGACGCTGAATAATTTGAGCGTTTTCCTCGTCTCTCCTCTCGCTCTCGAAGCCAGTGTCAGTCCCACTTATTCTCCAGACCTGAGCGTTCTCTAAAACATGCAGACAGCCTCTTCCTCTCCTCACTCTGAGACTTTGTTTTCTGTGCCAGTGCGGTCAGAATCGTTCAAAGTTTAAAACACCACGTCCTCAGCTGCTTTGTCAACTTCCGAAGCATTATTTTTTAAAGGTGCGCCATGGAACTTTTCTGCTCACAGTCTGCTAAGAGATATTGCTTTGCCTGGAATGTTTCTCAGTATGGTGCTATTCCATTAAAGGTGTCTTTATAACTCAAAAATACATTGAAAAACATGCATTCTTACAGATCTCACTTTGCATGGTGGCGTCTGCGATAGATAAGACTTTTCTAATGGGGGTCTGCAAGGAGGTATTGCTTTGCCTGGAATGCTTCGCAGTATGGCATTAAACTTGTCTAAATTGTATTAAGAGTGGTGGGACATAATGAAGTAAAAGTAGTAAAGTACTGTAGTTAAGTAAAAAACTGAAGTATTTGTACTTTCCTTAAAGGGGAACTCCAGCACGTTTGAAGCTAAAGTCCGTTGCTAGAGGTGGTCGAATACTGTCTGAAGCCAAAAAACGGCACAGATCAGTGTTGCCTCGGCGGAGATCTCATTGTGGTAGTGAGTCTGTCAAGACAACAAACTAGAGTAGTGATCAGGGTAAATTCTTAACTTCCACGTAAAACGCCAATTTGCTTCACACTGAAGAAGCTTAACACCACTTTAACCCATCTGACAACAGCCACAAGTCTAACAAACAAAATGCTCTGCCTGGTTCAGTCATTAGTGTCTGGAAAACAACAAAACAACTTTATAAGCAGCCTTAGCCTTACCTTTGTCGATTTCACACTGCACATGCCAAAGCCCAAAAGACTTGACTGTCGAAGCAAGAAGCAGAAGCAACAAGTGAGGATCGACTACTGACGATGAAGAAGAAGAGAAACTGAAAGTTGTTGAAAGAAAATGGTTCGGGAATGTATTTTATAGCGTTTTCCAAAAAATATTATTCACTCGTAAATAAATGGGTTTAGAAACGACTCTTGGCTGTTGTAAAATGGGTTAAAGTGGTCTTAAACTTCTTTAGTGTGAGGCAAATTGGCATTTTACGTGGAAGTTTAGAACTTTCCCTCATCACTACACTAGTTTGTTGCCTTGACAGACTCACTGCCACAGTGAGATCTCCGCCGAGGCAACACTGATCTGTGCCGTTTTTTGGCTTCCGAGATTATTCGACCACCTCTAGCAATGGACTTTAGCTTCAAACGTGCCGGAGTTCCCCTTTAAGAAAATTTGAAAGTGAGCACTTTACTTCATTACATTTGAGGGCAGGTATCTATACTTTTTACTTTTTACTCCACTCCATTTTTAACTAAACTGAAAAGCAAAGTTGTACATCTTTAAATGCTTACTGTAATACTTTTACTTGAGTCCTTGTGTCCTCCTGTGGGCTCACCACCTGCAGAGGGGTTCATAGGGGGGGTCAGGTGCTATGAGTATTGGGCAGCAAACTGCCCCTGCGACCCAGCTGGATTAAGCGGGAGAAGATGGATGGATGGATGGATGGATACTTTTACTTTTACTTGAGTATTATTTTGCTCCAGAATCTGTACTTTTACTCAAAAGTGTGTACTTCTTGCACCACTGACTATAATCCACATGTTTTTATTGTTCAAAATACCTTAACAACATACTTTCTTACTGTAAGCATGATCACCTCTCCACAGATTTGATCTTACACCTTATGTTTAATGCCATATCGCAAAACTCTCCAGGCCGAGCAATAACACCTCCATGGTAACGGCAAACACAAACACTCTAAAGTGACACAGTGCGTTTTTTAAATATAGACGATGAGAAGCGGGTCCTTGAGTGAAGGTTAAAGTCCTGCACGTTTGTTTAAGCGCCACAGCAGTACCTTTTGTTCCCCTCAAGCTTTCATTATCCTGCTTTATTAAAAACTCCATGGGACCTAATCCTCCGTCCTGCAGTGGATCCTCGCAGAGATAAACGCCCCATAGTTTTATAATTGAAATAAATGTAGAAAGAAAATGGGGGATGATCCATGTGACGGCTCTGTTTGCTCTGCTGTAGTGTCAGAGCAGCACTTTTAAAGCCGTTAAAGTCTTACAGTGTTTCTCAGTGAGCGATTTTAAAGGGCCATTGTGTAACTTTTCTGGTGGAGAGTCCGTCGAACGCTTTTCTCCATGGCGATGTTATTGCCTTCAGTGGAATGTTTCACAGTATGGTATTATTAGAAAACTTGTCGCATATTGTCTACTACAGTGGAGCAGAGCAGTACTTAATCTCGCGGATATCGGGATAGCGGTTGAACCACAAATTTGAATGAAACGGGCGAAAAATTTTGTGTTGTGTCGGATGTTGGTTCAGGTCGGGTCGGATGCAGAAGAGCGCGGGTCTAATCTGTGGTGTACGAATCATCATGTGCGAACAAAAAGCAGGGCTGTATTTTAGTGAAATGCAAAAATGCCAGTGTTTTAACAAGTTGATTAAATGTAAAATCCATATGTTTTTGCTGGACACGTACATTCCCACAAATCTCGTCCACTTTCATTTTCAAAGTTCAGAGTTCAAAGTGACTCGTGAGGAGCTAAAAAGAAAATTAGCGAGTGGAGAGTATAAAGTTGTGGCTCTTTTTTGGCTCTCGGACGGATTTTCATTCAGGTGCGGTTCGGGTGTCGGTGTGTATTCATAGCGGGTCGGGTGCGGATTGAGGTATGACGGGTACGGGCGGGTGCGGTTTATAATACATTTTATAATAATATATTTTATTTATTAGGCGCCTTTCTGGACACCCAAGTTCTCCTTACAACAAATAAACAAGTTAAGTGCAATTTAAAACATACAGTTAAAAGCTACAGTTAAAGTGGGATAGTATTTAATTGATTGTGTTTAGCATTAGGTTTAGCATAGGTTTGTCCAAATCAAACCGTGCAGGACATTATGACATTAAACCAATCTACCTTACATTTATTAAAATTACAGGTGGGTTATGTTCTACACATAACCCGCAATAGGCGAAATCTGCAAACTAGTTAGCTTTACTTTATTTTTTTTACAATAATTATATATGTTTAGGCTGAGGAGGGGTAACGCTCTGTGCAAATCAGCGCAGCGCAATGGTCCATGTGTGAGAAACACTTTTTCCACTGAAGGCCCTGGTGCAGGTGTCTTTTTCCGAGTGAAGAACATAGTTATGAGTAGTTGCTGTCGCTGTTTTTTCTTCTGGCCGAGAAGATTCAGACATGCAACCTTCGATTACGCAGTACAGCCAATGAGAGCGTGAAAAACAGTGAGTCCGTGAAAGGTGAACTGCGTTATAGTGAGGGACGACTGTACCTAGAAATGGGCATTCTGACTGTGAGTTGTGTCGCTTCTCCACAGATCTGATCTTTAATTTGGTCTCGTTGGGTCTTCGGAAAGATAGAAAGGTTTAATGCCATACTACAAAACATTCCAGACAAAGCAGTAACATCTCTATAAAGAAAAGCACCTTTAAACGTAGTGACGTCTTTCCGCTTCTTCTGCACAAAGTCCCTGGAGCCAAGGGGAACAAACAGACAACAAAACAGCAGAGGAAGTCTTCAGAGAGAGAGAGAGGTTTTAATATGCAGAGCGCCGTGGAGTCTTTTAACAATGCCATTACAGTTGGACAAATAAACATTTTAATTCATCAAATTTAATGGGATCTGAGCACTTTACTCAAAGGAGAGTCTGAAGTGAAGTGGGCAGCGCATTAGCTATTCGGTCTGCGGCTGACTGGAAAACCGCTCCACACTAGCTCGCGCATTCCCCTATACACGGCCTAATTACTCATGTATTATTTATGCCTTATTAATGAGGGTTAAAGCTTGATCGAACATCCCATTAGCTGTTTCTTCCATACTGATAAATGGACTTTGCAGCACCTCATTTGTTTATACACACTCAGTTATACGCACACATACAAATATTTCATTTTGTTTGGTTTATGCAACACATCATTTAGTTTCTTGCATTGGGTAACTTTTCTGGTGGAGAGTCCGTCAAATGCTTTTTTTTTTCCTCGGAGATGTTATTGCTTTGTCTGGAATATTTCGCAGTATGATTTTAAACTTTTCTGTGCTCAATGGAGAACAAAACAGACCCAAGTTACAGGTTGTTGAATATAATATAATATAAAGAATAATTTTCTTTCAGTTGTAGCACCAGATATTTCCGCCCATTTTTATTTTATTTTAATTGTTAGACGTTAGAACTTGTTTACATGTTGCCTAGACAACGCGAGCTGTAACAAAGAAATGATTTGACACTGGCGGCACTTTTTTTGCAGTAAAGCTTTTGAAACTGTTATCACTCAGACATTTTCATTTCGTTTTTGGAGTTGTAACTGAATCCACAACACAGGCCAGATCTGTGGAGAGAGACCCGTTTAAAGTCATACCGTGGAACATTTCAGGCAGAGCAATGACATATATATGGAAACAAGCAAGTGATGGACCTTTAAAGCAGAACTAAGTCACATTTTTACCTTAATTACGGTCTGTCAAAGCCTCTCTCATGGTTCCATATGACATTTTAGGGTGTTTGAAGGGTTGTCACCGACCCGCTGTCAGCTTTTAGGAGTCTGTTCTCGTTCTTGCGATCGCCACAGCTTTACGGCACTTCAACATTGACAGGTAACCGAGCTAGTGCCACAGGTATCCACAGTTCACTGCAAGAATAAATATCAAGTGTTTATTTGGGATGTGCCAGCCATGGCATAACCAGCTAAGAGACAGCGGAAGCCTTTGTCCGTTGAAGTTACTTAGGCTACGTTCAGACGGCAGGGCTTAATGCTCAATTCGGATTTTTTTGTGAAATCCGATTTTTTTTTGCGAGGTCGTTCACATTTCCAGTTAAATGTGACTTGTACGTGATCTCCAGTGTGAACTTTAAATGCCCCAAAAGTGTCCCACAGGAGCGTTGGAGGCCACGACGACATCACAGCAGCGAGTGTGCTCGGTGTTTACAGAAGTCGCCTAAACATGGACGCTGCACTGAGCAAGTTGCTGCTGTACCGCGCTAGCAGAAGGAAACATGTCTTCGGTGGCTGTTTTCAGTAAGCAAACATGTCGGCGTTGGGCTGTATCCGCTCACAACAGGAGCTTGTTACAGCACAATAGCCAAACTCTCGCTTGTGTAGGTTGGATGTAGGTCGGATGAATGTGACTTGGCCGTTCAGACTGAAGTCGCATGTCAAAAGATCGGACATGAATTGGTTTTAGGAGCACATATCCATGTAGCCTGGGTCGCATTTGAGAAAATCTGCGTCGTTCAGACTGTCAATAAAAGATCAGATACTGGTCGCGTAGGGGCAAAAAAATTGGATTTTGGTCACTTCAGGCTGCAGTCTTTTGCTTGACTTGATGTGTTTTGTTTTTTGGGGTTTTTTTTTTCTTAATTCAAACAACATATGATTTGGTTTCTTATTTTATGATTTACTTTTCTGGTAGAGGGTCCACCACTTCAACTCTTTGTTTTTGCTTTTTGTTTTTTCCTGAAATGATCTACAGTATCACATTCAATTGAACTCCATGGAGACAAACAGGCCACATCACCAGGCCAAGCTACAGATCAGATCTGTGGAGAAGTGGACCTGCTCACAATCACAATGCGTGTTTTTGCTGTAGTTTTGAGAAATAAAAACACCTGTAATGGAATAAATGCAAGATACAGTTGTTTAATCCTACACTGTGGAACGTCCCTGGTAAACCAATAACATCACCATGGAGACAAGCAGATGACAAACCCCCAGCAAAAGGTACATAATGCACCTTTAAGTGGAAAGAGACAAAAAGACTTGTTCCATCGGTCGATAATTTTACTTGTAACGTGAAATTTACTTCTTTCTTTCTTAATTTCTTACTTTTTTCTTTCACTTCGCAAGACTTGACTTTTTGTACTGCATGGGCTGAATCTGTGGGAGGGAAAACAAGGCCGTGTCAATTATTGGTGAACGTAGTGAACGGTTAATGGGGCTGGAGGATTGCAGTCTGGATGTAATGGCGAAGTGTTGAGATGCCAGAGGCCAGATTGTATGTGGTAAATCTATGGAATGGGCTCGAATGCTCCATTGACTATAAAATGGCATTTTCTTGTGCGTTACCATCATCCATACGTATGCATTATGTAGCATTATGTTCCATTACTGCTGTTTCTTTCATGTGACCACCTAGACCCATGACTAGATGTGTTTGGATTATACAGCGTCCTAATGGGCTGTTTTTAGAGTCTGAATGGAATGGTTTTCTACTCTCGAATTGGTGCGATTGTGTGTGTGTGTGTGTGTGTGTGTGTGTGTACTGATAGATAAAGAAGTCGTATAGAGACATTTAGAAAACATCAAAACAGTTTCTTAGCAAGGACCCTACACCTTTAGTATGAGCCAGAGTAAAGATCGAATTGTTACAAGAACAAAAGCAAAAGCTAAAGGAACGTCTACATTATTATACACTTGGACTGTTGCCATAGCAATTAATAATTTAAAGCAAACTATTATATCCTTTGAAGGGTAAAAAGTCCTCAAAATGCAGGTAACAGGAAGCTGAAATACAAAGCTAGGAAAAATCAGAACTAGCCATGGCAAATGACTATTACAAAAACCCAAATATTATTTAAAATCAAAATTTATGATATAGAACAAAGTTTTACCATAATTGCATTTATTTTTAATGGCCATACGTCTTTGAAAATAGCGGCTCTAAAAAGAAAACATAACCCATGCATCAATAGTACTTTTTAGTTAGTGACAATTTACATTAAAGGGCCCATATTACACTATTTTCTGATCTGTGTTATATTGTTGTTTCTTAGAATAGAATAGAACAGAAAGCTTTTATTGTCATGAGATGAGAAGCTGCTCCTTCAAAGTGCACAAACATTAATAAAACTACCAGCTAATACACATAAACTACTCGACAATAAAACTTGTACAAAACCCACCAGAAGTACACAGACAGACACGTAACAGTTCTTCATCACAAACATACCTGGGGTTGTGTTTTGTTCCTTTCACATGAGTTTAACACGCAAACCCTGCATGTTTAGGCTGAGTTCACTCAACGTAAAACACTCTGTTCCACCTTGTGATGTCATGTGGCGATGCACTGCAAAAAAGTGTGGCAAAATTTAAGATATAAACACTTAAATCTATCAGAAAATGGCTTAAAAGTAGTGAAATAATCTGTCCGTGCAACAAGATAATTTTACTCAAGTCATCTTAAAATAAACCACCTCTAGACTAGAATGAAGCAGTCTCAGAACTAGTAAGTAGATAAGAAACCTGAAAACAAGATATGAGTTGATACAACCTGATCAGAGAATTTTGTAGTGTACAGGAAATGTTCCACTGTGTTTTTAAACTCCTACCTCCACTAGAAAATTTCACCCCTGGGATCGTTCATCTCTACTGAACAAAATATAAAAGTTAGTGAGTTGGTAACTTGAAAACTACCACTACATGACATCACAGGGTGGAGCAGAGCATTTTTGAGCTTTGGAGAGTGTAGACAGACATGTGAATGAAACAAAACACAACTCCAGGCATGTTTTTGAAGAGATACAACATTATAATACAATTTAAAGCTCACAAGAATGAATTTTGGGTAATATATTATACTGTAAATTAAAAGTTTCAATTTAGTCGACCCAATATTGCCATTTCTAAACTTATAAATGGACACCATACTTAATCTTTTGCCGTGGCTGCTTGCACTTTTGGATCCCATTAACGAAACCACTTCTAATAGAACTCTTTTCTCAATGGTGCATCTCTCGTGTTTGTTTTGTCAGCCTCTTTACGTTATTAGTCCAACTTCTGATTCTTAACAACCGCCCACGCAACACATTCAAAGACCAGCCCCACCTCCGTCCTCCCTCCTTCTCTAATAACATTCTTTTAATGGAATCACACTACATTACTCCTATCACCTTGAGACTTTTCCATCTCTAATCACTCTTTTTCTCCTCAGTGTTTTTCCTAACGAGTTTTCCGCCCATGCACAAGCGCTTACAACATTATTAACAGGCCTTCCATTGTGTTTGGCAATAGGAGACATTCCACCGGCTGCTAATCTACGAACCATCCCGGCTAAACTACACCCCCGCCTCAATCAACCAATGAGGGCTTCAGAAAGATGCATGGGCGAGCTTAAATGCTACTCGGGCTAATGAAATCTTGATGCCCATTAGTAAAACTCAATTAAGTGAGAAGGAAAAAGAGGATAAGAGGAACAATGTGTATGCGCTGACCCGCTCCCCCTCTCCGATTTTTAAAGAAAGGATATTAAGAACTGCCCTTATACAAAAATGAACTTTGAGGACTTTGGGGACTTTGCTGAGCTTATTAAAATGCCTAATAGCTTTCATTAACTTTCAAATGTTTTAAAGCCCGACCGTGTAACTTTTTTGGTCATAAAGTACCGTAAATAAACGTATGGATATTTTGTTGCATGATTATTGTAGCTTGAAAAGCTCTTCTTTGTTTTAGGGTGACCAGACGTCCCTATTTACCCGGGACAGTCCCAGTTTTGAGCCCTGTGTCCCCTGTCCCAGCAGATTTATACAAAACCAGTGATTTGTCCCAGTTTTACACAAGAAATGTCCCAAATGTCCCTATTTTTGACCAATTTGATCCCTGTCAACAGTAAAGCGAGGCATAAATTGTCATTTGTTCTGGTACATACAGAAAAGCTGCTTAAAAATGACCAAAACACAAAGAAAATGTGACTATAACCGGGGGTGTCCCAGTTTTTGAAAACCTACTCACCCTGTCTCTGCTTCACAATTCAGTTCAGTGCTTTAGGTCTTCTGGAAAGTAAAGGTCACCACAAAATACAGGAGAATTTCCCCGATTTTGGCTGTGATTTCTTCTCCCCGAGTTCAGGGAGGCGTGACCTGACTTTTTGTCTCTTTGTGCGATTATGAAGCCGCTGCTCCTCATGTGTCAGTGTCAGATCGTAACCACCAAATATCAACAACGCTACAGTAACAGCCGATAAAACAGAGCGTCAGGGGCAGAGGAGTGACACAGACTCAGGATAGAGTGAAAATAACGCCTTTATTATTCCTCACTTCTTGTAAAGTGGTAAATTTTAAGTGCAGCATCTCACCCACATCATCTATAGAAATTGTCCTCCACAAATAATGCCATTCAGTCCACAAAGCCGCGCTATTAATCCAGTTTGAGGCGTTCTTTAAAAGTAAAAAGGTGAAAGTAGTTTCTCGCACGTGTTTGTTTACATCCACACAGCGCACGGATCAAGGTGAAGCTGCAGATTAGCGATACTGTTTCTACTTCCTGTCTACATTATCACCAGTCTTTTATGCTTTAAAAATCCTGTATCTGAAGTATTGCATTACATTTCACAAATAATAATAACTCAGGTTTGACTTGTATCTAAACTAGAAGTGCAGAGCTCTGATCTTTGAACACTTAAGAGTCTCAGAGTGAGTAGTTTTACTCTACACAGGAAACAGCTGACGCCATCGAGCTCTCAGCTTTATATCCTGTGGTCCGCAGAAAGATCCCGCTGCAGTTTTTACGATCGGAGATTTTTAGCCTCATAAGTTTCTCCTGATATCTGTGGTGTGCACGTTTTGTCGCACGTTTAAAAATTGTTTAAGACTGAAAAATCCTGTAGTGTGTAGCGGCCTTAAGGTAGGATACAACGGTATGTGTTATTGTATATACTGAAGACAATTTCTATATTTTGCTCTCCTCTTCACATGCCCAAATTTAAACCTTTCTACCATGACTTCATCACCAATACAAAATAAATGTACCTTTCGTCTTTTCTCTAAACCCAAAAACACTACAATAAGTTAAAATCCTTCAGCTAAGGTAGTTCCGACCAAGCCATTTCCTCACAAGGACGATAAAGTGTATAACAAATAACAAACCCCAGCGCATTATTCACCATCAGCCGACACACACCACTTTCATTCTTGTCAGTGGGTGAAATGTCTTGCCTGTCTTGTCTTAAGGACACAACAGAACTTGATGTGAGCAAAAAGCGATCTTTTGACCTTCAAGTTGGGGGACTCCTGCTCTAACCACTGAGCCACTGTCACCCCTCAAAGTTTTACCCCTGAAATTAGCTATTTGGTTTAATTAGTAATTATGTGAATTAGGTTTTTGAATATATCTTTTGAAAATAGTGTTGCCTTCTATATCTGAGAGAAGGACGTTACCACACACAAAATATTCACTGCATGAGTTTATTTTGCATGTGAATAACTTTGGGATTTTGATGTTCCAGTTATTTTTTCTCCGACATTTGAAGACTATTCCTCTCGCTCTGCTGATTCTCTTGATGTAAAGGAGCTGGGGAGAACTGCACTGCACCCCCTGCTGGCCTGTCTGACTACACATACTCTGCCCTCCAGCTTTGATTTCACAGAGAGTTACCAATACACACACTATGAGCTTGTTCAAAACACACCAAATAACACATGCAGGTCAATAGAACCGAGAGGCAAAAAGATGACTTGGATGTGTCTAACCCTAATCCGGACGGTCTATGTGGTTAAAAAACTGAAACGAACTCAAATGGGGCACTAGAATATTCAGGCACACTGTTGAAAAGCAAGTTCTAAGTGATGTTATCGCTCAAGTGATTACAGTGACAAAATAGATAGATACTAATAATACAAGTAGATAGTCAATGAGCCTGTTCAATGAGGCAGTATACTAACCACCTGCACATGAAGTTTTTTGTAAGATTTTCCCTCCTCAGGGAGACAATGACTTTATGCCTATTTCTGTTAGTATGTGGAAGAAAATGGCTAAATTAACAAGAATCCTCGCTGATGCATACTCCATTATTTTACACATTTTTATGATTTGCATATAATGGCATATAAAGCTAGAGTATATAACTTTGAATAGTAGTAGTAGTAGTAGTTTATTTGGTCATTTTGCAGCACTACAAAAACAAAACAGACTAATAAAGTTTTTATTTGGTTTTTCAGTTGGCTATAATATTCTAACTTTGCACAGATGGATTCTCGTAATATTCACAAACTCACAAAGGAATCCATCTTAGTGTGCACCCGCCGGTGCTTTAGGGCCAACAGGTGGTGGGTGACCAATCACTTTGCAGCATTGAGGTGTGGGCGGAGCCAAAGGTGAAGGCCGACAAACACACTTCAGGCTATTTTAGTGTCAGTACAGACTTATGACTGTGAAAAACTTGTGGAAGTTAAACGCTTTGTGCATTTGTGGACAGGGGAGATGTACTTCATGTTCTCTCAACTGGTTGTAACAAAAGTTAGATTTTTCGTCTTGTTTTGTTTCACTGTTGTAACACTTCAGCCAATCAGATTCAAATAGGTGGCATGACATTCTGCAGTTTCCGAATGCTTTTAGTGAGAGATATCCCAGATTGATAATGTGTAGAACTCAGAGTGACACACAAAACAATCTGGCATGAGACAGGTTAATAATATTCCACATATGTAAAACGTATCTGTTTTCATGAAGTATTTTAATGCCGGTGATGAGCCATCTATGCATTAGTTGACGTTATTGTCCAGATAGAGAACTTTGTCCTCTGCATTTGACCCATTAGCTGCAATTTGACTTTCATACCTAACCAAGAGCACACACTTCTCCGGCATTACATGATTGAAATCCAATGCTACTTACACCACTTTTTGTCCACTCTCTTCCCGTCTCTGGCCCTGTGCTTCTCTGTAATGAGCCTTCACGTCATTCACTTGTCTCACAGTCTAAAATAGCCCTTTTGTCTGCACCTCTGGCTCCAACCATCCACCTGGGACGTCTTCCACTGCCAGGCCTCCAACAGGACTCTGCACAATTATCCCTGTAATAGTCATAATCTCCCTTCAGCTCCATTCTGAGCCTCAATAGGTCGGTCTAATCACTTGGCACTATTTAGCTTTGAATCTGCCGTCTTAGCTTGTCTTTAATACCTGACTTTTTTTAAATTCTGACTAAGCCTCTCCATCACATCTGGACAAATAGATCATTTCCTGATGTATTAAGAGTGATTTGTAGCATGTTTTTGGTGAGTTTGCACAAAGAGGAGAGGTTAAACATAAGAAATGTGTCATTTTGAACTCGCATGACAATTTGTTTAAAACCAGAACCTTCTCACTCTCTCTCAGGTTCCGGGTTTGATCCCTGACCTTTCTGTGTGCAGTTTGCATGTTCTTTCTCTGCCTGGGTTTCCTCCGGGCACTTCACATCAACACAAAACATGCACCATTGGTCAAATCCTAAGTTAGTCCAGTGGCGGAGATGGCAATTTGGGGGCCCTAGGCAAACTTGATTTGGGGCCCTATAATGCCCTGTTTGTTTGGAAGGGAAGGTGGGTTTGTATTTTATTTAAATACTGTATTTATTGTCTGTTTTCCCCCATTTTTTCATACACACACATCTCTATTTGAATTAGGGTAGAAACTTATCTTATTACTTAGAGGGGAATTCTGGCACGTTTGAAGCTAAAATCCGTTGCTAGAGGTGGTCGAATACTGTCAGAAGCCAAAAAAACGGCACAGATCATGGGACAAGTTCTTAACCTCGACATAAAATGCCAATTTGCACAGAAGAAGCTTAACACCACTTTAACCCATCTTACAACAACTATGAGTCTAACAAACAAAACGCTCTGCCTGGCTCAGTCATTAGTGTCTGGAAACGTTATAAAACAACTTTGTAAGCAGCCTTAGCCTTAGCTTGTTGATTTCCCACTGCTCATTGCGAAAGGACTGTCGACTCCAGCGGCGGCAAGAGGCTAGTGCCACCAGAAGCAACAAGTGAGGATCGACTATTGACCGTGAAGAAGAGAAACTGAAAGTTGTTGAAAGAAAATGGTTCGCTATTTTTCTAGCATTTCAAAAAATATAATTCACTCTTAAATAAATGGCATTAGAAACAACATCGTCGATCGAGTCTTTTGGGCTTTTGCATGAGCAGTGGGAAATCAACAAGCTTGTTTTATAACGTTTCCAGACACTAATGAGTGAACCAGGCAGAGCGTTTTGTTTGTTAGACTCGTGGCTGTTGTAAGATGGGTTAAAGTGGTGTTAAGCCTCTTCTGTGCAAATTGGCATTTTATGTGGAAGTTAAGAACTTGCCCCATCACTACACTAGTTTGTTGCCTTGACAGACTCACTACCACAGCGAGATCTCCACCGAGGCAACACTGATCTGTGCGGTTTTTTGGCTTCTGACAGTATTCGACCACCTCTAGCAACGGACTTTAGCTTCAAACGTGCTTCAAACGAGTTCCCCTTTAGGCAGCCTACGCTTTGACAGTTAAAACAGATTTGAAAATCAGATACTATTTTGATGGTGTTTTCATTTGTTAAAGTAAACCACTCTCATTTAATGTCATATTGAGAGAAAACAAATTGCTCTGAGGTCCCGTGAGTAGCACTGGGGAGCAGTTGGTTAGGGACCCCTCCAGGTTTGGGGGCCCTATGCATCCGCCTACTGTTGCCTAATGTTAGCCCCCACCTCTGGTCCTGACCAAGACTAGCAACAAGATCAGGTACTGCCGACTGCTTCTGATGAGGTTCTCCAGTGGTGTTGAAGGATGGGTCAAATGAAGAGGACAAAATTCTCTAAAGTACCTTTCCTTTCTTTTCTTTTTTGTTAAACCCATTCCTGGAGCTGTTTAGTTGGAACGTCGTGTCAAATTGAACTTAACGGCCTCTACCTCTCTTTTAGGTCTTCAGCCATTTACAAGATTGTGTTGGAAAAGCAGTTTCATGGGCAAAAAATACACAAGGAAACAACTGGCATGGACAATTTTATCTAATCAGAGAAGTTGTTGAATGAGCAAATCCCTGCCTATCCCGGAAAATGTCTCTTATCGTTCAGTATGCTCTCTTTTTCCTTCACAGTTCAAAATCAGGTACAAACCCTTTAAACTCAAACTGACTGAGTGCAAAATTTTACTTTGGGGTTTGCATGTTTTTGTCATGCCTGTGGGGACTCCTCTGGGTGCTCTGGTTTCTCTTACCTCTCTAAACATGTACAACAGGCTCCCCTCTGGGCAAAGACTCCCGTGACAAAAAAATATTCAAACTCGCTGTGGGAATTGTCTGGTAGAGCAAAGAATAACGAAAAACCAGTCTGAAGTTATCTGCGTGTGTGCTGCTGCTTTACACGGGAGATGGTGGGTTTGTTTTTCACAGCTCGAAGTGATTTCTGTTTATTTTTATTTTGCACAATAAGACTTTTGACATTTAAAGTCGTACTCGTATCAACTCACTAGGAAGAGGGTGAATTAATTAAGTTCGTTCCCTGGTGGTTGAAAGTACTTTTTTTCAGTTTATTTTGTGCCATCCAAAAATAGGCATGTTGCTGTGTACATATTGTCTGGAAAGTGCACTTAATGGTGATATTATTTTGATTTGCAGTATGATTTACCTCAACCCAGAAGTATGAGATTATTTGTATTTATTTGTATGTATTTTTATTTAACCCATGTTCGAATGTCACAAAAACACATCTGGAGTTGGGTTTTGTTTCATTTACACATGTTTAACACACAAATCGTTCATATTTAAGATGTTTTTTTTTCTCTCAAACTGAAAACACTCAGTTCCACCTTGTGATGTCATGTGGTAATACAGAAAGTGCTCCACTGTGTTTTTAAACTCTAAACACCTTCACTAGAATCAGTTGGATCATTTCAGCTCTAGAATTGCCAATCTCTACGGGGCTTGAAACAGAGCTTGAAAGTTGAAAAAAATTCAATTCCTTTTTGTCCTTTTCATCTTATAACACAGACTTTTAGGTATTTAATTACATAAGAATGGTAACTACTTGACAGTTCTACTTCTCCTAAAAAAGGGTGTAAATTATTTACACATAGGGCATTCTTTGACACAATTATTGGCAAAAATAGACTTCAATTCAATTCAATCTTTATTAAGAACACATAATGTCTGGTTCATAGTAAGCAAGTATGTAAAAAAAAGAAAAGAATAATCATTAAAAAACAGACCAAAAAGACAGTCTGGTGTTTCAATAAATATAGCTGTTATTATAGGGTTAAAGGGGTGAATTTGAAATCCACCGCTTCATGACATCACAAGGTGGAACAGAACATTTTGAATTTTGGAAATGCACAGACAAACTATTAAACCGAGATTTATAAACTAGGATTACATGTGTGAATGAAACAAAACACAACTCCGGGTATGTTTTTGATGAAGTTACAACATTATAACACATCTTAAAGCTCACGAGAGTCAGTTTTGTGTAATATAAGACCTTTAAACTTAAACCAGCTCTTATGTAGGGCCATCTTGGAAGAAAAAGCAACTTGTTTTTTGCATCTCCCATCTTTTCTTCTTCCCTGGTCTAGAAAATCTCCAGAAAACCTTCTTTCAATCCATCTTTCGCATTCATTAAACATTCCTGCCTGGTTTGTTTGTCTCCTCTGCACACCTGAGCCACGTCCTCAGCTCCTCTGTTCTTCTGTTGCTCTGTCTTGGTTCTAATGACCTCCGGCTGCAGTGGGGTTATGGAGAGATGGGAAAAGTCTGTCCGTTCGTGTGCTCCGAGGTGGAAGAGGAGACAGGAGGGTGGCGTCGCTCTTGTGTGTGTTTTCACGGCCAATCGACTCCTTCAGCCACTCTAAATATGACTGACTGTGAGGCAGAGAGGAAATGGAGCACTGTGCAGAAGAATATGGCTTAAATTTCTTCATTTTACAATCGATTCTTTAGTATTTCGACATCAGACCTGCTTTAAAACTGGTCGGTGTAACTTTTCTGGCGAAGTGTTAACTACTTATCTATAGAAATGTCATTGCTTTGAGTGGAATGTTCAGCAGTATGTCATTAAACCTTTCTATGGCAAAGAACCATAGAAATATTCTTACTATGAGCAAGGTCGCCTCTCCACAGATCTTGAGCTTCATCTGTTACCATAGCGACAAGCAGGGGACATTTCCAAGCGAATAAAATGACCCCACTCATCAATTCACCTGAGACTGTTTAGTCCTAGTTCAGTCCTGCTTTAGTTCTGGTTCAGTCCTGCTTTAGTTCTGGTTCAGTCCTGCTTTAGTCCTGGTTCAGTCTGGGTTTAGTACTGGTTTAATCCTGGTCTAGTCCTGGTTCAGTCCTGGTATGATCCTGGTTCAGTCTGAGTTTAGTCCTGGTTCGATCCTGGTATGATCCTGGCTCAGTCTGGGTTTAGGACTGGTTTAATCCTGTCTAGTCCTGGTTCAGTCCTGGTATAATCCTGGTTCAGTCCTGGTATAATCCTGGTTCAGTCTGAGTTTAGTCCTGGTTTAGTCCTGGTTCAGTCCTGGTATGATCCTGGTTTAGTCTTAGTTTAGTCCTGGTTCAGTCCTGGTCTAGTACTGGTCTGGTTCTGGTTCAGTGCTGGTTCAATCAGGGTTTAGTACTGGTTGAGTCCTGGTCCAGTCCTGGTCCAGTCCTGGTTTAGTCCTGGTTTAGTCCTGGTTTGTCCATGCACATTTTTCAAGGTACTTTTAAGCAACACAAGTTAAGAAATTTAGAATCAGAAATGAGAAAAGTTACGTAGCGCACCTTTTAAGTCATTTTGACAGCCGTGGGCACTCCTGTGTTCCGTGAAAAGGTGGAAAGGTGTAAGAAGGGAAAGAGGTGATCCGGCGTTACCTGACTGTGACCGCGCTCATCTCCCCAGACAGCTGAGACCTGTCACTGCAGCTGACGTCCTGCTGTGTTTAACCACTCGTGAACACACACACATAATAATAATACACTCTCCTTCCATATACGCTCCTATAGACTCAATCCACACATGCTCTGTATAATGTCTCCTCTTATATACGCTTGATGCATATTCACAGTCGTTTACATGATCACAGACGGCCCACGTGTCCGTTCACTGTCACCTCATACCACCAGGAGACATCTCGAAAGACAAACATGATAAAATAATGAACAAATAACCGAGGTTTTTCGGTCGGGCCAGTTCTGATCTCTCTGTGTGATTATTCTTCCGCATTGTTGAGGTGGGTGCACATTTTTGATACAGGTTTTGGTAGCAATTTACTGGCGGCACTACAGATAATATGTGCACAAAATACCATGTGTCAGTCTGGACTCATTTATTCATATTTTGGGGCAGTGTTTGTATCGTTAGTTTTCTTCTCTTTTTTTTCTTTTTTTTGTATCTTGTATTTGTCATTATATGGAGTCTTAAAACCTTAAAAAAAAAAAAATAATAATAATAATAATGTTTTTGCATAATGTTTTTTTCTGTGTTTTTGCAGGACTGAGTCTGTGGCAGAGAAGATGCTCACCAACTGGTTCGCCTTCCTCCTTCACAAGTTCCTCAAGGCAAGTTCAGTAACACAACTGTTAACAGTCCGGTGTGCATGGGACTGCATTACCCATGATGCACCTGCTGCACCTGTAGTTTCTATAGCTTGGGCCCCGCAAGTTCCATGTCCTGCTGTTGTTACATAAGGAGCGGAGCCTCGTGCTGGTGTCGGACATCCTGACTAGTTTTAATAATAAATCAATAAAGGTCTTATCTTCAGACAAGCGGAGATGCCTGTTCTTCTGACCGGGGAAAACTCAGTTGAAGGATTTCCTGACGCACATAGTACCTTACAACAACAACACTGCAGAATGGTACACAGTGTCTGAATAGGAAAATTCTTATTGTTTCTTCAAAATATCATGACAGTTATAAACTATCTTACCAGAACCTCCTCAATCAGTGTTTTAAGATGCTCCAGGTTTAAGCACTTTTTTCTGATCCAAGCTGATATTCAAAATTCCTATCGCAGCGGTCGATAATTACACCAACGTCATGTCACTAAATAAAAGAACAGTCTGGAAGTGGAATTTGAAGTTGTTTTCAAGGACAAAACATTATGTTGCACAAAATCCAAGGATAAACAAAGCTCACATTCATTAAAATCAAGATAAAGCTTTGTCACTGGCAGAAGTCGCACCAGCCAAAAAATGCATAATGAAGAAACACTGGATTATAAGCATTTTTTGGGGGAATTTATTTTATAAAATCAGACCAAGAACAGACATTTCATCTTGAAAGGCAAGTTATAGAAGTTATAGTAATAAAAACAACCCAACAGAGAAGAATCCACATATCATTCATTCATTTGTTTTTCAATATAAAACCAAAAATAAGAAAATGAAACCGACTCTTTTCTTTATTGTCTCTAAAACCAAAATGAAGCAGATAATGATTTGTTTTTTTCATTTTTGATTCATATATACAATTCATATATTTGGTCTAGGGCCTGTCAGTGTGAAAAATGTAAAATATAAGTCGCACAACCACAAACCCTGAAAACTTATAGTCTTATAGTCCGAAAAACAAAACACTCAGGTTAGAGGACAGAATTTAAAGTAAAATATCTGTAGTTATAGGGTTCTTTTAATGCTATTTTTTAATCTATATTATTATATTGTTTCTTTATCAAAAACATGCATCCGTTAGAATCATTTGGGTGATTTCAGAGCAGGAGCCTCTACTGAACTAAAGATGAAAGGTATGATAAATGTATGTATGACTGAAGCAAAACACAAGTCCAGGTTTTTTAAGGTAACAAAAGAGTCCATTTTGCGTGATATAAGACCTGTAAAAGTAAATGTAACTAGTTTTCTGCAGGCGTGTTGTGGTGCAGAGTAAATGAGTGTCTTTCTCTTTCTTTGTGTGTCAGGACTGTGCTGGGGAGCCTCTGTTCATGCTGTACTGCGCCATCAAGCAGCAGATGGAGAAGGGGCCGATCGACGCCATCACCGGAGAGGCCCGCTACTCCCTGAGCGAAGACAAGCTCATCCGCCAGCAAATCGAGTACAAGACACTGGTACGGACACTGCAAAACACACTAGAAAACACAAGAAAGCACTCAAGAAAGCACACGGGGGGTATGTCAGATGGACACCCTAATACAGTGTGTATGGTGGAATATCGGAATAAACAGGATTAGTGACAAGGCAAGTTTATTTGTATTGCGTAATTCGTACACAAAGTAATTCAAAGTGCTTTACAGAATAAGAAATACATTAAAATCAGAGAGAGAGACATTAAATGAGAGAGAAGAGTGCAGAATGAAAACCTGTCAGTCAAGTGCAGCTAAACCGAACTGTTTTGAGCCTGGATTAAACAGTCACAGTTGAGGCCTGTCTAACATCTTCAGGAAGACTGTTCCAGGTTTTAGTTGCATGAAACGTGTGTAGAATCCCTCAGTCATCCAGGTAGAATCTGTGGAAAAGGGTAGAGTTTAATTTATCAGCTAGACAAGAGTTTTAGGTAGAAGCATAGACCGTATATATGAGTGGACTAAGCTAACCTGAAACTAAGCTAACTAAGCTGAAACACTGACTCCCCATGTTTAGTCCTGACTCTGGGCACCAGCAGGAGGCCGGTCCCTGAGCTCCTCAGAGTGCAGATGGTTCATGTGGCACTAACATGTCACAGATGTATTTTTGTGCTCGGCCATGGAGAGACTTGTGCACAAGCAGAGCTGCTTTAAAGTCTCTAAGCCACAGGGGGCAGTGCAGAGACCTGAGCACAGGACTTATGAGCTTGTACTTCCTGGTTCGAGTCAGGACCTGAGCTGTACTGCAGCTTTCACAGCTCGTTTGGAGAGGCCAGTGAGAGGCAGTTACAGTATCTAACCTACTGCAGACAAACACACGGATAAGTCTCTCCAAGTCTGCTTTAGACAGTAGACCTTTGATTTTTACTGTTTTTAGGTGGTAAAAAAAATGCCAATTTTAATGATTTGATGTGTCTGGTAAAATTCAAGTCTGGGTCCATTATCACCCCTACATTTTTAGCCTGATTTGAAGGTTTTAGAGAGAGAGAAACTGCCTAGTAAAGACGCTATGCCTGATTTTTCTGCCTCAAAAACATCAAAAACAAAACTGGTTCATTTTCATTTGCAGTGGTCCCAAGTTATTCCTCACTTTCCTAACACATGTCTAGCACCCTAATTAGTCACAGCAGTGAGTTTGTGAAGGTTTTTAATGAGTTTCAAAGCAACATTTGGCCATCAGGGTAACGCTGACAGCAACTAGCATGCTAACAGTGCACTTCTTGGTTCTCTGAGAAGGAAACATTTGATAATTAGAGCTGCTTGCGTGATATATGTGCTAGAGAAAACCAAAACGATATGTACAGGGCAAACCACGTAAGGCCTTGCCCAGGAACAAGATGACAGGATCTATGGACAGTTGCTGAAGATAAAGTTGTATTTTATCGCCTTCACTGACATTTGTAGTCATTACGCAGGCACACGTTAGCCACAAGGCACCGGTAAACGAAATGACAACTGACTGCAGCTTTTTGTAATATCCTCACCGAGTACATTTAGTTCACTCTTTGCTTTTGTGAACTTCTCCCAAAAACCTCAAACCTGCGTGTGGTGTCATTTTGCGAAATACAATTAAGTAAATGATCCTGCCGTCTCCATTGTTGGTCCAACTTGAGGCAGGAGGCAGATCGGGGGAGCCCATAGCTGTACACCAGTCTGCAGTGAAAGTGTGTGATATGACTCTGCTCTGATTGCACTGCCTGTGACTTTGGCTCATTACGCGCTAATGCCCCGACAGAGCTGGAAATTGGTGTCCCGCCGAAGGTGTGAAATTAGATTTGGGGAGAGCCAGAGAGCGGAAATGGTTTCACTGAGCTCCTGCCATGCTCCTGGGAGACGCTAATGAGAGCAGACTAAAACTGACCCAAGTTTTCGCTCGAACACAGAAATTGGAGATCTTCTGCAGATTTGGAGCCCTGTACTAGATTTTTACATTTACTTGAATGCATTTAAAACTCCTATATTACCAAAATTTACCCTTATGAGCTTTAGTCCATGTTAAAATGTTGGTACCTTATCAAAACGTACCTGGAGTTGTGTTTTGATTCATTCACACAATCATTAGTCTGTCTACGTCTCCAAAGCTCAAAATGCTCTGTTCGTGGAAGCAGTAGTTTTCAAGTAACAGCAACTTTTTATGCTTTATTCAGTAATGATTGGTTATTCCAGCCATGATATTCGAACTAACAGTACCATGGGAAGATGGGGTTCAAGAGGCTTATGAGAGGAAGAAAAATAAATATTCCAACCTGGCAGCAGAAGCATCTCAGAACAGTTGGAAGACCATCATATTCATGGGATGCAGAGGATTTGTTGCAACATCTACCACCAGTCTCCTGAGAAAAATGGCCGTGAAGGACCGCTCGCTCCAACAGACGATAAGGACCCTGTCGAGTGCTGCCGAAAGAAACAGCAACTGGCTTTGGATCAAGCGCAATGACAACAACTGGGCATCAAAAATATGGTCAGATAGTAGCGAGGGTATGGTATAGAGGACGGTGTACCTGGGACACTGGGTACACCGTGTCACCATGAAGGAGGGTGCCCACCTGATGACCCCAATGATATACATCAGGGCCCGACCGATATGGATTTTGTTGCGGCCGATTTGATACGGATAACATGGGAGTTGGAGCTGCCGATAGCCAATATAAACCCTGATATATTAATGATGTAAAAATTTACTGTAAATCTTCAATTGTTGATAAAAGGTTTGGCCCTATTGGATTTTCAATTGAGTTTATTTAGGCGACATTTATAGTTATTCTGCCTTTACGTCATATTTAAAGACAGTAGGTCGGCCTAATGGTGTTTTTGTATGATATTCTAGCCAGTAAAGAAAGTACTGTAAGTAAACTACCACTATCAGCGGTAAATGTGTGGTAATTAAGATATGCTAAATGCCGATAATTCACACTTCTATTCACAGCTCATTTACATATCAGTGCAGGTCCAGTAACATATATACGGCCACTATAGTCACTTTACAGTCACTAATAGAAGAGAAAACAGCCTGTTTATGTGTGCGAGCTACAGCAGCTAATCGCTAACCAATGAGAAAGAACCAAAACGAGCTTCGAAACCGACACATTTCCGACACAGGCTCCTCTCAGGTCACAAATCTGCACTAAGAACTGTCCTTTTAATCCAGACGCAAACTGATCGTCCGTAAAAAGAAGAGAATCTCAGTGTTGTGCACTAATATACATACCTTCCTGTTCACCACTTCGTACCAACTGCTACACTCAAGAGTTACCCACTTACCAAAGGGATTGAAACATCTAGTCCTGTTAGCCTTTCTACATATGATTCTAGTGAAGGTGTTTTGAGTGGAGCACTTCCTGTATTACCACAGGGGTTTTTTTTTTCCATTTGAGAGAAGAACTTAGTCTAAATATGCAGGATTTGTGTGTTAAATGTGTGAATGAAACAAACCATAACTCCAGGTCTGTTTTTGAAGAGGAAACATTATAATATAAATCAGAAAATAGCATAATATAGACCCTTTAACCAAAATATATCTGGCCCCAGTACAGATAAATTATATTAGCCGTCAAAATAAGCTATATAAACTCACTACAGTGAATAATTAGGATGCTGGTATTTTGTAAGTTAATTGGGGAATAATCTTGGACTATTGCAAACTGTTTCAAACGAACTACTTCTGTTTTTCACATTGTAAAACAGTAGAAATCATGTACATTTCTTTTAACACTTAAGAGTTAATTTCACGCATGCATAAGTAGATATTATACATTCTTCTACTTGAGATTTAGTGCAGGAGGGAGTGAATAGCGGAGTTGTACACACATTATTTTAATGGCTGTGAAATAGGCTCGCGCTTTCTGTTTATAGTAAGATTCAACCCACTTAATAATAATACACTGGAGTTATAGAGGACGTTCCAAATCACCCAGAGCTTTACAGTGCATTATTTATTCACTCCACACTAAACTGACTGAAGTAAAGCTGCAGCACTGGCCCCTCCGACCACCTAGCCTAGTGTTCCAGGTTCTCTGATACGGGGGCGATAAAGAAACTGTACTATATGTGAACAAGCTTTCCTATCACTCTAAATCAACCATACATCCTGATTCTATATGGCCTAGCGCTGACACAATGTACAGACATCTTATAAATAAAACCAAGGCTCTGTACAGACACATGCACAGATGTCTAAATATATATTGTACCTTCTGTCTTCTCTCCTCTGATACAGATTCTGAACTGCGTGAACCCGGACAATGAGAACAGCCCTGAGATCCCAGTGAAAGTGCTGAACTGTGACACCATCACTCAGGTGAAAGAGAAGATCCTGGACGCTGTCTACAAGAACATGCCGTACTCCCAGAGGCCACGCGCCGTCGACATGGACCTGGGTAACACACACACTTTTATAATTAATGATAAGAGGTTATTTAGTCATGTTTACCTGTGACTCTGACATAATCGCACATGAAACTCAAACACATTTCTGGAGAGTACCGGGGATTTTTGGCTACACTACCGGCACAGCACGCCACTACACGGTGAAGCTTTTCCATGCAGTCGTTACCATCTGAAAGTGAGTGGAGTAGCGGGGTCGACACTGCCCTGACGGCATTTTTAGGCGACATTATTAGTGTCACACCGCGCCCAGTGCAGTAAACACAACAATGGAGGCACTGAAGGACATCGGGGTGTTACTGCTGCTGTTGTTTGCTCTGTGGCTTCTAGTCACAAAAGATGCAAAAACACGCTCGCTGTTGTCATGTTGTCGGTGTGTTTTTTACACACGCCGGGTGATTATTTAAAGATCCTTGAGCTTCGGCGTGCGTATGACGAGATTTCCTCTGACCAATCAGTGGACAGCTGTCTACGTCACATGGTCGTATCGGCTCAGCGCGGTTAGAACCACTTCAAAGCAGGTACAGAAAATTGTAACCAGGTCCAGCCCCCAGTCGAAAAGCAAACAAAGGTGGAAAAGACCTATATGTTCTATATATCAGCCCTTACTCTGGCGCTCCAAATTATTTCTGATGAGAGTCTATTTAGGCCAACCTCAAGTCTTTTCCCTTAATAAAATCTTCATTATGAACATGCAGTCTCACACATGCAGCTTTAAATGCAGTGACTGCAGCAGGACAGCAGAGCACCTCTGAGTGTGAGAGGCACACCAAACAAAAGCACTCCCACACCACAGCTGGTCCAGGCACTACGGGTTCTTACAAAGCATGTGTCTGTTATGGTCATGTTGCTTATAGCTGTGCTGTATAATACTTGTGCTGCTGGGAATGATTCAGTCTGAGCCTTTTCATTCTATATATTTGAACTAAAAATGATAATACATTTCATTTTTTATTCGCTGTTCTGGACACCCAAGTTCACCTTACAACAGCATAAACTAATTAAGTACGATTAAAACATACAGTTAAGAGCCGACAGTTAAAGTGGGACAGTATTTAATTGATTGACTACAATTCTATATGTATAAAATAACATGTCAAGTCTTTTAAAACAGGATTTTAGTAGCAAGAGACGGTTAGCACACAGTTGATAATACTCCTCATATCTGCTCTGTTACTAAAAGTGTTTGTTCCCTGTAGTAGTCCGTCTACCACCCCTCAAAATCTCCCTCGCCCTCCTCCTCCTCCCTCTATCCTTTCACATAATTGAGTGTTTGCCTGTCTCTGCTTGTTCCTCCACTTTGCCGTTCCTATCTTTGAGGCCCCTGGATACCCCATGCATGGTCACCTACCCAATGAACAGACTAACAAAGCCAGTCAACAGCCCGGCAATCAATAATCACTCCCAGCATGCACCCTGCCAAAGCCGTCCACGTCTCCACTCCTTATTACCAATTCATTACCTTCAATCGCTAGACATCAACCCCAAAGCTACAACAGCACCCTGCGTGAGTCCTCCACCTGCTCCCTCCTACCTTTTCTCAAACTGAAAGGGTGTGATTTTCTCATAGTTGGCCTTTTTATCTTGTCTCCGTCTCTCCGCTCACCCCGCTGCGTATGCTAATAGCTCGCAATTTCGCACCACACAAGTACCAATTAAAGTTCACCGCCCGTCCGCATATACTTCTCGAAATTGTTCGTGTGTAATCTTTAATTGAGATGCGCGTCAATCGAAGGCAGCGTGACGAATGCGCGCGCTTGATGTGTGCTTGTCTAGGTAATGGTGATGTCGAGGGCACGTTCGAAAGGGCTTCTGGGTAAGATGCTGTGTTAGCGCGGTGAAAGGAAAATCAAGTTTGAAAGAGGAGAAAGTAGGAAGTGGAGGGGAGGAGGTGGGAGAGGATAGCGGCGGGCAATTTGGCTCCGGCGAGGTAACTTGTTCTGAAAGATAGAAGATTGTGGAGTAGTATCTTGGAGGATTCAAAGCACATGTAGTGGGGTTGTGTCTGTGTGTAACTAAATTGCTTTGTAAATGTGATAGTTTAAGTGGGTAAAACAGAGCGAAGTTCATAGTGCTGAAGTTCTGTAGTATGACGTCAGCTTTTAAATGACTTTGCAAGCTGCCTGTTTATAAAGACTTCACTCAGACCAATACCAATCATTTTGAATTGAGACTTTTACATGGGGCAAAGTAATTCATGCAGACCACTTCGAAATGTGGTGTTGTGGGGCACTAAACTGTCCTTCAACATATTTATGAATTACACAAAATCTGCTCAACACGTCTTCAAGCTAAGGAAGCGCTGACCAAGCCTAGCACAAGATCTGGAGATGCTTTGTGGTTGCCTACTGCCCATGGATAAAGAGTCACTCCGGAGTATAAGTCAAAAACCAGTCCAAAAATGCACAATGAAGAAGAAAATAACATATAAGTTGCACTGAACTATAAGTCCCAATTTTGGGGGAAATTTGTTTGATCAAACCAGACACCAGGAACAGACATTTCATGTTGAAAGGCAAGTTATAGTAATAACAACAGAACAGAGAACAACAGGCTGAACATGTGTCTGGTGTGTTCACGTCACATATGAACAGTTATTCGAACAGTTATTCAGAAAACTAGCGCTGAAACGTTGGCGTCCCTGGATGCAATAAAGGACTTTTAATATATTCAGTCGGTGCTTCAGGTTTGTACCTTGCCCATGTTTACATTTTCCAGTAAGGACTATTTTTTGTTTAGATGTGAAATTATAGATATATAGATATATAAGTTGTGCCTGAGTAGGGGTGGGCGATATCTCGATATTTAAAATATATCGAGATATTTTTGAAACTCGATATGAATTCTGACATATCGATATATCGCTATAATGCTTATGTTTACTTCTGGTTTCGCCGCTTCGCTTGTTTTGCCTTCTCTGTGTCGCGCTCGCCTCCGCCTCCTGCTTTTGTCCCCTGAGCTCCTCCGCGGAGCCCGGAGCTGGCCGCGGACTAAACCAGGACTAGGACTAAACCAGGACTAAACGCGGCCGCAAAGCCCGGGGCTCGGCCGCGGACTAAACCAGGACTAGCACTAGGGCTCTGCAGTGCGCCCATTTCACTTGCATTTGCGAGCAAATATTTCGTCGTGCGAACGTGGAAAACGAAACAGGCGCATCTGTGCGAGTGCTTCTGCAGCCACAATAAGGAGCTGTGCACAGACGTAACGTGACGAGTTAAACTTTCTAAATGCACGTTTCCCAGCGCGAGCGCAACCACATGACACCTCCGACCGCGCACGAGCCCAGCGTACGAGCTCCGCGTGTGCGCAGATATCACTATACGAACAAACTCCGCTTCAAAACACACCCACGCCCCCTTAACCGAGGAGCGCCCCGCAGCAGGACCCACACCTGCCCCACCCACTCACAGACACCCGCGTGCCGCTGGACAAAGCGAGAGCTTTGGTTTTTGTCTTGGTCTTGTCTCGGACTCGAGCGCATTTGGACTCGGTCTTGTCATGGACTCAAGGTCTGAATACTGAGTGCGGTCATTTTTCATTAAAGCCGCTGCTGTCGCCATTAAACACATCCCGGTGTGCGGGAGCGTGCGGGAGCGTGCGGGACTTCTCTCTGCAGCCTGTGCCAAATGCCAAATAAATCCGTTTGTCACAATGTGCGTTTGATTTGGTAAATGTGCAGAGACTAAATACCACTTTAAAACAAGAGAATGTAACTCCAGTTTGGAATTTGAAAATACAGGTTTAAAAATCCTGCACTTTATTCACTTTGAAGCAGTTTTGTGTCAGTGGAAGTTCTCTTAAAGAAGAGGTTCTTAAACTGTGGGTGAGGGTCCAAAAAGGGGCACAGAGTGTTTAAGTGCAGTACGAAATGAATATTAATCAGATTTTTTTTTTTTTTTTTTGCAGTAGTTTGGGAGGGGGGTATTTTTCCTGTAAAGATATTGAGATATATATCGTATATCGAGATATAGCAAAATATTTTGAAATATATTTTTTGGTCCATATCGCCCAGCCCTATGCCTGAGTATAAGTCGCAGGACCACCCAAACCATGAAAAAAGTGTGATTTATAGTCCGAAAAATGTGGTAAATTTACAGTAATTATGCTCATGGAGATTATTTATTTTTTTACATTTACGCCATGTTAATGTAACCTCATTAAAACATACCCGGAGTTGTGTTTTGTTTCATTCATACCTTTGAGTAATCCTGCATTATTATTAGATGTCTACATCTCCAAAGCTCAAAATGCTCTGTTCAACCTTGTGATGTCATAAAGTGGTAGTTTTTAAAGTTAACAGTGTTCCAAGTTTTACCTTTACAGGGCAGCCGTAGGGTCTTAAAAGTCTTAAAAAGGTTTTAAATTTCATGTTCCTAAATTAAGTCCTTAAATAGTCTTAAATAATGTCCTCACAAAGGTCTTAAATTTCTTTAGCCTATTTTTTTGTAAACTCAACCGGGCTGCAGTGCAATGTGAGACAAGACCATGTGAAAGCTTAATTTGTCTTGTTATAAATGATTTTTTATCCATTTTACAAGCAATGCATATGACTATAAATGAGTTCTGAATGAGATTTTATAGTATTTTTGTTATTTAAAGCAGTGAGTAATGGTCATTATTAGAATTAGATCTGCTGTTTTTCGCCCGCATAATGGGTGTGATGTTGGTCTTCATTTTCATTTAAGTGCTCTTAAAAAGGCCTTTAAAAAGTCTTGTATTCATCACTTCATGTATGACCACCCGACATCACAATTCGGAACAAAGTGCTTTCTGTTTGAGAGAGTTTTGTGTGTTAATCGTGTGAATGAAACAAAACAAAGCTCCGGCTATGTTGAAATTTGTAATCGTATTGTCCTGGGGGAGAGCTGGATCTTTTTGCAGCGTCACTGGCAAAAGAAAATAGAGCGCACAGAGGAGCTGCTGGACGCTGCCAACACGCTGTCAGATAAATTTAAAATGAGGTCACACCGCACAAGTACAGTCATAGATACAGTATTTTGTTTTTCAGTGCTTCGTGTTAAATAACGCGTCGTATTTTACCCAGTACGTGACAGTTATTGCCATACCCTGCTTACTCATCTAATAAAGCGTGTTTGTTTTGCAGAGTGGCGTCAGGGGAGAATGGCCCGTGTGGTTCTGCAGGACGAGGACATCACCACCAAGATCGAAAACGACTGGAAACGTCTCAACACCCTCATGCACTACCAGGTACAGCCCGCCCCCGGCCTCGCTCTAGCCTCCCTCTTATTATGGAAATGGCACACACACCTTGTCAAACTTTGATATTTGCAGCACTTGACTTTTCGGCAGCCAATTTTCACATCCTCATTTGCATGTTTCGGTCGGTTGTAATCCTGAATTCACTGAAGAGAGGACAATTACTGTACAGGTGGCAGGAGATATGAACTTTGAGACACTTTTACCGGCTCCCCAGAGAGACGAGGCAGTTTTATTCTTAAGGACAGCGTTTTTTGTATGATTTTTTTTCCTTGACTTCTAAGATGACATCAATTAGTCTCGCTGTGCTTGTCTACTGTCTCGTCGCGTGCATATTTCTTCTTTTACAAGCTTATAACTTCAAGTTGCAGACTTGTTTAAAGAGGGTTAGTGTTTAGGTTTGATTCTGTTTAGTTTTGAACTAACTTGGGTTTGATGCTGTTCTGGTTCTGGTTTAGTCCAGATCTAGTCCAGGTTTAGTAACATTTATGAACACCTTCACTACATTTTCTACCTGCACACATACTTAAATAGATTAGTCCTGGTTTGGTCCTAGTTTGAGGCTAGTTTAGTCCTGAGTAGATTTGGTTTAGTGCTTTTCTAGTCCAGGTTTAGTTCTGGTTTAGTTTTGATCTAGTCCGGGTTTAGTTGAGGATTTAGTCCTTGTTTTGGTGATCGGGTGGGCAAGCATTAATTGTGGTGATTGAAATTTGTACGCACATTGTCACTGCAAGTTCTAACAGCATGGATTAGTCCTGGCTTGGTCCTATTTTGCACCTAGTTTAGGATGTAGACCTGGTTTTGTCCTGTTGCAGACCTGGTTTTAGTCTTGATACAGTTACTTAAATGGTTTTAGTGTTAGGTTTTAGGTTTAGTTGTGGTTGATTTTTGACCCTAGTTTAGGAGGTAGACCTGGTTTAGTCTTGATGGATTTAGTGTTAGGTTTTGATTCAGTTCTGGTTGGTTTTTGAGCCTAGTTTAGCACTGAAGTGACATGGGTTTGGTGCAGTTATTGTCCTGGTTTAGTCTGGACTGATCTAGTCCAGGTTTAGTTGAGGGTTTACTCCTCGTCACTACAAATTCTAACTGCATGAATTAGTCCTGGTTTGTCCTGGTTCTGTTTTGAGCCTAGTTGGATGTAGACCTGGTTTAGTCTTGATGTAGTTACTTAAATGGTTTTAATGTTAGGTTTAGGTTTAGTTCTGGTTGGTTTTTGAGCCTAGTTTAATCCTGAAGTGACTTGGGTTTGGTGCAGTACTAGTCCTGATCTAGTCCTGGTTTACTTAAAGATTTTGTTGCAGTTTTGGCGATGTGGTCGGCAGGTATTAATCATGTTGTGGCTGAAATCCATTCACACATCGAGGCATTGTTTGATTGTTTAGTCATAGTTTGGTCCTGTTTTGAGTGTAATTTAGTCCTGATGTAGATTTGGTTTAGTGCTTTTTTAATCCAGGTTTAATTTTAGTCCTGATCTAGTCCTTGTTAGTTCTATTCTAGTCCATTTTTTGTACAATTTATTTAAAGATGTCCTGTTTTATGCTTAAATATGTCAAAAAACATTCCGAATCAAAAATATTCAGATTTTCTTGTGGATTTAGTCCCAGGTTAGACTTAGTTTTCGACAGATATTCATCACATAATTGGCACTGAAATCTCAATTCATGTGTTTCATCTTCCAGTTATACAGTATGTGACATATTGAGGACTTTTGCCCATTCAAGAGATTCAATATTATGCTTTAATTCTTTAATCACTATGGCAACGATCCTAATATTACATCATCATTTTAAAACGTGTTCATACACACCAGTCACTTAAATCTTTTGCTTTCTCGGGACCAAAAAACTACTCCCCAAATTGTAAATCTGTCAATATTAGATCAACAACATGCTTTAAAGTTACAGTATGGGTTATTTTCATTTACAGTTACGATTTTGGGTTAGGTTTAGGTCAGATAAGTCAGTGCGAAACCATGGAAACCGAGCACAAGTGAATACAGTCTGAAGAGCCGAGTTATAGGACATTCAGGATATTTTTTTTTAGTTTGCCGCTCAAAAGTAAAAGGTAAAACAGTGGAATTGGAGGATAAAAATAAACAGCATATTGAGCGGGCCGCTATCTCCGCAGGTCGTGAGCAGAGCCGATGGAGCTTCTCATTAGCGGCCAAAAGGAACCATCTGTTAAAATCTGACAGACTTGAGAATCAAAAGGTGGAAAATCCTAAAATATAAAATGGGGACAAAACCAAATAAATGAACGTCCCCGCACATCTCCGCTTCATTAGATCAAAGCAATCAAAATGAGAAGTTTAGGTGAAATATGGACACTGACAGTCCCTATTCCGTGTACTGCTTTACCTTTGTACTTCCTTTGCACAATAGTTGAAGATAGATAGATAGAAACAGTATGTAGTACATTTTACAACTCTCAAAGATTACAGCAGAGCGGACTAACTAGTATGCTAACTGTGCACTTCCTAATTATCAGACAACATTGCTATCTTAAATCGGATGAAGACAGTACACAGCAGATTTATTTTGACCTCAAGAGCTGCTCAAATACAGGGGAAATTTTGGAAAACACATTCTCTTGTGAGCTTTAAACCATGTTAGAATGATACCTCATCAAAACAAACTCATGGTTGTGTTTGTTTCATTCACACGTTTGGGTAACGCTTTATTACGGAAGTCAGGAGGTTCATAACAAATGCAGTCGAGAGGTTCATAACAACAAAAAGCCACAACACAACAAAAAAAGCTGCAAGGGAAGTGACCGTGGGACTGTTTTCTGATGGACCAAGGGAGGAGGATCAAGCAGGAAAGTGAATGGGAAAAGCTCAAGAAGAAGAATGTGAAAAGTAAAGGAACGGAGAAGTGAGCGAAGTTGGAAACATACGTAAAAGTAATTTATTATTTTGTGGCCAGGATCGATGTCACTGCCTGACTGTCGTAAATAATTTCCCACTTGATCCTCCTCGCTTGGTCCGTCAGAAAATAGAGTTCGTTGTGGCTTTTTTGGGGCTTTTTACATCAAGACTAAACCAGGTCTACATCCTAAACTAGGCTCAACACAGAACCAAGCCAGGACTAATCCAGGCAGTTAGAACTTGTAGTTATAATGTGCGTACAAATTCAATGGGCACAATTAATGCTTGACCACCACATCAGCAACTAAATCCTCAACTAAACTTGGACTAGATTAGGACTAAACCAGGACAATAACAGCACCAAAACCAAGTCACTTCAGGACTAAACTAGGCTCAAAATAGGACCAAACCAGGATTAATCTATTAAATATGTGTGCAGGTAGAAATTGTAGTGAAGATGTGCATAAATGTTTAACTAAACCTGGACTAGAGCCGGACTAAACCAGGACGAGAACAGCAAAACCCCAAGTCACTTCAAAAACATTCCCACTTGATCCTCCTTACTTGGTCCGTCAGAAAATTTTGTTGTGTTGCGGCGTTTGTATTTGTTGTGACTCCTCCCAGGTCAGAAAATAGAGTCGGCGGCCACTTCGTTGTGTTTCTTTTTGGTGTGTTGTGGCTTTTTGTTGTGTCGCTGCGTTTGTATTTGTTGTGAGTCCTCCCGTGTCGGAAAATAGAGTCCCGAGGTCACTTCCCTTGTGGCTTTTTTTGGTGTTGTGGCATTTGTATTTGTTATGAGCCCCTTTGCCTTCCGTAGTTTATTATTACTCTGTCTGCATCTCCAAATCTTAAAATCCTCTGGTCCACCTCCAAATATTAAAATGCTCTGTTCCACCTTATGATGTCTAGTTTTCAAGTTAACAGCTACATTTTACCTTCAGTTCAGTCGAGATTGGCAATTCCAGAGCCAAAATAAACCAGTTCTATTGAGTTTTAAAGCACAGTGGAGCACTTTCGGACAGAGTGTTTTCAGTTTGAAAGAAGAACTCAGCCTAAATATGCAGGATTTGTGTGTTAAACATGTGAATGAAACAAAACACAGCTCCAGGGATGTTTTTGATGAGGAAACATCGTAACACAGATCAGAAAAATAAGCCAAAAAAGGAGCCATCATAATTCCACGCACTATTTCCACACAGGTTATTTGTTCGCATAGTGCAAAGTCACAGTGCCACCTTCAAACTACTTTATTTGGGCCAGGAACAAGTTTGTGATCTTTCGCTGAAAATTGGACCTCACCTCTTCCCTTCCTCTGCTACGTCCCCGCAGAGAAAACCAAATAACAAAACCAAGAAATCATTACACGCAATATGTCACCGCGTCCTTCACAGCCTCCCCAGACTTCCACACTTTTTTTTCCAGTCTTTGGTTTCATCCGCAGCTGCACCATTTTCCCAGCTACTTTTTCCTGACCCTATTCTTATTTGTGTCCGGCGGGGCTAGTTTCGTGCTTTATTCCTCTGCTTTCCGTCTCTCTGGTGGTTTCTGTAGAGCTTAATCCTCCATGAAGCAATGTTCTATATTTGTCCCTGCTCTGTAATAGGGTGCAGTGTTGTTTTTTGATTTTGTGTTATCATCAGAGGTGGATAAAGTATCCAAAAATTGCACGTTTTCTATAAGTAAGAGTTACGTTACTTCAAAATGATATTAGTCTAGTAGAAGTACAAAGTAGTAGTCCAAGAAATGACTCATGTAAGAGTAAAAAGAGTAAACATTAAAAAAACTACTACTCAAGAAACTGAACTGTGCCGTGTGTAATTTTTCTATTGGAAGGTCGGTTACCTGCTTCTCTCCATGGAAATGTTGCCTGGAATGTCCCACAGTATGCCATTACACCTATTTATCTCTACGGCGACAGCAGGTGACGCCATAGGGCCAAGTTGAAAGCCAGATCTGTGGAGCGGCGAGCCCACTCTCAGTAAAAATGCAGGTTTTTACGTCGATAAAACCCATTTCTAGCTGCAAACCAAATGCAAGATGGATATATTTAATGTCATACCGGGACATAACAGACAAAGCATCAAGATCTCCATGGAGACAAGCAGAAAAGTTACACAGTACACCTTTAAGAGTAACTGTCAGGATGTAACATTTGATTTATAACTTTATAACTGTATGAAATAATGCGCAAAATCTGCAAAAACAAGCATTCTGACTGTGAACGGGGTCGCCTCTCCACAGATCTGACCTGTAACGTGGTTTGGTCTCTATGGTGATACAAAGATTCAGTACCATACTGCGAAACATTCCAGACAAAGCAATAACGTGCAATTTGTCACAAAAAGTTACACAATGCCCTTTTCACTAGCAAAGACCATGACAACAACACGCATGAAGCGAAAAGCGTTTATTATACGGAGATGAGGCGGATCGGTTGGGTTGAGACTCAGGGTGGGGGTTCGGTCTCAATCTTCCCATGGCCCAGCTGGACGGGACCCCCCTTGTAGGCATCTTATGTCTGGAAGTGTACGGAAAGGAGTTGGGAGGGTGAGGTCGGGTTATTCGGGACAAACTGGGTTGCCAGGAAGCTGCTACAAATAGGCTTCTGGGAAATTGACGCATGGTAGAAGTGAGCTGTGATTCGCTGGAGAGGAGGAGAAGGCGGTTGAGGCGTGGTCTTCCTTAACTATATATGTTAATGTAATGGAGAAAGTATGAAATAATGCACAAAAGCTGCAAAAACAGGCATTCTGACTGTGAGTGGGGTCGCCTTTCCACAGATCTGACCTGTAACCTGGTTTGGTTTGGACCCTATGATGATACAAAGATTCAGTACCATACTGCAAAACATTCCAGACAAACCAATAATGTGGAAAATGGAATAGAAAATTGGAATGGAAAATTTGAATTTGTCAGACCCTCCACCACAAAAAGTTACACAATGCAGCTTTAAGCTCCTGGTTCTCGCTGGTTCATCATTATTATTCTTACTCCAGCTCTGTGTCTGGCTCTGTTTGGTGACTCCATTTGCATTTAGCGTCTACAGAATGGCAGCTGCACCTTCACATCTGCCACCTCGTCTCACCTCAGCTCATTAGGCCCCGGAGTGAGCGAAACTTCACCGGGATAAAAACAAAAAAATGAAAAAATAAAATAAAAAAAACCTCAGAAATATTCCGAGTGAGAGCCGGCACCACCTTGAGTCCTTACTAATTCTCCCTTCGCAGACACAGACGCATAAAAATTTATCGCATCCCAAGAAAACCCCACGGCTATTTACCCCTCCACCTGGGAAATATCGCTTTACATAACCTGGATATGGAAATGCACACCTCCACCGCCGAGCGCTATAGCAACAAATTAAAAACATAAATGCAGACGTTTAGCACAAGTTGGACGTCTTATTCTGCAAAGTGGCATTAAGAGTCCACGAAGGAACCCCCACCGCGAGCTATTTGTGTCTTTTAACGTCTCCCTCTTGCATATTTAAACTGTGAAACACGAAACACGACTGAGCCTTTCTTCTGAGGATACAACAGACTTCATATAAACACACTGTAAAGTACTAGGCCCAGGTTGACAATTTACAAACTTTTATAAACTATCTATGTTTGCTGTTTATTAGGTTAAAGGTGGACTATGTAACATTTCTGGTGTGTAGTGTTACCATAGGGATGTTATTGCCTTGCGTGGAATGATCCTTAGTACTAATAAAGTTGTTTTTCTTCAATTTATTCCAATACGGCTGTTTCTGTGGTGTGAAATACATTAAAAAACATGTATTTTTACTGAGAATGAGATTGGCTCTCCACAGATCTGACTAGTAACTTCACTGCAAAAAAGCTTGGCCAAAAGTTAAGCTATAAACACTTAAATCTATCAGAAAATGACTTAAAAGTAGTGAAATTATCTGTCCATGTCCAAGTTATCTTAAAATAAACGACCTCTAGACTAGCGTGAAGCAGTCTCTGGTCGATAATAAATCTGAAAACAAGATGAAAAACCTGATATAAGTTTTAAAATCTTCAGTTCAGAGAAATTTGCAGTGTTGGCCTGGGGGTAAAGCAATAATGCTGTATATCCAAGAAGAAAAGCAGATGACGAACCCATCACCAGAAAAGTTACATAATAAAACTTTAAATGAACAGCTTCATTGGAAACAGGGCTGAAACCGACTGTACCATTCATTTTCACATTCACATGTTTGGAGGACAGTGAAGTACCCATTTAGTAACATAAGGTGCATATGCAGATCTCACCATTGTAGAAGATTACAAAATTGTCCAGAAATTGAACTACTACCACTGCTCTGCTTTTCATTTTTGTCCTCATTAACCAAACCAAAAGGAATTATTGGGCAATTATAGAAAGCAAAATGTTCTCCTTTTATATGAGCCATGTTCATATTGTATTTGCATTTAAAAATATCCAAAATTAGGTTACGTTTACACCGAAACAAATCACCGTATCACTGTATTAGAAATGATTTATGTCCAGACACATCGTTTCGGTGTCCGCAAAACTGCCTGAAACTCAAGTCACATGACTAGGCTGGCATCAGGTCGTCCCAGCGTCACGTGGGCGGTAAAAACAAGAAAGTGGAGCACCGTGTCTGAAGTTGCAGCAGCCGATTTCGAGCCGAGGAAGATGGCAAACGTAAAAACAGTCAACAAGAAACAACAAGAAAGTGGAGCAACGAGGTTCAGTTTCTAGCTTCGCCGTTTCCTGTTTGTCTATGGTTTGTTTAAACCGTTTTCCACTTTAGCGTCACATGACCGATGTCACGAACGCAGTGAATCAGGAAGGCCTAAGTCACAGTAACATGGTCTGGTAAGAATGGCAACTATGTCTTCTTTTCAGGCGTCCACACAGCGCCGGATCAGATTCGTACTCAGATGAATTCGTGGGAGCTCGCGGCACCGGGTCGTTCCATCTCTGGAGCCATTTTCCATTGGATTAGTGTGGGCGAACACTGCGTCCGTAACGAAAACGATTCAAATACATACTAGGGTGGATTGGGCCTTAAAATCCACTGTTGGGCCTATAAACGGTAGCATTTTTTCACCTTCAAGGCACTCTTTACAATAAGGTGCCACGTTCATTCATCAGTGCACACAGAGATAAGATGGAAAAGATGTGTTAAGGGTTTTGCCCAAGGACACAATAACAATAAACAAAACAAACAAAATCCCTTCCGCAATCTTCATTCTCCCCCTAAATTCACAGTACATCTAACAACTTTAGCTCCAGTCCCAATACTTTTTTCGTTTTTGCAATCCTCATGACGGACGCCGCGACATAAAATTCCCCCTATCCTCCCAGCCCATCCGGCGGCTTCGGGACTCTGCCGATTTAGCGGGAGGGCATCCATTCTTCTCGCTCGGGGCTTCACTCTATCTCTGCGTGTATTGGAAAAACGCGCATCCCTTCCCTATCCCGGCCACAAGTCTGCTCCTGTCTGCTCGCTCTAATGAAAGGACGTTATCAGACCCCCGCTAGCCCCCTGCCCGCCTTATCTCCCCTCCACACTATCAGACCGGCACCTGTGTGGATTATCCCCGAAGGACGAATCGCGCGCCTTCAATCATTTACCCTATCGCAAGGCTCCATCGCCGGTGTAGCCTCTCTATCAACTCCAAAAAAAGAGGAAAAAAAACCCAGAAGTGTCAAGAAAAGATGAGTTCCTCTGAAGAAACGCTATCACAGGAGGAGGGCAGGCGTGCGGGGTGAGCCGGGTTTATTAGAGCTCGTCCGTGGGTTGTTGAAAGGGAATTATGTGAGGAAATGAAGGGAGTCAAAGGCCAGAGGAGGAGATGGGGTTTTGGGGAGGTTTAGAGTGATTGATTTTCTGTTATCGGGGGGAGTTTGAAAGGAGGGGACGCTGGCGGCGGTGGAGAGACTGGTTAGCGTCTGGTAGTGGGGTTCACTTCAGGTAGTTCTTGTAGTGAGTAAACTAAAGGCGTCTACTCGTCTGCACTGGTGGACTGGTTGAAATATATAAAGCAAATGAAATGTGGCGAGTGAAACTTCATATCTTAATATTTTTTTGAATATTCCCTATAAAAATATTTTGACGTAGACAGATATGTGCTCAAACGCATCTTTAAATTGATAAATTCGATCACAAATGATACATTTTGTGCCTTATTTGTCATCAGTTTGTACGACCATAAACAGAAAAAAAAACTTACATTCTTCATTCTCATTTTGCTTATTTTGATACAATCATAAACAGTAAATTTTGTGCCTTTTTTTTAAATTATTATTAGTTTGTACGACCATAAACGGAAAAAAAATCCTTACATTTTTCATTCTCATTGTGGTTTATTTTGATACGATCATAAACAAAAAAAAAAGTGCCTTCTTTGTCATTATTATTAGTTTGTGGCCATACCGGCTCGTCAAAGCCTGATCCCGTCAGATCTCAGAAGCTCAACAGGGCCGGGCCTGGTTAGTACTTGGATGGGAGACCACTGGGAATTCCAGGTGCCACAGGGGGGCGCCGGTGGCAAAAACTGCCGTAGTGTCCTTAGGCAAGGCACATCACCCACATTGCCTAGTATGAAAGTGGTGTGTGCGTGAATGGTGGTGGTGGTCGGAGGGGCCGATGGCGCAGATTGGCAGCCTCGCTTCCGTCAGTCTGCCCCAGGGCAGCTGTGGCTACAATAGTAGTTTACCACCACCGGGTCTGGAGTGAATGAATAATGCTCTGTAAAGCGTCTTTGAGTGTCCTGAAAAGCGCTATATAAAACTGATGCATTATTATCATTATTATTAAAGAACTATTAAAGAACTACCTTATTATTATAAATGGAAAAAATCCTTACATTCTTCATTCTCATTTTGCTTATTTTGTATGATCATAAACGATAAATTGTGTGCTTTCTTCATGATTATTATTAGTTTGTACGACTATAAACGAAAACAAAAAAAAATCCTGACATTTTTCATTTGCATATTGCTTTTTTGTACAATCATAAACGATAAACTTTTGGCCTTCTTTACTATTATTATTAGTTTATACGACCATAATACTGTACAATACAAAAAAAAAACAAAGAAAAATTGGGTTGAAATTATATTTAGTATGCATATTATATGATTTATTTAGTGTACAGCAACCACATCATTTTCTTTTCGTTTTTTAAGCAGTCATGAACAGAGGTGGGTTAATATACGTTTCTTTTTTCTTCTTCCCACTCCTTTTCGAGAAATGTTTCTGTTGTTTAAGATGTATATGCAGTATGTGTATGAGTATTATTTCTCTCTTGGCACAAACGAAATAAAAATGAATTAAAAGAAAAATGTGATTTAAGAAAGAAAAAAAAACATTACAGTGTGATGCAAATATGTGATGTTATATTGTTTCCTCATCACAAACAGACCTGGAGTTGTGTTTTGTTTCATTCACACATATTGAATACACAGTTCTGAGAGTTCTTCTCTCAAACAGAAAACCCTTTGTTCCACCTTGTGATGTCATATGGTAATACAGGAAGTGCTCCACTGTGTTTTAAACTCCATACGCCCTCATTTGATCTTGAATTTCTAATCTCTACTAAACAAAAGGAGTTACTTAGACGTGTGAATGAAACAAAACAACTTCAGGTCTGTTTTTGATGAGGTAACAACATTTTAACATGGCTCAAAGTTCACAATAGTTAATTTGGCGTAATATAGGACCTTTAAAGCCATTTAAGACATTTTAGTGCTAAAATGTACTCAATTACAAGTACAAGTAATGCTGCCAACTTTGTACTTAAGTAACATTATACAATACACATGAAAATACTAGTTATTAGCAACTTTTAACGCAATTTTAGTAGCATTTTGGACCACGCTTTTATATAAACTTGATCAACCAAACAGTGGAAATCTCAAATTTGCCTTTTAAATCACAATCTGCATATTTTATGAACTCTGGCCAGTCAGAACGGCCGTTATGTGTCTTTGTACGTTTGGAAAAGAGCAGACGGAGTCACATCTAGGATTTAAAATATAACTAATTAGAATTACATGGGTACAATTAGACTACATTATATTACAATTAGACGTACACGTTTAGGAAAATGTGTCAATTGCAGAGCATACGGAGTTGGAAACAAAAATGAATCAATGCGACGTAAAAAAATCACAGAATTTCTAAAAGGAAGCAAAGTCGTAGCATATGTCAACTCCTCAGAACAGACGGGACACACAGCTACACTGGAGTGCTCCTCCGTCTCTCTCATGTTAATTCTCATGAAAGCATCTGAACACAGCTCCTAGCTTCAAACCCAAATGAGTTTAGAGTGGTTTTGTACGCGCTTTCTTTCAGGAATCCCTCTCGGAGTCTGGCATTTGTCTCTTGTTTTTTTCCCGAGTCCCTCCTCTGGCTCCTCTGAAAATGCCAGCCAACAGTTGACTCCGTTCGTGGCTTCTGGGAGCGAGTTTCGTGTTTGTCAGTTTCCGAGCAGGCTATTTTAGTGTTGGACCACAAGGAAAATGGTTATGAATAATTTGAAGGTGTGTTTAAAAATGCATAAAGGTCTAGTGGTGAAATTTCTCATTGTAGTGGTAACGTTGATGTACTGTTTAGGAGGCTGTTAAATTCAGTTGCTCGAAGTTAGACATGGGAAAGTACTGCTTCCAAAAGGAGACGTATTATATAAAGGTTTACGACGGACAAGCCAAAAGGTCACTGGTTCGATTCTTGTCTGTGGATATACTGATTTTGGGGAAGGTGTTTATCCAACTTAAAAAAAAAACAGAGGCTATAACTACAACAAATACATTTTTAAAAAGCTCTATGAGGTATTGGTGCATTGCAAAACTTATATCAGGTTATTCATCTTGTTTTCAGATTTATTATCGACTTTCTAGTTCCGAGACGGCTTCATTCTAGTCTAGAGGTCGTTTATTTTAAGAGAACTTGTCAAGTAAAGTGATCTTGCTACATGGACAGATAATTTCACTATTTTTAAGTCACTTTCTGATAGATTTAAGTGTTTATATCTTCAATTTTGGCCAAGAATGTTCAGTAGTTATCATCAGGGTTCCTACAGTGTCTTAAAAAGTCTTAAAAGCAGTGAATTTATGAATTTGGAAATTAAAAAGATGTGAAAAAGTCTTGAATTTTTTTATCTGGGTCAGTATGTAACTTCTCCGTATCACATTCTCCTGAAAAGTTTAATTTGTCGACCATCATTATTTGGTTAAATAACGTCGTCTAAATAAAGAGCGGCCGAACCAATCATTGAGAATGTAACTCAGCCCCCGGTCAAAATACTCCGAACACACCACTGAAGATCACCACAAGGAACAAGCTCGGCAGAAACACGTAAAACCAAAGACAAACTCAGCAGAACACAAAGTTTGATTAATGCCGTTATGTTGTTTTTTAACGTTGGTTTTACGTTATCAAGCGACACATTTCATAGTGGAGTTACGGGGTAGAATCTCTACTGCCCCATGTTAAATAAATGAACACAAATACGAGAATTTTGTTTTTTCTTTGCTGGTAGGTCTGTGAAATTGGTATGAAGTTTTTATATAAATAGTCTTTAAAAGGTCATAAAAAATACTTGAATTTCACTTGAAGAAACCTGTAGGAACCCTGCAACACAGAGACACACACTGTCCAAAAGGTTAAAGATCATCTGAAAACTCATGAAAAAATACAAAATAGATTTCAACAATGCAATTTTTATTAAAGGGTTGTGACTGTAATTTTATGTGTGAGAGACTGAACAGCACAAATCAGCTGTTGTGGTTGTTGTTGTGTTTGCTCTTTCAGGTCAGATTGTGTTAGAATAAACTTCAGATTAACGTCTAACAAAACCTCAGACAGAGCAGTGCCTACAGTTAGCATCATAAAAAGGGTTTCTTCTCGGATACCTATTCCCAAAACAGTTCTGAAAGAGGAAAGGTGCAATATGCAACTTTTCTAGTGAAGGGGTTTGCCACCTGCGTGTTTCCATGGTGATATTTTGCTTGAACTTTCCACAGTATGACATTTATTTCATTACAAGTGTTTTTATTCCTCAAAGAGACCTTCATAGACACACTTTCGTAGAGTGAATGGACTCATCTCTCCGCAGATCTGACCCGTATCTAGGCATAGTGCTTGTTTCCATGAAAATAGGTTTAATGACATACTGCGGAACATTCTACGCAAATCAGCCTCTTAAATGCTTTTCTCTGTGGAGATGCATGTCTGGAATGTTTTGCAGCATTGGAGACCAAACCAGATCAAGTTACGGGTCAGATCTGTGGAGAGGCGACCTGCTCACAATCAAAATCCCTGTTTTTTTTAGGTATTTTTGAGCGATAAACCACATGTAATTGAAGATATGTAGTAAAGTAGAGCAGTTTAAAGTCATACTGTGGAACATTCCAGGCAGAGCAGTGACGTATCCATAGAAACAAGCAGGTGACAGACCCTCAACCAAAAAGTTACGTCAGTAGCCTTAACTTTAGTCTGAAAAACTCTATAAAATGAACCAGTAATAAATGCACAGATGGCAGACTAATTTTTCAGTTTTGTATTGCTAATATTATATGCAACCTTAAAATTCAAAAAGTAAAATGCTCCACTTTAAATCTCCTCCAAACTCATTTTTATTTTTCAAACCCCCTTTTATGTGAGCAGATTATGCACATCTTTCTTCTTTGCAAAGTCTCTTGCATCAGCCCAAAGCTAAGTGACAGGAGCAGATCAGACGGAGCCCAGTCCTTTGTAAATATGAACCTTTGGTTAAAAAATAAATAAATAAATAAATCGTTCTGATCTCTCATTCTCTCCCTGTGCCTCTCCCTTTGACTGAATGTGCTCTAATGCTTTTATTATTACACCTGTGTTCCCCCTTTTACGGATTTTACCTGGAGGGAAGAGAAGGAACAGAGGGGAACAGAAGATACTCCATATTTTTGGTGGTGAAGTCACTCTGCTCTTTAGTATTATCTTCCCCATATCTTTTCACTGTGTCAAGGGGGTTATCATATACACTCTATTGTCTGTACATACACAGAAAAGACTGGAGGGTTAATATTTCAGTGTAAAATATTTCAGACATGTTTTTAACACAAAAAGTGTCATTTTAACTATTTGAAAGTTAAATGGGAGTTCGAGTTTGGGTTTATATGGTTAAAGTTAATTCAACTTCCTTTAGTGTTCATTCAACTTCCTTTAGTGTTCATTCAGCTTCCCCTAGTGTTCATTCAACTTCCTTTAGTGTTCATTCAATATCCCCAGTGTTAATTCAAATTTCACTAGTGTTAATTCAACTTCCAATAGTGTTCATTCAACTTCCTTTAGTGTTCATTCAATTTCCCCAGTGTTAATTCAGCTTCCTCTAGTGTTCAGTCAACTTCCACTAGTGTTCAGTCAACTTCCACTAGTGTTCAGTCAACTTCCACTAGTGTTCAGTGAACTTCCTCTAGTGTTCATTCAACTTCCTCTAGTGTTCAGTCAACTTCCTCTAGTGTTCAGTCAACTTCCTCTAGTGTTCAGTCAACTTCCCCTAGTGTTCATTCAACTTCCTCTAGTGTTCAGTCAACTTCCTCTAGTGTTCAGTCAACTTCCTCTAGTGTTCATTCAACTTCCTCTAGTGTTCATTCAACTTCCTCTAGTGTTCATTCAACTTCCTCTAGTGTTCAGTCAACTTCCTCTAGTGTTCAGTCAACTTCCTCTAGTGTTCAGTCAACTTCCTCTAGTGTTCATTCAACTTCCCACAGTGTTCAGTCAGCTTCCTCTAGTGTTCAGTCAACTTCCTCTAGTGTTCATTCAACTTCCTCTAGTTTTCATTCAACTTCCCCTAGTGTTCATTCAACTTCCTCTAGTGTTCAGTCAGCTTCCTCTAGTGTTCATTCAACTTCCCACAGTGTTCAGTCAGCTTCCTCTAGTGTTCAGTCAACTTCCCCTAGTGTTCATTCTACTTCCACTACTGTTCATTCAACTTCCACTACTGTTCATTCAACTTCCCACAGTGTTCATTCAACTTCCTTTAGTGTTCATTCAACTTCCCTTGGACATTTTTCCATGGATATCAGCAGGAAAAGTTATATAGCGCATCTTTAACTATAGAAATCCAAGGAAAATATATAAATCTAAATAATAATTCCAATTTCTTTTCTTTTTGCGCAACTCTTCTGGTCAGTGTTTTTCTCTATGGACATGGTATTGCTTTGACTGGAATGTTTCACAGTATGGCATTAAACCTTTCCATCTTCATGGAGACCAAACCAGGCCAAGTCACCGGTCAGATCTGTGGAGAGGCGACCCCGCTCACAGTCACAATGCCTGTTTTTCTCGGTATTTTTTAGCAGTAAAACCACCTGTAATTGAATAAATGTACGGTAGAGTGGTTTAACGTCATACTGTGGAACATTCCAGACAAAGCAATGACATATCCATGGAAACAAGCAGGTGACAGACCCTCCACCAGAAGAGTTGCACAGTGCACCTTTAATTAACGTACATTTTCTTGAACTACACCAATCAGATAAAAACAAACTATCAGGAATATTACAAAATTATCGAAATAAATGTTAACTATGCAGTTCCATCATTGTTTGTGTGGAGTATACTGTGCATTTCTGTAGGGTACAAACACAAAGTCTTTTTTTGGCTGCTCTGGATCTGTTTTTGGGCTCTGAATCCTTTTGCATCGCTAATATTGCTTGTGCTTATTGCTTGCGTTTATTTACATTTTCTGTAGTACACCCAGCTTTACATTTTAGGTGGCTCGGGACAGGAACATTTGGAAATCAAACTTTACTCCTGCAAGAAATACAAAAAGTTAAGATCTGCAAGTGTCGAACAGCTCCACAAATTTTCCATATTAATCATCTGTCTTAAAAGTCCAACAATTGTGTATTTTTCTTGATAACGGAATCTCTTTATGAATCTATTGTGAAAAAAAGTATTTACGTTTTGTGTGTTCCTACTGACAGAGAAGATCTTGAATCATTTATTAACTTACAGCAAATTCCACCATAGAATCTGTTTGTTTGGGGGTCTGTCTCTATGGATATGTCATTTCTCTGTCTGGAATGTCCCACAGTATGACTTTAAACAGTTCTACCTTAAATGTATGAAATTACAGATGGTTTTATAGCTCAAAAATACTTAGAAAACAGGGATTCTGACTGTGAACGGGGTCGCCTCTCCACAGATCTGACCTGTAACCCTACTACATTAATAAACCCTGTAACCCTACTACAGAAATAAATCCTGCTTTTCCCTCAGAGCACGTAAACTACTGATGTCTGCAATCTTCTTACCTTTCTTGGACTATGATGTTCTTTACATGAATGCCTCCTCAAAATGCCTTCAGTCTCTAAATTCTGTGTATCATTGTGCAATTTGTTACAGGCTGTAGTCGTCTCACTCATCATTGTGAGCTGTATCCCACAGCGAAATGGCCCTCTCTGAGTACGCGAAGATATACTCATTGGATGACCCTGATCTATAAGGCTCTTCTTGGCTTTGTCCCATCTTACTTAAGCTCTCTCCTTCAAAGAACGACCAGTCATTACGCTCATCGTTCATGTGACATTTATCATTTGTTTGTTCCCCGGGTTAGGACTGAGTTGGGGAAAAGAGCTTTTAGTTATGCTGCCTCTTCCGCCTGGATTACTCTACAAACTGAGTTGAAACTGTCAAATTTGATTTCTTTTAGTGCTTTTTGTGCTATCCTAAAAAGCAAGCAACGAGAGTCTTATGAACAGTGCTTGTGTTTCTAATTTGTTTCTCCGTTCTCAATTATTGCACTTTTAAATCCCAGACTACCTGTAATATTTAAACCTTTTCTTATGTTTTTTGTTGTTGTTGCTTTTGTATCTGTATATGTATTATTGTTAAACTTGTTATAATTTATAATGACGTGTGCTGCTGACCTCTTGGCCAGATCACCCTTGAAAAAGAGATCTTGATCTCAATGGGTCTTTTATCTGGTTAAATAAAGGTAAATAAATAAATAAACCCGCTCTGGTTTGGTCTCCATGAAGATCGAAAGATGAATACCACACCGCCACCAGAAAAGTTACAGAATGCACCTTTAAACTATAGGGATCTTTTCGATATCTTGTAGTTCAACAGTAATTATGAAATAATAGTGGTAATATTATCATTTTAGATTCAAATAATAAATAATGACATGTTTTCTTTGCGTCTCCAGGTGTCCGATCGTTGTGTGGTGGCTCTGGTTCCCAAACAGACCTCCTCCTACAACATCCCCTCTTCTGCCAGTATGTCCCGCTCGTCCATCAGCAGATACGGTGAGTACTGACGATTGTAAAGCACTAGAATTCACGCTACAAGCACATCTGTTTACACTAACACCGCAGAATACATCGTAGAATGACATGTATTACCACAAAGACAGCATGGCACAATGGCTCATGGTTTTTTTAGCTTCAATATGCTGCTAGATTGACTTTATACCTCAAAAGCAGATTAGTTTTTAGTGGTTTTTTATTGTCTTCATTCGTAAATTATGACGTCTTTTACCCAGTGTTTTTATCATTTGAGACTAAGGTTTTGGACATGGTTTGATCCCAATTTAGTCTCATGTATAGCCCTGGTTTGGTTCTGTTTAAGTCCTGGTTTAGTTCACGTCTAGTCCTGGTCTAATCCTAGTCTAATACTGGTTTAGTCCTGACCTAGTCCAGGTTAGTTAGTTAGTTTTTATTTATTAGTGCACAAGAAAAACATTAGACTCATAGAGAAAAGATGCTATTTTCCATCTGCGGTCCTTGAGCAGATATAAAATACATTCAGAAAACTATTTGCACATTAAAAATACTCAAATGCATTGTCCTCCACATCCTCCAAACGTTCACCAAACTCATCAGCATATTCATCCTCCAAAATACAACTCATGAACAACACCATCAAGAGAAATGTCACAAGTCAAACGCATTTACATTTACACAATTCATCTATAGTACAGTCAGTCAGAATGTTTAAATGTTTGAAGAAGACTGATGTTGCAACGCTGCTGCTCCCAAGTTTTTGTTTTAGCCCACGGGAGAAAGTGTGGGAGTTAGTGCAGGTTTAAAGTTCAGATGGAAGCGTGTTCCAGAAAAACGACTGCCCCATCACAGTACTTTTAAAGAGAACAGTCAGGTCAGAATGTACAGAGCGAGATGTTCGAATCATCTGCTCTGATCTTAACCGGAAGAAGCCTCTCAAAGGTGGGGGAGCAGCACTGTGGAGAATTCTATGGAGCAGCCGCATCTCAGAATAAAAAAAAAGTTGCATCTATTCAGTATGTTCCAATAATGATAAGTTACTGATTAAACAGTCAGATACAAAACAGTCTCAATTGATGTTTTAGTCTCAATTTTGATATGATGGGTGGGTATTAATTAGCTAGGCTGGTACCACCTAGTGCCTCCGCTCTCCAGCAACTAAGTCAGGGTTCACAGTCACTATACGGTTCGCAAAAACCCCGGAAGTTGTAGTCGGCGCACCGGCCAATCAGCGAAGCGGTGTGTTGGCCAGAACCAACCCGAGTTGCGATAACAGACTATACACGCCATGCACACATGACCAAATAGCAGCGATTGGTTAAATTAAAAAAGTACCTGCCTACCATCAAGCGAACAAATCCTAATGCAACGAGGTCAAATGGTTTCCACGAAGTGAAACCGTCTGAGGTATTAAACACATTGTAGGGACTAAAATCTGAACACGCTCAATTGATGGGGACCTGTATCCTTTATGGGGAGAAAGATCTGGCTCCCATCTTTTATTTTTAGATGGTTTAAAGTCAATATATGGGTTAAAATAGGTTAAGGTTATTCAAGTAAGAACTATGTTTAAGGTTAGGATCAGTCTCCAGGAAATGTAATGTCCCCAAGAACATGTGGGTTTGTGTGGACCCTAAAAACACTCAAAAATAGATGTACAAATAAACATGAATTATACGTAAACATATCCAAATGCATTAAAGGTGTACTGTGTAACTTTTCTGTTGGAGGGTCTGCCACCTGCTTGTTTCCATGGAGGTGTATTTTTGCTTTGCCTTTTCAAATGTGTCATTACATGTATTTACCTCCATGGTGACAAGCAGGTGACTACTGTAGACTAAGGTCCAGATCAGATGTGTGGAGAGGCGAGTATTTTGAAGTATTTTGAAGTATTCTGAGTCATGAAAACACGTGTAATTAAATCAATTTAAAATAAATGTTTAATTCCATACTGCGGAACATTCCAGGCAAAGCATCCCCATCTTTACGTAGATAAAATCTGTCTATTTGCCACTACAGTTCACAGCAGCTCCAGTGTGACTGTTAATAGCTGTATTATTCTAAGTGAGGTGCCGTTTAAACAATCAGATCTCTCCTCATTTAAACCCATCACCTGCATTTTTAACATCTCGTCACACTCCTCTCACTTACGGTGTAGCTGCCAAATTTAACTCTGGTGCTAGACTCTCCCTCGCTTTCCTTTTTAGCTCTCTACGTGTGTCTTGTGATCGCTAATTATTCAGCGTGAATGATACGTAACATAAACACAGAAAGATGAGTGAGCACGGACTATTCTAACTGCTCTTAAATTGGTCTTAAATGACGCTTTTTTCTGATCTATGTTATAATGTTTCTCCTCACAAACATACCTGGAGTTGTGTTTTGTCCATAGACCATATATATGAATGGAGAGTGCTAAAGCTGCCAAGTGCCAAACAGGAAGTGCTCCAGGAGGCTCTTCCTGCTCCTTCTCTCCCTTTTTCCCATTGATTTACATTAAGATCGTATTGCTCCTCTCTCTGTTCCTGCTGTGGCCTCGTCATTTTGGTCTTAAATTATTCGTATGAACCCGCGACACATGATCCTGCATTTTTCATTACGTTATCTTGTTCCTAAATCAAGATATGAACATAAATAAGGGACCAATCAGACGCCTTCATTCCCCGAGGTCGCTGCCGCCTAGCGTTAGCAACAGGTTTGATTGACAGCTAGCGTTTCACTGCTAAGTAAGTTCCCTCCCCGCTTTCCTGCCCCGATTTTATAAATAAAATGACAAAATATCTCAAACAATTACAATAGCTAATGTAACTAGAATCTTAACTAGCATAATTTAACTAGCATAAAGTAAAGTGAATTTCGTAAATTGCGACTCTATTGTTGTCGCATGTAACAGAACATAGAACATAAATCAATGACTTAAACTTACTATTTAAAGTTTGATGATAAAAGCTAAAAGTTTCCTTATTATTCTGAAGTATCACCGAAATCCAGCGGTTCGTGCAGAATGGTGCAGAGTATCACCGCTCTGCCATGAGGAGGGCGGCACATTTAATGACCTCAATCATGATTGGCTCTTGTGGTTGCTATGATACTCGCGGCCGGATTTCCAAATATGGAGACTGGCTCTAAAATTCGCTCCTATAACCATGGCATCGGGAGCCTCCTTTGAGCGGCGCTGACGCTGTGGTGACGTCACACTCACTTAGTCCACGGTTTTGTCGAGGTACCAACAGTCTAACATAACTTAAAGCTCACAAGGGTCGCGTTTGTGTAATACTGGACCTTTAAGAGACAGTAGTGACTTAATACCAAAAGAGCAATGCTTTCCCCACTGGGCGAATAGGCGTCTTATTTACCCACATTAAAACAGAGGAGTGCAGCTCAGAAATGTGAAATAATGACGAGTTTATCTCAGTTTAGCCGAAATGACCTTTAGGAAATCAGACAGTTCGTTGTCTTTGCAAATGAAGCGGCTGAAAGATCACGGAATGAGTTTGGAGGAGAATAACTGGAGCTGAAAATAAAAATGTAAATGGTGCTAGAGTCATGTCAAGTATAGAAAAATCTAAATGAGTATTGCACACGTATATGTAGTAGTGTTAGTGGTATTATTTTGAAGGTGTTTCTATAGCATTTTATATAATTTACTATACATTGAGTGGTGCAGCCCCTTTTGTATAATAAAAAAATCATCTTATTGAATGAAAATATGCCTTTTTTCTCATATTTTACTATGTTTGGAACTTAAAACTGACTCCCAGGCTGCCTTTTGGCCTAATACAGCAGGAAACAAACTATATTTATTACATTTTATATACAGATCTTCATATAGAATGGGAGATATACATTCCAGCAAATGGCCTACCAATAAAACCCAGTTGGTCATAATGTTTTGCTTCATTTGTGTATCACTTGTGCAGGATCCAGAATACACACTTCTTCAATGTTTTACAAAGAGTCTGGGTGTGATTGACAGGTAGATTAGCCAATCAGGGACATGCATGGCTGTTTACGAGGAAAAAATGAAAGGAAAAAAATACGACGAGACTAGAAAATGACGGATTTCTGTTCAGTCAGTGAGCAAAGGACTAAACTTAATCTGAGAAGAGAGAAATGTCAATGAGCTCTTTTATTTCACATGTGGAACTAAAAAAAAAAAAAAACCTGATTGGACGATAATGTTTGGTTCTAGCTGAAAATACGAAGGAGGACCAAACGGATATAAAATACAGATAGATTTCATTTCAATCTCTGGCCCATCTTTAAGTCATATTTTACGAAAGATGTGAGTTCAGATGGGTGTGATTGACAGATGGATTAGCCAATGAGGAGCATGCATGGTCTGTCATGGCTGGAAAGAAGAAAGGAAAAAAGAAATAGGAACTGAAAAACATTGCGGATTTTAGCTGAATCGATGAGAGAAGCACGAAAGGTGAGAGAAATGTCATTCTATTCAAAATGATACGTGTCCAATGAGCTCTTTAGTTACGTGGGACTGAAAAGAACAAAAATCTGATTGGACGATTGGCATTGGCGGTTCATTTTAGTATCTTCCTGCAAACTTGAGCCTAACTTCTTCCACCCCCACCTTCATTTGAAACTCCTCACACCTCTGTATTGTTTAGCCCGTCCTTTGAAGCCGACTGAGATGGATCTTTATCGCAATCCTCAGATCCTCAATCTCTAAAGAAGCGTTGTGCCAAGACTACAAGATTCCGACTAATTAGAGGAAGTCCGATCAGCGTGAGTCCGAGTGCGCTCCAGTGTGTGAACGGAGAGGAGGACGGATAGTGGAGGATGTATGCACGAGAGGGCCCATTCCAGCGCTGGGTGAATGAGTCCTTTTGATGCATTGATTACAGGGCGACAGACTCGTGTTCAGCAGGATTTTGGCACAATGAAGCAGGACGAGACCAATTATGAGTCTTTTAAGAGGAGCCAGGCACGAGCAGCACAGTTACACAGAAACGTGGATGGAGATGTGTGGATGTTTGGAAAGAGACAAGACGCGTTTTTTCCAGGCTATGGCTGTAGATAAGAGCGTTCAGCTTAGTTTAATTTGAGGTGCGACCCTCCAATTAAACATGATGATATATGTTTACATTTTGAACCTGCTTTCATGGTTACTGTACAAGTTTTTAGAAAGCGCTTTTTCACGTTTAAGGCACTCACAGCGCTTTACATCAAGGAACCGGTCGCCCATTCATACACCAGTGTGCACAAGAACACAATAGTAGTATTTGTCTGTGGGAGCTGGAATCGCACCGCCAACCTGTGAGTCAATGGATCTGGATCTGGTCAGTGGGCAAACGCTCTACCAACTGAGCTAACGTCACCTTCCTCACCTACTAGGAGACTCAAAACCACACACAGAAACAGATCAAATGTTCCACAGTCTTGCACTATCTATAGAGACGAGCCGTTCACACCATCAAGTTTTTCTTTTTTTCTGCGTTTACATGATGTTTTTTAATTGTTCTGGATTAAATTGTTCGGAATTAAAATATTCTCCTTCGAGTTTACATGGAAATAATCATTCTGAATTGAGTTTTACATGGACACGTTAAATCGCCTTTATTTAATTCCGCTCAATGTCTGAAGGTCGGGAAGGGTCCTGATTGGACAGCGTCACGAACGTATTTACGTCGGCCGGAAGAAAACACACACTTCAGCTGCTAGGGGCTTTTCTGTCATCTCGGTTTGTCGTTACGCCGCGGACACAAACACAATCCAAACTTTTTCCGCAGTCGTTCTGAGGCAGATGAGGCAGCAGCTCTCCAGCTTTACGTCTGTGAGCTGAGGAGGAGAAGGGAAGAGTGTCGGAGAAGGAGGAAGAAGACAAACTGAGGCAACGGCTGCGACACCTCAGCCCACTCCTGCATCCTGCTCACAAATCCAAAGAGCAGTGGAGGAAAGTCTGGTGGAGCCAGATCGAAAGCCGAACGATGAACGACCAGAATTATTTTTAAGAAGAAGAATAAATGTTCACATTATCAAAGAATAAATTAATTTGGCAAAAAACACCCGCTTATTTCGGAATTAAGTTTAATTCAGAATAATCATTTTCATTAGGAATTAAGTCTTTACACGGTCTTTTTAAAGCGGAATACATTTTTCTTTGGAATTAAAGCTTTCATGTAAATAACTGACCATCTCGCAATAGAAACAATGACTTATGTGAATTGCTGTATGCCTGTGGTCTTCTATGTTGCCATATGTGTCTGCAAACAGAATTGTCCTTCAGAGATAAAGAAAGTTTTCCGAACTGAACTTAATGCCATACTTTGGAACATTCCAGACAAAGCCAAAAACCTATTGTTCCCTGCACGCCTGAGTGGGCAACAAGTGCAGGAGAGGCAGCTAATGGAAAAGGCCCTGCATCGGCCTTAATTTCCTTCTATTTGAACAGTGTTTTGGTCTGTCTGACCTTTGTGTGAGTTTTCTTAAAAAGTTTTCACCTAATTTGGGGAAGTTGAAATCCAGGTAATGCTGTGTTTGCTCTGCTGACTTATTTGCTGTTTTATAGTTGTAGTAAACACATTATTCAGCATATGTATGCTGCAAAAATGTGTTTTTAGTGATAAAACTGCAAATTCTTCCTCCCATAACACGGAAAACTCTTCCTTCCCATAAAACTCTCTTTCGACTCAGTATATGGGGAGCGTGAACACTTTTGGACAGAATTTTAAACAGTCTTCCTCACTTTGGTGCCGAGCCAGATACCACAACATCCTGTAGCTCTCATAACTGAGAGATGAAATTAACCCCACGTTTGTAATTTCCTGCTCTGTGCCTTCGAGGATTAATTTCCAAAATGAGCCACAGTGAGCGGAGCAAAACTGGGTGTGTGCGGTGTAGTGCTGGAATCTGCATGTCGGATTGAAACACCTCCTTACGCCGGGTGCTGTTCCGAAACGTTTGCTTGTTCTGCTAATTGAGGATGTTTCTGTTTAAAAGGTCTCGTATCGTTCTTAATTGACTTTTTTGTCTTTAATCATATTGAGGAAATTGATAATATGCAATTGTTTTAGGTATGTTAAAGGTTCACTATGCAGCTTTTTGGTTGGGGGTCCGTCACCTGCTTGTTTATATGGAGATGTCATTGCTCTGACTGGAATATTCCACAGTATAACATTAAACGGATCTACCTTACATTTCTTCAATTACAGGTGGTTTTATAACTCTAGAAGAACTAGAAAAAATAGGCATTCTGACTATGAGTCGCCCCTCCACAGATTTGACCTGTAACTTGCTCTGGTTTAGTCTCCATGAAGATATACGATATTATGGAACATTCCAGATAAAGCAGTAAAACTGCCATGGAGAAGAGCATAAAAACATGAAAATTAAAACGAGTTCATTTTAAACCAGTGGTCCAAAGTTACTCCTCACTTAGGAGAGGGTCCACAGCCTTTTTGTCTCCATGGAGATGCTAATGCTTTGGTTTAAATAGTCCAGAGTGTGGCATTAAACTAATCTGCTTTGCATTTATTACACTACTACAGGTGTTATATTTATTGCTCAAAAATATCTTAAAAAACATCTGTTCTTACTGTGAGTGGGGTCGCCTCTCCCCAAATCTAACTAACTTGGCTTACGAGTCTCCATGGAGATTTTTACTGTAAGTGCATGACCATACTGTGGAACATTTTAGGCACATCATCGAGACAAGCAGGTGATGGACAAGGCGAGTTACACAATGCACCTTTGACCATTCAGAACATCCTAATTATTCACCAAGTTTTCACAACTTTCAGAGACCAGAGTGGAGTTTTGCCATCAGAGTAACGCAACAACAACTAGCATGTTATCGTACACTTCCTTCACTTTATAATTAGATGCAGACAGTACACAGTGGACTTATTTTGACCTCAAGAGTTGCTTATACAATATATCTGTACTAGGATAAGACACATTTTGCTCAAATACATGGAATAAAGTGTGTACAGGGAACTTTAATATACAATATTGAGTCATTTGTCCATAATAAACATATTTTAAACAGTTGCAGAAGGTGATCATTCAGATTATTTACAAGAGCAGAAAGTTGGCATTGCAAAACTGAAAGATCTCTGCGTATTCTGGGTTTATTTTCCAATATGACTTACTTAGTTTCCATTCCAATGTGTTAATCAACAACTATTACAACAAATATTCAAAATAAAACATTAGCCAGATAAAAGTATAACACTGTATTTGTCCTCTAACTGTTTTCCAGACTCCTCTTTCCGGTACACGGGCAGTCCGGACAGTATGAGGTCCCGAGCTCCTATGATCACCCCGGACCTGGAGAGCGGAGTGAAGGTCTGGCATCTGGTGAAGAACCACGAGCACGGAGACCAGAAGGAGGGAGACCGCGGCAGCAAGATGGTGTCTGAGATCTACCTCACCAGACTGCTCGCGACCAAGGTGAGACACACGGAAAAGATGCAAGAAATACTGTGGTTTTAACGGACGTCTTTGTAATACTTTGGGCAGCTCATGGTTTTAAAGTGCGTATGATAGGTTATTCACATTTTTTATTACTTTTTAAGTGGAATAGTACCTTTAATACTGTAGTTTTACATCAGTTAAGTGGCAGTTTATGGAGAAAACTGTGGAAAAACTGTTGAAAATTAAAGGAAAATGTTGCTAAGTTCGAAATAGTCATTAATACAAAACAATCCACCCTCCAAAAAACTAAATCTAGTCAAGTTAAGATGACTTGAATTAAGAAACTTTTATCATGATTTGAGTAAATTTCACTTGAGAAGAAGAATTCTAGACTTTTTGTACTTAAAATATGAAAATACATCTTGCTTGACTTAGAAATAAAGGAGATAATAACATAAAAAGAACTTTTGCACTTAAAATAAGAAACAACATCGAATGTTGCTTGAATTAAGAGAAAAACGTTTCTTTTACTAAGTTGAATCTACTCAAATAAAGTAAAATGTTCTTACTTTTAACTTACCTAGATATTGTTTTTTTTCCCAGTTCAACTCATAATTTACTCAATTGTTAATTTTCTGACAATTTAAACTTTTATTTAACAAGTGAAAGATGTCTTCATTTTTATATTGTAAAATCATACAGTAAATATTGCGTAAATTATTAAAGCTTTAACCTAGTCTTTTTTATTTTATAACCACCAAGGCAAAAAAAGCAATGGCATTTGACAGTCACATAAGCAAGGTTGTTTGAAAATACTTTTAGCCACACGTTTAATATTTTTGTTGGGGGTTTTGGATGATATTTCATTCAAAACGTCGCCCCTTCCCACAGATTCTGATTCTCCTCTCGTAAATGGCCACACTGACTGAAATAATCTTGTGTTTTCGTCTTCAGGGGACTCTGCAGAAGTTTGTGGATGATCTGTTTGAGACGTTGTTCAGTACGGTGCACAGAGGCAGCACTCTCCCTCTGGCCATCAAATACATGTTTGACTTCCTGGACGAGCAGGCGGACAGACACGGCATCCACGACACCGATGTGAGGCACACGTGGAAGAGCAACTGGTGAGGACGGCTTTATTTATGTCTCTCTCCGCTCTCAACCCCCTTTTTCTACTGCACTATACAAGCAACTAGGCTACACCTCAAAATATTGCGATATAGACGACAATTGAGGAGCTTTAGTCGGGGTGTAACAATATAAAAGTCTCACGATACGATATCATCACAGTATGAACCTCACGATATGTTGGGGAGGCTCACGATATTACGATATTCTACATAATAACAAGACTGACATTCTGACAATGCTTTGACCAGTCATTTGGTACAACATTTATTGTCATTAGGGATGGAACAATATCCAAATCTCTCTGTACCATATTTTCATGATATACATCTCACGGTACTATATTTATTGCAATATTTTGTCGAGGAAAATGCTACTTTTTCCTCTAAAAATGCTTCACAAGACTTAATCCAAAGAATGAAGATTTCAAAGTGCTTAGAACAGTTATTTCTTCATGTCTGCACTGAAACGGAGCAAAGGATCATGGTCTATGTAGTTCCCTCTGTTTTTTTTTTTTAGCTATTTCTGCATCATAGTTATTCATTTAAGCAAAGAGACTTGGGATTCGATATCTTGTGATGGTCCACGATATTATTTTGAGACCTTTGACGATACGATATTATGAGATTTCGGTTATTGTTACATCCTCAGTCTTTAGTCTCTTCTGGTTCATTGATGTAATAGCTGCAGTATAAATTATGCCATGTTAGTAATGATACTTATGATGGCACCCTTTAAAGTATAATATTGTTTTTTAAATGTTATTTCTGTACATATAGTTTTATGTGAAAAAGTAGTGCAGTTTTTAATACAGTTCATCATATTTTCACACCTCCTATCATCACAATAATTTGGTCCCTCAAAAATGGATCATGGATCATAAATATATCCGTGATTTTTGAAGAGAAATATAACAATTTAAAACAAAAAGTTGCATGTAAAGAGAAATGGTAAAAAGTTAGTTAGTGTGCGCAGTTAAATTGGTTAAAATAAAAGTACAATAATATTATCGAGACTTCAAAAACTCTCCATGGGTTTCAGAAAAGGTCCTATTTTGCGCGAAATTGACTCTTGTGAGCTTTTAGCCTCCTCAAAAACATACCTGGAGTTTTTATTATTAGTTTGTCTACATCTCTAATGCAAATATTATAACATAGATCAGAAAATAGCATAAATTAGGCCCTTTAATACTTGAAAACAAAAACATTTAGATCCTTTCAATGGAAAAAAAAAATGTGTTTGAAACAAAGATACCATCATTTACCATTCCATCACTTATATCTCCACTGACTTTCCTGACTTTGTTTTTCGCAGTCTTCCGTTGCGTTTCTGGGTGAACGTGATCAAGAACCCTCAGTTTGTGTTCGACATCCACAAGAGCAGTATCACAGACGCCTGCCTCTCGGTGGTGGCTCAGACCTTCATGGACTCCTGCTCCACCTCAGAGCACCGCCTGGGCAAAGACTCCCCCTCCAACAAGCTGCTCTACGCTAAAGACATCCCCCACTACAAGAGCTGGGTGGAGAGGTATAGTCCCGCTCTTTCACTACATCTTCACACGATGTGGAACGAGATGATTTACTGTTTAATCCTTCCGTCTCTGCGGTAGTAGCGCTCCCTCTGGTTATGTTAAATCCTACGTGCTGGATTCAGAGTGGTACAGTGCAAAAAGAAGGATTATCTATTGAAGTTAGAATTACACATTCATTTCTTCTCTTCTTTTTAAGGAATTTATTTACGGTCTAGTGCAGGCATGTCCAAACTATGGCCCGACCAATTGTCTTGGCCCTCAGGCTTCCAGGTGAATTGGCCCATACTACCATAAGTAGTACTTTTTACTGCATGTTTTTAAAATCTACCTTGATCAAGCAAATTCAGTGTGTCCTTTTGAGGGTCTAAGCATGAACAAAGGTCTGGTGGGTCATTCAAACCTTCTATTATTAGTGCTGTCAATCGATTCATTTTTTAAATCAGATGAATCACACTTTAGAATTTTGATTAATCACGATTAATCACAGTTAATTATTCTTCAAAAAAGACCAAAATATTTTGACAAAAATGCAATTTATTATCAAAAAGTTATATTATTGACATTTTTCTATCGCTGGTAGTTTTGTTGACAACATTGTCGCAGGTGCACTCCGCCAATGTGCGCTTTGTGTTGCATTTTTGTATGAAACCGCTCTATAAATAAAGTTTGATTGATTGATTGAATGTTGTTTGTCGTGTTCGGCTTGTTGTTGGTACAAGCAGCGTCGTTGCTGCCGCTGAATCAAACCTGTGTTTTGCTTTAAGATGGTATTTTAAACTTGTGCTTCTCTGGAAAGAGAGTTCATCGCTGCAATATCTGCAAACTACCTTAGTTTTATCTAAAGTCCCGTCGGGCAGTTTTTTGAAGAGAAATTTGCCGCTATAACCTTTCTTAGACCTGGTTTCCCCTAGTTTATACCTAGAATTAGTCCTATTTAGTACTTTACTTGTGGTATTTAGAAGGCCAAATATTTTCTTTCATTGTATTTGGTGAGAAATGGAAAAAGAACCAGTGGTGTTGGCTATGTGACTTGCAGTACTTACTGGTTGAGGTAGCAAATGTTGGTACTTCAGTGCCTGTTTTTTTGGGCCTGTCTCTCTGCGTGTTTTTTTAAAGTTTTTTTATTTCTTATTTTATTTCGCTGGAAAAACAAAAGGCGAAAGGAAACAGCTCTGGAATGCCAAATAAAGTGTTAAAGTACATTTTTATTTAAGTCAGAACCATGAAAAATGAACTGCTGTGAATTAAAGCTTTTTTCTCACATAGATCATTGTATTTTGCAGTCCTTTTCACCCCAGTCTGCATTCTGTAACGCCCCCTGTCTCCCTCCGCAGGTACTACGCTGACATAAACCGCCTGCCTGCCATCAGTGACCAGGACATGAACGCGTATTTGGCGGAACAGGCTCGACTCCACTCCTGTGACTTCAACATGCTCAGCGCTCTGAACGAGATCTACTCCTACGTCAGCAAATACAGTGAAGAGGTGAGGAGAGGATTAATAACACGGGAGTACGGGACATTTCACGAGGCAGTGACGGTGGGAATGTGGGGAAATGTAGGTCCTGGCTCCATAGCTTCAATGCAAAGTCACTTAAATTAATGGTGAATATTTAGTTTCACTTTTACTTATTTAAAAGTGCTATATTTTGAATGTGCGCTATGGCTTTTTGTGGTTGGGTGCCCTATCTGCTGGTCTCCATGGTGATTTTTTATTTATTTTTTTTCCATTGCCTGTAATGTTTCTCAATGTGGCATGACATTCATCTATTTTGCATTTATTTACTGCCAGTGTTTCTAAAGCTAAGAAAACCATAAAAACATGAATTTATTTTCATTTTTACCGACAAAAATCCTGCACTCGATCTTACTTGCAAATTGTCAACATCAAGCAAAAAAAAAAAATGAGTAGGCTCACCTCACCGCAGATCTGACCTGTAATATGGTCTGGTCTCCATGGAATCAGATCAATTTAGCACCATAGAACCTTTAAGTTGACACAAAAGTATTGACAAACAAAAAGTACTAAAAAAACAGCACTACTCGTACTACATAAAATATTTAGCAAAACTTTAACTGCAACATCTGCGTATAGTTGAGAGTCTTTCAAAATAAGGCCTGGGCTCAGATTAAAGTCTAATTTGAGTTCTTTGAGTAACAGCTTTAGACAGAGTAGTGCTTACCGTTAGCTCCACACCCTCAGGGAATGTTGACGACGGCTGCAAAGTATCACTTGTTTGTGCTGTGTGTTAACTGTAATTCATTTTGGATGGAACTATGTGCATGAATAAGATAAAGAGGGGTTTCTTTCAAGAAGTTGTCACTATTTCTTGTCATTTTCACCTTTTATTTGAATCCAAACGACAACTTGCCTGATATAAAACTATGATAAATATAAAGAAAATAGCTTATCAAAATAAAGTAATAGTAGAGCTGGGCAATTTTCCGCCCCCAAAAAACTCGATTCACAATTTTATTCGATTCGACTGTATAGCGAGCATCCAAAACCTCTCTTCTCCACCAAATAAACTGGAAGCAGTTCATATGGTACACAGTAGGGATGGGAATTTGATTACATTTTCTTATTCCAGGAGGATTAACGATCAATTATTGATTAATCATTAACGTTTTTATATTAAAATTATCATCGTTATTATTATTACTATTACTAATCTGCATAAATAAACTCAATTTTACAACATATAAACCATAACCACTATAGAGCCACATCAGCACGTGTGAGATTAGAATGTGTTTAATGCAGCTTTGGCACATCTGTTTACGTCTTACAGAAACTTAAAACCACATGTCTCATTTGCATAAACTGTAAACGCTGAAAAAAAAAGCAGCTCTTTCCTTGTGCGCTGATGCGGTCAGCTTCTGCCGGACTAAAGGACACGACTCAGTGAAATATGTGAGCGTTCTTTCTGTGACAGAGATTTGTTTGTGCTTGTGCCGTTCTCGGGGTAAAGTGAGAAAGACGCACAGCAGGAAATGACTACGAAAAGCCGAGAGGAAGTCTTGGCGAATACAAAATGTAAGCGCTGTATAAAAAAATCTTCCAGATTTCCCAAAAAAAATTATCGATTTGATTTGCCAGCTCGATTTCTATTTGAAACCGATTTTTTTGCCCAGCCCTAAATAACAGTAATGAGACAAAACCTTCAAAATAAAGCCCATGAATTTCCAAACAAGCCCATCCGTACTCTAGTCTATGATGTGTTGTTGATCTGTTTCCACTTGATTTCACATTTGCCTGGTGCACGGTGCATCGCATGAACATCCGTCTTAAACCTGCTCTGAACCGCCACCTGCTGCCTGTTGTTTCCTCCTTCTTCTTTTCATCATATTCCCCCATCAGAACCCTCCTGCTGTTTTAATCCCACCACACATACATTTCACATGCATTACATTACCCCACGCTATAATTAATCCGGCATTCTTTCATAATGAGAATTCCCTTGTAGCGTATAGCGTATATAGTCATTTCCTCTGGCTCTCTCCTCCACTGAAGCATGCACACTCGGAGAACTGCGACTCCAGATTTTACCTGGAGGGCAGTGCTGGGCGGTCTCTGTACTATCAGACGCGGCATTACTCAATTATACGCAGATTGTCAGCACAAATTGAATGAAAGCGCGGTGTGTTGGAGTGGGTGTGTACTTAAGCCTGAGGGGGCGCTGTAGGGGTCAGGGGTCAGCGGTCAGGGGAGGGGGGGGTGGACCAAAGCACAGAGGTCAAGTGAGTTCAACAAGGCGACTCATGAGGACTATAATATGAAGAGCATGATTACCTGAGGAAAATCTTTCTACTACTACTACTACAATGTTAATACCTTAAGTCAGCGGCTCCCAACCTTTTTTGCGCTACGGACCGGTTTAATGTCAGCCACAGATCAGCCATTAAGGTGTGGCGGATAAATACGACAAAATATAATGATGCGACCAACACAAAAACTGTGGTAGTTTGTAAATATAATGTAATGTAATCATGTTTTTTACTCACTGTGTCAAGAGTGAGTCAAGAGTGAGTCATAGACGGATGTAACGGAGAGAACTACTACTAGTGATTCTGCAACTAACACTGATACTACTACTAATATTGCCACTACTATTAGAACTGCTGTACTGCTGCTACTTCCACAACAATTTCTGCTACCGTCACTACCACTACTACTATCATTTACTACTACTTGTTTAGACAGACAAGATTAACGCGCTAACTCAAAACAATTTTAATGGCGTTCTTTTTTTTTATCGCAAGATTAACGCACTTTGTGACCCAGTGGACTAGTTTTGCTGTGGCCACTGCTGTAACGTTAGAAAACTACAGGATCTGGCTGTAAACAGGAAGGAAAACAATTTGTACAAAATGAAAGCCCCAGTTGGAGGAGGTGAGCCAAAGCACGGCACATCTGTGCACACTGATCCCACCCGCATGAGGAAAACCAGAAACAAAGTCTGCTTCAAAAAATATGGCAAATCCATGACAAGGACCACGGACAGTGACACAAACATCCAGAGGAGCATGCACCGAAGCAGGACCCACACCTGCCCCATCACGCAATAGACACCACATGCCGCTGGACCCACCCTCTCTGCCAAAACCTCCAGCGCCGTCGCACAGTGCTGTTTACGGGTCGCGACGCCCTGGCCGCAGCCCGGCAGGTGCGAACGTGGTCCACAGAACCTCAGGCAACTGAACCCGGGCAGCCCAAAACAGACAAACACAGTTGCACTAACTGGAGATCACTGGATGTCCCTCAGTAATGAGAACAGGACAGAAGAGAGGCACTTTGCTCACACTGTTGTAGAGCACAAAGCTGTCTCACGCTGTTTGTTATGGTTGGCAATAAAAAAAAACAGCAACATTTGGGCAAAGTAAGCCTATCCACTTTTCTATGTGGATAAGACTATTAAAATGATGATTCAAGGGACAAAAAATGTGATTAATTTGCGATTAATCGCAAGTTAACTATGACATTCATGAGATTAATCTCAATTAAATATTTGAATTGATTGACATCGCTAGTAAAAAAGTAAAGACAGTATGCTTGTTTACTACTTATTGTACTATTACTACTACTACTACTACTACTAATACTCCTGCAGTGCTGTACAGACGTGACCACACAGTTCATATGCATTAGACGTTAGCGCGCCTCTTGTACTCTGAATAGTGTCCATTATCCACATTTCTACAGAGCGCTGCCTTTAGCCCCAGCATTTATGAGACACTGCGGTGGTAATGTCACCCGCTCCTGTGGGAAGCATTAGCCTGACCTTTACTCTCTCTCATTCCCTATCTCTCCTTTTCCTCTCTCTTTCCCTCTCTACCCCACTATCTCCTGCCATCCTCTTCTCTTTTTCTCTCTTTTTTTCCATCTTTTCAACCTCCCCCTTTTTGTCTAACCTTCTCTTTCTTCCACTCTCTCTGTCTCCCTTTCTCATTCTATCTCTCTCTCGGGTCTCTCTTTCTCACTCCATATCCTACTTTTCTCTCTCTTTCTATATATATATATATATATATATATATATATATATATAGATATATAGATATATATATATATATATATATATATATATATATCTCAGCACCACCTTTCTGTCTCTCTCCATGCTTTCTCCCTATCTCTTTGTCGCTCTTTCTCTTATTTTCTGACCGCCTACCCTCTTCCTGTCACTCTCTTTCTCTCTCTGTGTCTCTATCCTCGCTCCATTCACTCTTTCTCTTCCCCTCTCTCTCCCCACCTCCATTCATACCTTATTTCCACCTATTATCCGTCCAACCTTCCCTTGAACCTCACGTTTTGCTACCTTCGCAGTCCACATAGATCCGGACACATGCGACTGCAGTTTTTTCCTATTCCGCTGCACACAGACACACTGCCGAGAGTGCATAAAAAATCATCTAACACTATTAAGCCACCTTCATTCTTCTAAAAGGTGGTGTGTCAGGCTAACCACGGCTACCGGGGCACGGCTAAATGGATTTGGGAGGGGAAATGGTGCACCTGCATGCTCGGTTCAGATTAATAATAGATTCTATCAGGGCTAAAAAGACGCAGGAAGATGGGGGTGGATGGGAGAGACGGGGGGTTACGAGGGGGGTGGGAGAGCACTTAAGCAGATGAGTGGGAGATGGGAGCCAGCAGACGCCATTGTGATGAACAGGAGGTCACGAAATGTGGGCGGTGGTAAAATATGTAAAAAAAAAAAAAAAAAATGCACATTACAGTTACACACAATGATACATAAGCAAAATGTGACTGGGATTGAAGGTAACTATTACTGTATTTTCGGGAGTATAAGTCACACCAGCCAAAAAAATGCACAATGAAGAAGAAAAAAACATATATAAGTTGCACTGGACTATATATATTTTTGGGTGAAATTTATTTGATAAAATCAGAGACCGGGAATGGACATTTCATCTAGAAAGGCAAGTTATAGTAATAAGAATAGAACAGAGAAGAACAGGCTGAACATGTGTCTGGTGTGTTCACGTCACATATGAACAGCATTCATATAAAACTGCGTCTACTGGCACTTTACAGAAAACTGTGAAGGAAGTGGGATTTTTAAACCTGTTTTTTCAAGTTCTTAACTTAACAAGAGTTACATTCTCTTTTTGCAGTGGTATTTTCTGCATATTTGCAAGCACCTTCAAGTCCGAGTCCAAAGGCGATCAAGTCTGAGACGAGCCCAAGACCATAAAAAAACCGTAGACCGGTCTTGAGTACTACACTACAAATTATCTTGTTTTTCCCTCTAAACTATGATTTATTGCCTGTTGGAATCAAATATAATGCTTACTTTTAGAGAGACAGAGATACAACTGAACTATATATCTTAAACATTCTGATATTGAGTTCAAGTCCCATTCTCGCATTATTGGTTGAGCGATCAGATCCACTGCCTCACAGGTTGTTTCGTTGAGTTTAGAAAACTTTATTTATCCCCAAGGGGCGATGTTAGTCCAGCTCCCACAGATGAATGCTGTCATTATGTCCTTGGGCAAGACACATAACTGCCCTCACCTCCAGTATGTCTGTGTTCACTGATGTATGAGGGGCTCTTCTCTTCCCACTGTTCAGTTCAGATTTGATTCTCATTTTTGAGGTCCATCCTCTGAAAATAGTAGATTCATGGATTATTTAATGTTCTCCCTTTCCAGTTGCATTCACTTAAATCAGATGCCATGTCCAGACAGTTGCTTTTGAGTTGCAGTTGCTCCAAATACTCTTACTTGAGTCATTTCTTAAACCACTACTTCTATTTCTTGTACTTCAACTTCTGCAATATTATTTTGAAGTAGCAATACTCTATCTTGAGTGCAATTTTGGCTCCACACAGGCTTAGCCACCCTGTTAAGTCTCTGAGTACATTCTTGGACCACTACTTCATACTTCAACCTCTGTAATATTATTTTGAAGTAAAACAACACCCTCTTGAGTACAATTTGTGGCTACTCTACCCTCCGGTTCAACTTGGTCTTATGCCATGACCAGATAGACCCGTATGGCTACTCTCCTTGCTCTGTTTTATTAGTTTAAAGCTCATCTTGTGTGTTATGATGGTGACCTAAATCGGTTCAGACAAGCACACAGAAGATGAGCAGAGGCAGAGCACAGACTGTCATTCTCTTCTGAGCCGAACTCCGCAAATGCCAAATTTACAAGGCGCCCGCTCGGAAGATAAAAAGCGGCGCCTAATGCACAAATATTTCTCCGGGTTGTAGTCAGCGGCAAAGGGGGTGATGTAATGTGTCTGCTCATTTAGGAATAAAGGCTTTCCATGCGACGCACACAGTCATGAGATCTGGGGTTGATTGAATTATTCTCCTGTGTTTGTCTCGGAGTCTTCAATGATCTAGAGGCACGCAGACACCCATCAGGGCATTGGGCAGATGTTGCAATTGAAAATAAACTATTGCTAAATTAAGTGAGTGTCTCCTAATTTCAGCTTATTGAGCCAATTGTTTGTTAGTAATTTCATCCATTATTGACCTCTTGGTGAAAGGTGACTGTTTTGACCCTATTTTGCAAGTGTAAAATAACTAAATAAAAAAGAAAAGTGTACTATTTATGGAACTAGACTTAAATTGTACATCCACAACAAACATGCTTGCATTCTCTTACAAACAAAACTAAAATAGAACTAAAATGTCATAAAAAATCTCTAAACTTGCTTATAATAATTCAAATTAGTCAAGTGGGAATAGTGTCTTGCCCGATGACACAAATGGCAGTGTGTATCAAACCTTCAATTCAGTTCCATGACAAACACCCATGTACCTCTCACCCTAACATATATATTGAAAAAGTATTCAAAACAACCTGAATATTATATAGATTTGAATATAATAAAAACAGTAGGCATTGTTTTAATGGGCCTATATTACACATAATGTTCTCTTGAGAGTTTTAAATGGACAGTTCGGAATTTTGGACATAGGCCTCATTTCCTAGTGAGCCAGAGTGTTGGAGACGTGTGAAGACACTTTTATAAAAATTCCATCCAGTCCTTGTATTTGCAGAGGTTGCTGGTGCTAGGCTAGTGCATGTCAATGGCCATAGTCGTCCTGCTACTAAAAACAGTTCTACCCACTCCACAAACCACCAAAGCAAATCAATTATTATGCCAGACTATCGATGTAAATGTCTGTGTTGATAGAATGATGTTTGAAATAAAACTAACCTTGCGTCGCATGAATCGTTGTATGTTGAGGGACTATTTTCTCATATATCAGTCCACCGCTGACGAGCTTTCTATCAGGAAGTACAAATCACGGCTGCTCAGACATAAATCCTTCAAATACAAGGTTGGTTTTACTTCTAAAATTATTCCATCAATACAAACATTCACATGGACAGTCTGGAGTTATAAAAGTTTTGTGTCAGGTGCCCTGTGGAGTGAGTAAGACTGGTTTTAGTGGCAGAACAACTATGGCTATTGACATGCACTAGCCTAGCACCAGCAACCTCTCCAAATACAAGGACTGGATGGACTTTTCTTTTTTTTTTAAGTGTCTCCACACGTCTCCAACACTCTGGCTCACTAGGAAATGAGGCCCTATGTTCAAAATTCTGAACTATCCCTTTAAGACATGTTACCTAATCAAAAACACACCTAGATTTGTGTTTTGTTGTGATTCTAGTGACGGTATACAGTGTTTAAAAACACAATTGAGCTATTCCTATTTCCACCTGACATCACAAGGTGGAACAGAGTGTTTTCTGCGTGAGTGAAGAACTCAGAACTCAGAATATGGACAGTTTAATAACCTCTTCATATTTCTCTTGCAGATCACGGCTGCTCTGGAACAAGACGAAACGGCGAGGAAGCAGCGCCTGGCCTACAAGGTGGACCAGCTCATCTCAGCCATGTCCCTGGAGAGCTGAGAGCGCCCCCCCGCAGTCCAGCAGGAGCTCTTACGTTATACCTCTTCATCGCGGTGCAGTACGGACTAAAAAACACAGAACTCACAAGCAGATAGACTCCGACGACAACGCCTGCTTTTGCTCTTCCTATACGACGGTACCAGCTATTTTCCAAGCCTAGAGACTGGCCTAGCGCTCCACCTGCTGATCGCGGAAAGGAAGGAATGTCTCTCGACGAAACTTTTATTTATTTATTTGTTCCGATATTTTGGGGGGGAAAAAAACGTGTGCGTGTGCGCGTGAGTGTGCATGAAGAAAACTCCTGATTACATATTTATTCTCTGCTCGGATCGTGAAAAGACGAGAAGCTGGTGACGGCATTTCACAAAGGAGATTTTATTTTTCTACTTGGACATGAGTTGCAGCGACTATGGACTGCGTAAAGAGTGACACAGGTTGCGTTATGTTTCATTTCTATCCAATAATCTGGCCGAAATCTCTCCATCGAAGTGTAAACGGAGATTTGTAAAGTTGAGGAGGCATTGCACCTTAACTTTTGACATTGCGTTGGGTCCATTGGGTTCCTTCTGCTCATTCCCAGTTTGTAGCCCTTCCAATGAGTCTTTGTGAATGTACAAGTGTTTTACTTGGTTTGTCAGTTTGTTTTGTTGTAGTTTTTTGGCCCAGTTGACCTATGTGCCATAAATATTTAATTCAATCAATGGTCAAACCTATGAAAACAGTAGTAAATGGTGGACAGTGCGATTGCTTGAATTCATGAGCGACCTACACGGTAATTTCCGACTAGGCTATAACATTGTTTCCATACCTTTTCTGTTGGAGACTATGGTGGCACAGTTATTATTTCTGTCATTTTTTAAAGTTCGGGGTCTGTCGCCGTGTAGATGCTATTGCTTTGCCTGTAATGTTCCACAATATGGTGTTAAGCTTGATGCCTTTATTCAATTATGGGCATTTTTATTGCTCAAATATACCTTTAAAAACATTCATTCTTACTATCAGTGGGGTCGCCTCTTCACAGATCTCATCTGTAATTTTGCCTGGTGGCATCTTCTGCTTGTCTCTATGGAGATTGATGTGTGAAATGCCATACTTTGGAACACTGCAGGCAAATAACAACATCTCCATGGAGACAAGCAACTGGCAGCACTCTACCAGAAAAGTTACATAACACACCTCTAAAACACAACCTACTATTTTAGTTAACATATTGCTTATAGTGTTATAGTGTTTGGGACCGTGTTTGTTGCCCCAACGCTGCTGTACTAAGGGCGATGACATCACATTGCTCTGTTTGTTTACATGTGCTTTAGCAGAGAAAATAAGTCCAGCGGCAGTTAACTAGTGAGACAGATCTGAGTCCTGCTGTGATATGCTCCTCTCTGAGTTTATGGATATAACAACAGCTCAGAGCAGTGAGGACAGCCGAAGGAGAGAAGCGGCAAAACGGTCTCTGTCACAGTCCTTAACGAAGGTCAGCACAGATTCGCCGCGCCGAGTTTAGTTTGTTTTTCATCGTATGAATAACATGAGCACAGGACTTCTCAGTTTTGCACAAACTGTTTTGCTTCCTGTTTACAGCTGGATCTTGTAGTTTTTTTTTAATGTTACAGCAGTGGCCACAGCTTATGAAGAAACAAGTTCACGATTTAAAAAAAAAATAGCGCAGTTAAAATTGTTAACGTTAACTACATTAACATGTTATATTTGACAGCATTTTAATAATGCTCTCACATGACTAGTTCCTATCACCATTTTGAGAACATTTTATCAATATATTATATAAAACTTACTAATCATGAGTTTCATTCACATGAGTTTCTCCTGTTTTGAAGGACTTTTGCCTATTTTAATGATGGAATCTGTAGTTTTTTGATTGATTATTGGCATGGCAACAACCCTAATCTTTTTACTACTCTAAACACCTATGGATAATTAATTCATACGATCACTTTATTAGGCTGTAACACAAAAGTATAGTATAAAATGTATAATTTCTGTGCCACCATACTTTATTAATGGTAAACACTGGTAAAATTCCTAAATATTTGGAATATGAATATTTACCATTTACATGAACTCAAAAGAAACTAGTGCAGTCTGTCCTCCATTTCCTCTGTCCATGGTCTTACTTCCAGATTCTCCTTGCGTCTGCAGAGTTCGCACTTACCCAATCAGGACGCCTCATCTTATACGTGTCCTTAATTGTATGCTCTCACATACTCAAAGTGTCGTCAAGGTCCATCTTTGATTTCTAAGTGCCAATGCGTGGAGCTCGGATCAGTCCTGATGATCTGAGGCCGACGACATTGCTTCACGATCGCCGCAAACGTCTTCGCAAACACACACGACCCAGTGCCAAATCCAGCATTTTGTTTGTTTTGTTCCCAGGGGTCCAATCACATGACAGAAATCGGTTTATGCTTTATACAGTTGATGTGGTAAAAGTGTCATTTGGACTTTTTAAAATGAAGGTACGAAACGAAATCATGGAACTAAAAATGCATAGTTTTGCACTCATTTCAGACAATGCTGCAAAAACCTGTTATATTTAGACTAACAGTAGTACAGAAATTGGGATAATCCTAAATATCGCCTCTAAAAATAACGTTAGACTTAAGTTACTTCCCAATTTGTGTCAAAAATCAACAACTCCCATGGACAACCTGCATCTTATATACAGTAGGCCAGGTATTCTATTTATGCAGCTTCTTTCTAAAAAGGAAACTGCGAAATTTGCTTTACCAAATGTGATAAAATAAGGCTACAGCAAATAACAAACAAATAAAGAACATATCATTGAGTTTAGAATGTCAAGCTATCATGACTGACACAAATTGGGCAACTGGCGCAAATCAGGCAGAGACGAAACAAAGTGTTTACAGAAAAAAACACCTCAAGAAACAGCAAGTCTTGAGCGAATTCATAATATCGTGCATGTGGTAAGATCATGGAGGTATGTAGTTCTGACAAATCACAAAATTTGTCATCTAAACCTTTTTAAATGTCTCTAAATCTCCCCAACGAAAAACTATAGACTGGATCCGCTGGCCTGACGCGTTCTTCTCTTCTTCCGTTTGCTTGTTGTTTACATGGGGTACTTGAACGTAGCGTAGCCAAGCTTGTACAGTAGTGTCAATGCAGTGTGGGTGAGGCCATTTAAAGAGCCGGAGTGGGGGCAGAGGTGCTTCTTTTATTTGTGGCCTTAGACTTTCACTTTGTTACCGTTTATTTATGACCCCATTAAGTGTTTCGTCACCATTTCTATTTCTGTGCTCCGAAAACCACTGCACTGCAAACTGGGATATCTGTAGATGTGTTTAAAAAGGCTTCAATTCAGAATATTACCCTCGTTTGGAGAAGGTTTGACTGTAGTATTTTGCTTGTATTCACTTACAGGTGTTTTAATGCCAAAATGCAATAATAATCTTTATAGAGATAGAAGTTTTAATGCTATTCTCTGAAAAATTCCTGGCAAAGAAATAACAAATAGAAATGTTGCCCAATGCATGTTTCATTTATGGCATTACTTTATTATAGTCCAGTGACAGATAATCTTGTCTTTGAAAATAACCTGCGTGAAGTTGGCCCCCATCAAACGCACACCTACACAAAAACTATGTCAATCGTTTGTGCTGTTTTGTGCTGCAAAAAGTTTAGTTTGTGCTACTTTAGTTTTGGAGAAATTAACAATTCTTTTACAGGTCAAATTGGGGTGAAACAGCCCCCAGGAAGATTAAAAATGCTCAAAAATGGCCCAAAATTGTGTCAATTGTTTGTGCTTTGTATGTGCGACAAAAAGTTTCATTTGTGCGATTATGTTTCTTAAGATATTCTCAGTTTTATTTTCGGCCGATGACGTCATCCAGGCCCTCAAAGTGTTAAACAGCCTCAAAACAGGCAGAAAATTATAGAAAATGTTTGTATTTTGTTTGTGCTGTTTTGTGCTGTGACAGTTTTCATTTGTGCAAGTTTATTTCTAAAAGTATTATTATCATTATTGCCATTATTATTTCTGCGGTAATTATATGACGTCATTTCCGCTCAGCAGACAGAAGCAACTTTAGCAAAACTCTGCAAAACTATTGAAGAGAAACGATTTCAGGCTGCAGAAAAGTATGTAACAGTCATTAGTAATTTGCTTTTGATTGATATTTTATACAATAATACAGACTTTTCCACAGCCTGAGATCGTTTATCGCCACTAGTTTAGCGGAGTTTGCCGCACAAACACACAAACGATTGACACCATCTATGTGAAGCGTAGTCGAGTGTCATGAAAAGCGCTATACAAGTGTTATGTACTATTATTATTATTATTGTTGTTATTATTATTATTATTAGTAGTAGTAGTAGTAGTATCATCATTTTGGACTGTTTCAGAGCATTTTTAAGCTTCCTGGGGGACTGGCGGACCCCAATTTGACCTATAAAGTAACTATAAGAGAATTGTTAATTTCTCCAAAACTAAAGCAGCACAAACAAAGCTTTTTGCAGCACAAAACAGCACAAACGATTGACGTAGTTTTTGTGTCAGTTTGCGTTTAATGGGATGGGTCAACTTCACGGAGGTTTGAAAACACAAAAATATTAAACCCAACCAAAACTAGAAAATTAGAAACAAGTATTAAGATTGAAATTGAGAGGTGTCCACAAAGATAATGAATCTAAACTATATCTAATCTATATTCTGAATTCAAGCTTTTTATTATCTCAAATATATTCTGTTTTGCAGTACTTTTTGAACAGATGTGAACACTTTTTTGCAGTTTGGCAGAAAATGGGCAGGGGTCATGTTAGAATGCAGCCAGTAGGGGGCAGATCTCATAATCCATATGTTTTATTTTCTTGTACCATGGGGAAAGCACCTTGTTGACCACTACCTAACGGTGCACATTCAGAGCACAGCTTCTTCCTTGTTTTGAGGTGTCTTCCCGATCAGCGAATAGAATTGTATCCTCCTCATACCTCACATTGCTTAAAGGAGTAATGCTTGTTATTGTTTTAAACCAGGACCTAAATGCCTTCTCCTCTTCCAAAGGGATCTATGTGTGTGTATCCGGCTCCTATTGTCATGAACTGGTCCAGGGAGGCTACCATATGTTTTCGTTTTTACTTCATTTACAAAGAATTTCAAAAAAGTTGGGACAAATGCAATGTTTTCCACTGTGTATATTTTGCGAAATTTGGTCATTAAACAAATGAAATCTTATCTGTGGTTAATCTGAAGTTTAAAACATTTCTACATGTTCATATCATTGCAATTTTAAGTGCTTTTCGACAAACTGGACTAACTTTTTTGAAATTTTTAGCGGATCGTTTTGCCATGAACAGGTTGAGGCGGTTATGATATTTTTGGGGAATTAATTTACAAATATTTTCAAAAGAAAGTTGGGACAAATGCAGTGTTTTCCACGATATTCTTGTGAAAATTGAGGGGGAAAATCTCTACTTAATCTGTTATTAGATTTCTTTTGTTTATTTTTTTTACTTTATATTAATTGAGGGAAAAAATAAAATAAAAAATCTCCAAGTTGTTTTGTTTTTTGTTTTACTTTATATTAGCACAACTTGAAGTGTTTTTCAGCCATTTGTTCCAACTTTTTTGAGATTTTTTTACATTTTTTTTTTACATTTTTTTCTTTATTTTTTATTTTGTTTGATTATTTATTTTATTATTATTTTTTCCCATCCGTCCCTTTCTCTTCAAACAATAACAAAACAGTATTTCAAAGTCAATTATATTTTTCTATTATTTTAAAAAGAGTTTACTTTTTATTGCTGGTCGATTGATGATTTTTTTAATTTTTTATTTTTATTGCCAACTTGAGGAGGCTCTGTGCACTTTCTTTGCTGCCAAATAGATTGTGTTTTTGTCATTCCTTCTCCAAAAACAAAAACTTCCTGAACTTAATAATTTTATTCTATTTTATCATCGGATTCTCACCAGTTAACCTTCCGTCTGAAATCCTGTACTGATCCCCTGTAGACACTGGACTTAATGTAAAATAGTTATTACTGACAATGATAATAATACTGGCTGTTTGTTCTTGTTTTATAAAAGTGTTGTGAAAATTGTAAGAAAGTATTTAAAAAAAAAAAAGGTTGGTTCTCTTGTTTTTTTATTTGCTTTGGTTTTGTTATGATAATATATTATTGTGTATCTATTGTACATATGAAGCACACCTATTTTGCAAGCCAAGGATTCACTTTGTACTGTTGTTATATATAAATAAACTTTGCTGGTTAAAAATTGCATTGAAGCTGGAATCTGATTTTGTGTGTTTTTTTAAAAGAAGGTAAAAAAAAATCAACTGTTTGGAGTTTTCTACCGTGTTATAAGGTCGTTCCCTCATCAAAAACATGTCTGAAGAGTCTTTCTTTCAGTTCGCTGTACGATTCTGTCCAAAGCTCCGCCCACAAGCCTATGTTACCTATTCTCCCACACAACAATTCTCTATAAATATGCAAAAAAGTGATCCAAAAGAGTATGCAACAACTTCACAAACCTGGCCCGATGTGCAGTACAGCTTCAGTAGCAGGACGTACACTGATCACTGCAAAAATACCCCTCCTTAAAACGAGAAAAAGACACTTGTTTGAAGTGCAGGAAGTGAAATTTACTTAGCAAGAAATCTTAAAATAAGAAAATATATCTAGGCCTTCATAAATGTCCAAATAAGATAAAATCACTTATTCTAAGCAATAATCTAAGTTTTAAGTGATCCAAAGTAAAGCATAAAACACTACCGTATTTTTTCGGAGTATAAGTCGCACCAGCCAAAAAAAATGCACAATAAAGAAGAAAAAACATATATAAGTCGCACTGGACTATAAGTCACATTTTTGGGGGGAATTTATTTGATCAAATCAGAGACCAGGAACAGACATTTAATCTAGAAAGGCAAATTAGAGTAACAACAACAGAACAGAGAACAGGCTGAACATGTGTCTGGTGTGTTCACGTCACATATGAACAGTTATTCAGAAAACTAGAGCAGAAACAACAGAACAGGTTTACCAAACTCTCCATCTCACTCCAAATCACAAATCACAGTTTCTCACTCATGCCAAACTTTCTTTCTGCTGCTCAATTACCGTTTTCAGCAGCAGATTTCACTGCCTGCAGCAGGACAGCGGCTCTTTCTGCAGGAGACATGCACAGTAGAGCGAGAGATGAAATGAAGAAGATACTGGCACACAAGCCTAGAGCGCCCTCTTGTGGCTGTCAGGGTGAAAATAACCAACATAAATTATATATATTTGATATAAGTTGTACCTGAGTATAAGTCGCAGAACCAAACAAACAAACCATGACTTACAGTCCGAAAAATATGGTAATTCTAAGAATAAATTAAGATAAAAACTCTAGAATATAAAGCTTGTTATAGGCTGTTTTATTCTCAATTTTTGTTAATAAATCTTGATGAAATTTTGTATTACCTTATTTTAAGACTAGTTACCACGTTGTAACTTACTGACAAATTGCAGCACTCTCCTTAAAAATTTAAATCTTTTAATCTTTCCATCTAATGATTGAATACAGAGAATAAATCTTGGTTTGTTTTATGACATTTGCAGTGGTTGTGTTGTGTTGGTGCGCTGAAGGGTGAATGACTTGACTGAGTGCAGAGAGCAAAGGGAGGGGTACTCAGCGTCACAAAGGAAAATTAAACTTATAAAAATGTGTTAATACGTTGTTTGCAAGGAGTATAGCAATTTCATAAACAATAAAAGGTAACATGGTGATCTAAGTATGTTTTGTGTTAGCAGTTAATATCCCATAGACATAAAATACCCTCTGTTTAATGAAATACTGCTATTCTGAGTGAAAAGAACGTCTGTGATCCTGGAGCTACAGCTTGAATGGCGCAAATTAACATAAGCACAAACTATTGTTCAACACCGGCTGACCCCTGTTTGTAAATGATGGAATATAATTATGTTTTATACTAAGTGCATATAATTTTATGATCAGACAATGAACTCAATAGGCCAATGTGCTTTATTATGCAGAACAATGAAGAGTGTTTGTGCATATGTGCTGGAATTTCAAAATAGGTGATTGCATTTTGTTTGACACGGTGCATAAGTGGTGTTCAGAGGCTCTGATTCAAGAACTAAGGGGCACAGCACTGTCCCTTTAAAGGAATTTGTTCTCTGTATTTGAGCCCTCCTTCAGTGTCTCTGGGGTAACCTGTCATGAGCAGTTTGCAGCGCACCGATGCACTCCGTGGGACCCATCTCCAGATCTAGACTTGGTATAGGACGACCACCTACTTTAGCTGTAGGATGTGACCTATTGTGTACATGTTTTGAGTCTCTAAAAAGTGCAACTTTTCTAATGGAGGGTCTGCTACTAACTTGTTTTTCATAGAAATGTTATTGCTTTCTGTGAAAGATTCCACAGTATGGCATTAAATGGGAACTATGGCACGTTTGAAGCTAAAGTCCATTGCTAGAAGAGGTCGAATACTGTCAGAAACCAAAAAATGGCACAGATCAGTGTTGCCGAGACAGAGATCTTGCTGTGGCAGTGAGCCTGTCAAGGCAACAAGCTAACGTAGTGAATTGGGCAAGTTCTTAACTTTCACGTAAAACGCCAATTTGCTTCACATTGAAAAAGCTTAACACCACTTTAACCCATCTTACAAAAGCCACAAGTCTAACAAACAAAACGCTCTGCCTGGTTCACTCATTAGTGTCTGGAAACGTTATAAAACTAATTTATAAGCAGCCTTAGCCTTACCTCTGTCGATTTTCCCACTGCACATGTGAAAGCCCAAAAGACTCGACTGTTGGTGGCTCGAGCCGCCAGAAGCAACAAGTGACGATCGACTACTGACGGTGAAGAAGAAGAGAAACTGAAAGCTGTTGAAAAAAATGGTCCAAGAATGTATTTTTTTAGCATTTTTCAAAAAATATAATTCACTCTTAAATAAATGGGATTAGAAACGACATCGGTGATCGAGTCTCTTGAGTTTTTGCATGGGCAGTGGGAAATCAACAAAGGTAAGGCTAAGGCTGATTATAAAGTTGTTTTATAACGTTTCCAGACACTAATAAGTGAACCAGGCAGAGTGTTTTGTTTGTTAGACTTGTGGCTGTTGTAAGATGGGTTAAAGTGATGTTAAGCTTTTTCAATGTGAAGCAAATTAGCATTTTAAGTGCAAGCTAAGAGCTTGCCCCATCACTACACTAGTTTGTTGCCTTGACAGACTCACTGCCACAGTGAGATCTCCACCGAGGCAACACTGATCTTTGCCGTTTTTTGGCTTCTGACAGTATTCAACCACCTCAAGCAATGGACTTTAACTTCAAACGTGCTGGAGTTCCCCTTTATAGTACTGTGCAAAAGTTTTAGGCAGGTATGAAAAAATGCTGTAAACAAATAATGTTTTCAAAAATATTGTTTGTTTTTATCGATTTACGAAATGCAAAGTGAGTGAACAAAAGAAAAAGCCAAAGTCCTTCAGAACTCTCTTGAGCGTAAAGAAGAAGAAGAAGTTGTGTTGGTGATGGTCTGGCCCCACAGAGCCCTGACCTCAACATCATGGAGTGTGTCTGGGATTCATGAAGAGACAGAAGGATGTGAGGAAGCTCCATCCACACAAGATCTGTGCTTAGTTCTTCAAAATGTTTGGAACAGCGACCAGCCCAGTTCCTTCACAAACTGTCTGCAAGTAAACCTAGAAGAACTGATGCTTTTCTGAAGGATTTGATTTAGATTTCTCTTTTGTTCATTCACTGTGGTTTGTTGATTGATGAAAATAAATGATGAACACTTCCATTTTTGAAGGCATTCCTAGTTTACAGCATTTTTTCCACACCTGCCTACCCCCTGCCTTTTGCACAATACTGTATATTACACATATTTTATTATGGCAATTTTATGTTCCAAAATATTAAAAACATTTGTACTGTGAGCGCACTTGACTCCCCATGGATCTGTCTTGTAACATGGCCTGAAGGTGTCTCCTTCTGGCATGAAAGCAGAATAATTTAATGCCTTACTGTGAGATTTCAGGCAAAGCAATAAACATTAACATCTCCATGGAGGTAAGCAGGAAATGGACTCTGCACCAGAAAAGCTGCATCTTTAAATGGCACACGGCAATTTTAAAATGATTAGAAAACAACCTCTAAATGGCCCTTCCTTTCATGTAATAAACATTATAATGGGTATAATAAAAGAATAGAAGCAGTATTAAAACTCAAAAGCACATTTCAGACCCACTGCTGCTAATCCCGATGGACACTACAGACTCCATACCGTTATATAAAAGGGAGTTCTCTATGTGATTTGCTTATTCAAAGTTTTATTTTTGTTGCAAATTCCAGTGATTCCCAGTTCCTGCTCCTGTCTTTACACCAGTAGCTGCAGAAGGAGGAGGTGCTATTATAGAAGTGTTGGCCAGAGAAGACAAAAACAATCGAGACGTGAAAGGGTCGTTTCTATTTACGTTTCATAAAAGTTGCTATAGATTCCTTTAGGATTAAGACGCAATTTGACTTTTGGCTACAAGGGTAAACTGTAATAAAAAGTAGTAGCTTGTTCCTAGTCCAAACATCATTTAAAACAAACACAAAGCATTGATCAAATAAGGGAAAGGTAGACTGTAATCGTGAAAGAAATGATTGCAGGTAGAAAGTTGAAAAAAAGCTCTTTATCTAATGCCAGAAAAGTGAAGGTCCACACAGCAGGGGCATGAAGTCTTATAAAGGAGCTTCCCTGTGTACATACAGTGGGGAAGGTGGATTTAAACTAATTTAGCATACCGTACACACAAGGTCGTGAATGAATATACCTTTAGCTGTGAATAGAAATGCAAAATATGTCACAGAAAGAGTGCTTATATTTGCATTTTAAAATAAGTTCATCTTAGTGTTTGTAATACACAGCAATGAACACACGTGTAAATAGCAAAGACACTGAATTCCGACCAGAAATCATGCTTGCATACTGTATTTTTGGGACTATAAGGTGCACCGCATTATCAGGTGTATTATCAATGTACGGGTCTATTTTCATACGTAAGGCCACCAGATTATAAAACGCATTAAGCCAGACTGATACTTTAGCCTGGGCATTCACAACCCATTGGCAGATCGTGGCAGGACTCGCCCGGTGTTGCCTCCCCGTCTTGGTGAATGTGTGTTCACCTTCTGTCATCCAACACTCCCACACAGCTGCAATTTAGCTTTGAACGACCCATTAGCTCCAAGGTATATAATGAGCAGTGTTTCCTACAGCGCTTTATAGTTAAGGCGGCCACTTTGATAACAATTGCCCCGCGCCTTGAATACGTCCCACATGAAACCTCACAAAACTATCATCGTCATGTTCCACTCCTCACTTTCTGACACAGTATCTCCACACCCGTTGGCTCCAGCAGATAAACCACGCACAGTCCGTATTACGTAATCACTGGTGTTCTCCTCGTCGTCCGATGAGAGAGATTAGAACAGAGCCATGAACTCTTTCCTCCGCTCTTCCATCATCTCCTTTTTCTTCTTCTTCTGCATCTTCTTTCTCTTTTGCTGCTGCATTTTCTTTCTCTTCTGCTGCTGCGGCTTTTCCTTCCCAGTCATCATTTCTTTCTCTGTGAAAATAAAACAGACAATGATGAGTACTGTAAATTCAAAGTTAACAGGAATAATTTTTAGAGAGAATTGTCTAACCAGATTCTTGAAGAGTGCGAGAAGATGAGTTTGGAATGGAAAACAGAAGAACATGTCATATCAGCACATATTCTTGTTCTGTTTAGTATATTCAGTATATAGTATTAGTATAACTGCATCTACTGCACATACTTCTTGGTCCATCCCTGGAGACGGACACAGTTCAGGATTCATCGCACGAGCAACTTGCCTGGAGGTTCGGGCCAGTAACTCATACTTGAGCTGAGCTCATTTTCCCCACTGTAGAGAAATAAAGCACATTACTATTCGGCATATTCCAGGCAGTACTTTCTCCAGGGAGTACTTACTCAATCCCATAGGGACGCAGCATGCCCTCACGGACGATGTGGTCTGAGGTCAACTAAACAAACAAAAGCATCTTATCAGAAAAGTTTCCAAAACCCATCTACATAAAATCATCTTAGATGTGATGCCCATGTTTGCATACCTCTTTAACTCAACCACAGGGGTAGTGCTGCTTATCCTCCAGGTACACTGCCCCCCATCACAGTGTCCACAGTCCATCAACATTCTTTAGGGGGCAGGACACCATGAGGTGGGCCTTTTACACTTGCCTGATGGTCACTTGTTTGTTGGTCCATCTTGTACCTGTAACACAACATTTCACATTAGTAGGTTTCAACACTGGACAGTTGCTTATATAATGTTAGTGTTACACGCACTTGTAGTAGAGGCAGTAAAAATGCATAAACTAACAAAGACGGTAGACTACCATATACTTAAAGAATATTTCACAATAATCAATGTAATATTTCTTTGGCGAAGCCAGTAAAACTTGGTAAATTGTATCTCAGTCATATCTCACAGGATGAAGGTGAACTACTACATGTGCTACACAAATCTCTGGTGGATAAAGTACTCACCAGTTGCTCTCAGAGCTTGGTAGATGTTCTGAGTTCAAGTCTGGACTTGTTTGGAGGGAAGTCTGTGTAACAACATGGTTAGGTTGTGAAAAGATGGCTTCTGGTTCGCTGTTTGCTAAAAAATGGCACAAGCAATGTGATGTCATACCTCCAGCTATGAAATAATGAAAAGGTAAATTAGCTAATGTTAAATCTTTTCATTTCTGGCACTGACTAGACTCAAGAACTCAGCCAGCAGTGAGAGTTCCAAATTGCAAAGAAGTACATTTAACCTACTCATTTATTTAAATGAATAAGATAAAAATATTTAATTAATAAATATTGCCATTGTAGTAATAAATAATGTTGTGTAAGAGTTTCTCTTATTCTCTTTGACTAATAAAATAGTAAAAAGTAGCTGTAATGATATTTATTTATTTTTCCTATGTAGTTTTGTGATTTATTGGGCTTGAGCACCACAGGCAAGTAAAAGAATGTGACTGTCTTCCCCACTCTTCACCCACATTTTTACTCTATGGTCAAATGGAATAAAATCTCAAGTTACTGCAACACTTATTACACCAGGGGAAAAATATAATGAAACGCTACATGCTGTTAAGAGAAGGAAGAGGAAAAGTTTTCTAGCTTTGAATTGCTCTCATTTCGTCTCGCTGGTGCTGGTTGTCATTAACGGGTCGACCCAACCGCGGGTTCTGCGGGTTCGGGTGGGTCGGATAAGTGAGGAACAGGAGCAGTATTGCAATATTGCAATTACTGTGACAGCCCTAGGTGTTACATGGGTTTGCTCTAGGTTCTGGGACAATGGGGTCGTCAGACCAATCTTGTTTTTTTGTGGGGTTGCCAGACAAAAAGTTGAAGAACCCCTGCTGCTCCATACAGGGGTGCCACATTGATTGGCTGAGGCCCAATGACGTAAAAGCTTGTTATAGTTGTGCAGAACAAGAAGGAATGAAAGGTGCTGTAGCGGGCAGCATAATAGGTCCCAGCCGATATATTGGACAGTTAACTGGTTGAACCATGTGGGCTACAAGATATGACTGTTCTTTGATGCTGTATCCACTAGGGCCAGGTGATGAGGACCCTCCACACACCACTTGAAAGCTGGGCTGGGTGCTGTGTTCCACTGGCTCATCTTATCGACTGCAGGGGAGGATAGAAAGCGGGAGACCCTGAGTGCGTAATCATTTGTTGCAGACTGGGTCTGGATGTTGAGTGACTGCAGCTGCTGCTCTTGTGCTCCTGACGAGAGGCAGTATAAGGTATGAATGAATGAAGAAGCCTGACCTGGTCACTCTGGAGGGGCAGAGGAAGCTGTTGTGACCATCCTGTTGCTCCTCTGACACAAGCAGCTGAAAACCCTTTTCCCTTATAACTAAGGGAAAAACAGTGACTGACTACTGAGCAAAATGAAGGTTGTATGGTAGAAACCAACAACATTATCCGTCCATATCAAACACGATCAAGCACACATCATATTATTGAAATATCTTAAAAACATGCAGGTTACAGGTAGCAAGAGAATCAGATAATAAATCAGACTGAAGCCATTTAACTACAGAAGGTAAATCAACATTTAAGTCAAATTTTCCTAATGAACAATATAGCATTTGCTCTTTATTTTTTAGCATTAATGTAACCTATAACTTCTAATAGCATAACTAACTTGCCCCCATAATGTAGTCTGGAAATGAACTGATGCTTTTGACATCACGTGAACAGGAAGTGGGCTATGGTGGTGGTCCTATATTATGCAAAATTGACTCTTGTGAGCTATAAGCCATGTTAGAATATTATTACCCATTTTGTTTCATTCACATGTTTGAGTAATCCTGTATTATTGGTCTAGCTACAACTCCAAAGCTCAAAATGCTCTATTCCACCTTGTGATGTCATGAAGTGGGGGTTTTTGCGCTACCTTTTACCTTTTGTTCAGAGATTAGGAGTTCCAGGGCTGAAGTTATCCAAATGCTTATAGTGGAGGTGTATGGAGTTTAAAAACACAGTGTAGAACTTTCTGTATTACCACATGACATCACAAGGTGGAACAGAGTGTTTTCAGTTTGAGTGAAGGACTAAGCCTAAGTATGCAGGGTTTGTGTGTTAAACATGAATGAATGAAACAAAACATAACCCCAGGTCTGTTATAAGGAAACATTATAAAATAGATCAGAAAATGGCATAATATTGGCCTTTTAAGCAACGATCATATGATTACACGGATGTTTTTTTTACTATCTCCAGAGAATTGTCAGCGAGACCACAATGTCCATTTTCCTGAGTGTGTGGGTGGATTGAATCTGTGCCTCGCTCCAGGACTCTGTGCTCCCGCGGTGCTCTGGAGAGGCTCTGATCCACGTTGTGCTCATCTCCAGGGAACAGCTAAAGCTTTTACAGAGGAGATGTGCAAGATAGCATCCCATTCACTGAAGATTCTCTGCATGGATGATACATAAAACCACTTCAGGCATGTTGCTGATGAGAGAACTAGGCTATAACATGGTAGAAAGCTCCAAAAAGTTGATTCTGCATAACAAAATCTGATGTTAAGGGTCACAAATTACACAAAATGGACTCTTGTGATCTTAGAAAGTTACCTACAGAGATGAGGTGAAATCGCTGACCAGCTGGTGTCAGGAAAATAACGTCTCTCTAAACGTCAGTAAAACGAAGGAGATGATCGTGGACTTCAGGAGACAGCGTGTAGACCAGCATCCCCCCATCTACATCAACAACGCTGAGGTGGAGCAGGTCAGCAGCTTCAAGTTCCTTGGTGTCCACATCACGGAGGATTTGTCATGGACACTACACACAGACACTGTAGTGAAGAAAGCCCGACAAAGACTCTACTTCCTGAGGAAGCTGAGGAAGTTTGGTATGAACACCAGCATCCTCACAAACTTCTGCACCATGGAGAGTCTGCTGACGGGCTGCATCACAGTGTGGTGTGGGAACTGCACCGCCCAGAGCCGAAAAGCACTACAGAGGGTGATGTGTACGGCAGAGGACATCATGGGCAGCAGTCTCCCCTCCATCCAGGACATTTACCACTGCAGGGGTCTGCGTAAGGCACACAGGATCACTAAGGACCACATACATTCAGCACAAGGACTTTTCCGTCTGCTGCCCTCTGGCAGACGATACAGGAGCCTCACAGCACACACAAAAAGACTCAACGAGCTGCTATCCCCACGCTGTCAGACTACTGAACTCTCAATAACACTGCACTAAACCACTGTCTGTGATACATTATTCTCTACTGCTGCTGCACTATCTGAATGTATCATGGACATCACTATCTCACTGTCACTGTTATCTGTGCACTAACCTGCTCCTCAACCCACATGCAATACAAGTATGTGCAATATGTTACTCATCCGTGAGATACTCTACCCACACCTTATTTAATCCTACCTGCACCTTATATATTATTTTCTATTACAATTTTAATATATCTGTATTTTTTTACTATAGTGTTGTATTTCCCCTTGTATTTGCAAACACTTTTTAACAGTACTATTTATTGCATGCTATTAGTACTTGAATATCTTAGCAAGTCAACGGTTCTTCTCATCCTAAGCATTTCATTGCACTGTAAACCTTGTGTTGAACCTGCATATGACAAATAAACAATCTTGAATCTTGAAAATCTTGACCTCCTCAAAAACAGACTTAGAGTAGAGTTTTGTTTCATTCAGATATGTTTGAGTAATCATGTATTATTAGTCTGCTTACATCTCCAAAGCTCAAAAAGATCTGTTCCACCTTGTATTAGGGTTGGTTGATAATACAGTAATATGGTATCCCTCAGTATCAAAAAGTAGCAACGGTATCAGTTTCATTACGTTAAAAAATCTGTATATGGTCCTAAAACGCAGACTTTCTCCCCTCCGCACAGAGATTTCCATCCACATGCAGCGAGGAAGAAGAAAAAACCTGACTGACGCTTCGTCTGTGATGTTGAGTGGAAAAGTTTACGATGGAGACGTTTTATTGAACGCCGAGAGTCAAGAGGGGACACGCTGAAGAGGAGAAAGTTCCCTCTTGAGGGCGAAGTCAGACTTTCACAGAGGAGACGATAAATTCCAATTTATGGTTCTGCATCAAAACATGTTTGCATCGATACAGACCTCCCATGCACAGTGCCCACATCGACCGACTATAGAACTATAATAAAAGCCAACCGACCGACGTGCACCTCAGAAACTTTCTAACTACGAGTCAAAATGACGCAGGCAGCGAGGGGAAGCGGCACAGACAATAAGGGCTGTGATTGGTCCTCTCCACCGCTTTACATTTCTGGTACTCCGCTCATTATATACCTTGAGTAATAATGTGTTTAATGCAGCTTTGCGCACATTTGTTTATGTTTTACAGAAACGAAACTTAAAACCGCATGGCTAATTTGCATACAGTATAAGCACTGATAAAAACAGCTTGTGCGCTGATGCTGATGCGATCGAAAGTGCTTTAAAGTTTGGTTTGATCAGAACTTGTGCCTCATCTTCAAATATAATGCTGCTATTCTGTTTCTGAATGCTAAAAATAATTCTTAATTAGTCATGGTAATACCGTATACTCCGGTAAAATACTGAGACGGTTTAACGGTTTCAAAATTTGGATACCGCTAATCCTACCTTGTATTGTCATGAAGTGGTAGTTTTCAAGTTAACAGCTCCTTTTACCTTTTGTTCAGTGGAGATTAGAAATTCCACTGCTGAAATTATCCAAATGATTTTAGTGAAGGTGTGTGGAGTTTAAAAACACAGTGGAGCTACCAACTCACAGCTCCAGGTCTGTTTGTGATGAGGAAACATTATAACATAGCTCAGACAATAGCGTAATATGGGCCCTTTTTCGGCATTTTCAGACAGAAACTGCTTCTCTTCCTCTTGAGTTTTTCGTCCGACCTGTCTCCTCCTCAGACGGTAAAAACGATTCTCCTCCTCTCTCTCTCCTTTCCCTCTGTCTATCCCCTCTCCCTCCTCCTCCGGTAATGAGCGTGGTCACAGCGGGCCTCCTGACAGCTCCGGCGGGGCGTCTGCGTCTCTTTTAGCGGCGCAATGCAAAAACAAAGAAGTGGGAGTGAGCTCTGTCCGTCGATGCCTGTGGCCCCTTTAACTCTGCCAACTGCGTGCTGAAAAAAACAAAAAAAAAACTGCCCATCCAACTTATTTCTCATGCAAATCTCCACCGGGGGAAATTAAAGCACAAAAGCGCACCCACGTCGATCGGACACAGTTGTTGTTCCGAGGCGAGGTGCAGGTGAGGAGATGAACTGCCAAATTTTGCAAGCTGAGCACTTCGGATTTGCATATGCAGATGTTAATTACCACAGGCCAATCCCAATCAGCGAGCCACCCCCCCTCCCCCCTCCGTCTACCCCCCCCCTCCCTCACTGCCCCATCAGGTTACCACGGTTACTCCCCTGGCTGATCATAATAACGATAATCACCTCCCGATTTTCCCATCACAGCTCATTTTCTCCTCCTGAAAAGGCCAGAGAGGAGCTGTCAGGTTCTCCGCGGCGTAGACCTTAACCGTCACAAGAGCGGGAGGGGGGAGTTCGAAAGAGGACGGGGGCAAAGGGGGATCGGGGTACACCACCTGCCACACGCACCCCAGAAGGGCCAGATATAGAAGTGTAGCGGTGGTAATAATGAGAGCCGGAGCAGCCATGCGTTGTGATGTAATTGTAGGTTGGATGGAGTAAGGGTGATCGAAGGGGGGGTACTTAGGGGGCACGGAGGGGGCACCGGGGGGGTTAGTGCAGATGAGATCAAGAGATGCTTGTTATTGCACCAAATTACACGGCTGAGACCAGTCTGCTTTGTGCCAATCAGAGGGAGGTGAGGTCACGAGGAAGCGTGAAATTAAAGCACAATTTCAGTTCGGGTTCTTTGCGGAGTTTGCAAGTTCTCCTCACGCCCGGTTGGTAAGGATGTAACAATCACTGAACTATTGCAATATCGTATCGTCAAAGGTCTCACAATCATATAATATAAACAAATGTCACAGCATTAGCTCATCAACTAAATCTTCTCTGTTACAGGATTTGAGGGGAAAACCAACAGTTTAAAAATCCACTTTACAGAACGGACAATAATGTGGTGTACGGTAAAGATGCAGGATTTGGGTGAAATATCGAAGTGCATTTTTCTTTTTTTGTGGTTTCAATGAGATTTCAAATTTCTTCGAAGTTCACGTTTACAGTTTTCAGCTGTTTTTAATGCAGAATTAGACAGAATATTATGTTGTTTGTGAAGGAAATCATGGTACTTAAAGGGTCCATTTTACGCTATTTTCTAGGGATGTAACAATAACCGAAATCTGGTGATATCGTATCGTCAAAAGTCTCACAATAATATCGTGGACCATCACAATATATCGAATCACAAGTCTATTTGCTTAAATGAATAGTTCTGAGGCAGAAATAGTTTTTAAAAAAACAGAGGGAACTACATAGACCATGATCCTTTGCTCAGTTTCAGTGCAGACGACATGAAGAATTATCTGTTCTAAACACTTTGAAATCTTCATTCTTTCTTTGCATTAAGTCTTGTGAAGGCATTTTTAGAGGAAAAAGTAGCAGATTCACAGTCAAAATATTGCAGTAAATATCGTACGGTGAGATGTTTATGGTGAAAATATCGTCCAGAGAGATTTGGATATCGTTCCATCCCCAATGACAATAAATGTTGTACCAAATGACTGGTCAAAGCATTTTAGAATGTCAGTCTTGTTATTATGTAGAATATCGTAATATCGTGAGTTTTTGCGGTAGTTTTGAGAGATAAAAAAATACCTGTAATTGAATAAATGCAAGGTATAGTTGTTTAATGTCATACTGTGGAACCTTCCAGACAAAGGAATAACATCTCCATGGAGAAAAGCATTTGACAGCGGGGGGGGGGTGGTTTATGTAAAAACACAATTAAATGCCAACAAATTCAAAGGAATGTTTAGGCCCCAATATTTCCCTGTCTCCTCAAATGTCTTTTGTTGTCATTGTAATTTACAGGCCTCCATCTACTGACCTCAGTTTCTATGAAAACTTCGAGAGCTTATTAAAAGAGTGTAACTTTGACAAGGAAATCATCATTATGGGGGACTTTAATATTAACTGGGAAGACAAATCTTCAAGGCAGAAACTCAAGCAAATCTCAGACAAGTTTAATCTTGCACAAATCATAAAAGGGCCTACAAGAATAACACAACAAGAATACAAATTGATCTAATTTTCAGTAATAGGCCAGAGAGAATAGTTAAGTCATTTAACATGCTGTCAGGCTTATCTGACCACAACCTTATCCTTCTGAATAGAAAACTTAGTAAAAAACGCTTCAGTGCATACAAAAGAGAAGAACTTGAAGGCATTCCTAAATATAAATATCAGAACTTTCTTGCTGCAGTACAAGAAATAGACTGGAACAGCCATTTAACTTCAATGGAATGTGAAAAGGTTTCTGAAATTTTACATGAAAAACTTGAAAAGACTATTAAAGATTTCTCACAGAAAATTAGGTGCAAGCAGCATAAAAACAAGGTTCCATGGATAAATGAGGGCATAATAAAACTTATGAAGGAGAGAGATAGTCTTCTAAAACTAGCTATCAAGACCAAATCTTCTCATGACAGGGGACTTTTCACCATGCCATGAAACAAAGTGGTTAGGACTCTAAGGAAAGCAAAGGCAGACTTTTTTCTGACATTAATTGGAAAGGATAATGGAAACTGTAAAATAATATGGGATCAGATTAAGAAAATGACTGGTGATCATCCAAAAGCACAGAAAACCCTAGAATTAAAAATAGAAAAACGGCTTGTTACTAATCCAGTAGAACTGGCATAAACCTTTAATCGATATTTCATTGACTCTGTGGCTACCATTTCCAAGTGTTTTTCATTTCATATTTTAAATACGTACTCGGTGAATTGACATGCACCTGCTCTTAATATAATGAATGTGTCTGAACATGATGTACTACGGGCTAGTAACTCAATAAGACCAACTACAGCTAAAGATATCTTTGGTATGGACTCTGTGATGCTTAAAGACCTTTGTGTCACTCATGCAACCAGTTGCAAAGATAATGAACTTGTCACAAGCAGAGTTTCCAACCATGTGGAAGTCTGCTGCTGTTGTCTCTATATTTAAAAATGGTGATCCTACTCCCTGACCAATTATAGACCAATACACATATTGCCCATTGTCTAAAGTTGCTGAAAAACTGGTATCAGAACAGATCATCAGCCACCTCAACACTTCATTTGCTTTGCACCCAATACACTTTGGCTTTAGAGCCAACCACTCTACAGAAACAGCCACCTGTTTTTTCACAGAGAGTATCCGTCAGTTGTAGGGGCAGTCTTCCTGGATCTGAGATAAGCATTCGACACAGTTAATCATAACGTCCTGTTAAACAAGTTACAACATTTCAACTTCTCCATTAACACAATAAAGTGGATTCAGGCATATTTAACTGGCCGCACTCAGCATGTTAGAATCCAGTCGCATCAATCCTCCGCCCTCAGTATTTCCACCGGTGTGCCACAAGGATCAATACTAGGTGCATTACTATTTTCTCTATATAAAAACAACCTTCCGACTGCCTGTTCTGATATTTCAGTTCAGATATATGCTGGTGCTTTATGTTCATGGCAACAACATCACACAAGCCATGGCCCATATCACTGATTGGTTACAGCATTCATATTTACAGTTAAACACATCCAAAACTGTGGCTATGTTCTTCACCAAGTCCCTCTGTAAATCTACTGTTGATCCTGATGTCTTTGTGTCAGGCGAACGGCTTCAGGTGGTGAGAGAATACAAATATCTTGGTGTTATTCTCGATCCAAAACTTTCATTCAAGTCCCATGTAAAAACCATCAGTAACCGTATTAAATTCAACCTCAGCAACTTCAGACACATCAGATATTAAATTTCTATCAGGGCCGCTAAAATGTTTATGTATTCCATGATTCTATCCCATATCACATACTGTCTAACTGTCTGGCCTCACACTACTACCACAGCCCTCAAACCTATTCACACTCTGTACAAACGCACCTTAAAGACTCTGGACTGTAAACCCCATTCATACCACTACTGTCCAATACTACAAAAACACAAGCTACTCAGCTGGGAAAACATGATTAAATATGCTCTTCTATGTCTGTTGCATAAGGTCATCCATGGTTTGTCTTCTCCTCCACTCAAACAGTTTATTAACATTCGGACCTCTGAACACAGCAGAACCAGAGGAGCAGCGAGAGGCGACTGTATCCTCCCCCTCCGGAAAAGTCTGTTTGGTCAAACTACCTTTTCTGTTAGAGCTGCTTAATACTGGAATGCCGCCTTCACAACCATCAGAAACCTCAACACACACACTTCATTTAAAGTACATTTGAAACAATGGCTCATAGACAATCAAAGCTGTCAACATTAGGACATCCACCTCTCGCTGCCCCCTGCTGGACACTGGCCTATTGACTGTAAGCTGTTATTATTCTTAAGTTATTCAATGAGAGTGAATATCTGTAACTGACTGGTTATTGATTGCGGCTGAATGCCTGTAATTGAGTTGTCTGAAGTAATGCACTTTTTAGAATGATGAATTTTAACTTTGTAATGGGATTTTCTGTTATGTAGAAGTGACACCTAACATCTGTCGAGGGACTACAGATGAAAAATCGCCGTCTGGCTAACTCTGGCATATTTACATGCAAATGTTGATTAATATGCACTGTCCCTGAAATAAATAAATAAATAAAATAAATAAAAACAGACTCAGAACCAAAAAAGTTACACAGTGTACCTTAAAATGTCACCAAAATACACCAAATTGTAGATAGCGCTTTTGAGTGTATTGCAAACTGATTAGTGTTCCGATCTGGCAACCCAAAGTGAAGAGCTCTTTCTGTTTTATTGTTTATTATTCATGTTGAAAACCAAAGAGTTCAAAATAAAAAAATATCCAAACCTGACTTTTCTTTTCGATCAAATATCCCTGCTCCATCACCTCCTCTTTCCTCTCCTCCTCTCTCTGAATCGTCCACCTTAACGGCCGGTTTGGGGCCCTCCTCCGTGAGAATTATTTAACACGGCGGACTTTGAGCAGGGGAGTATTTGATGGGCAGGACCACAGCACCTCCAGACCACCTCTTTACAGAACCGATGGGGGTCAGACTGACTCAGTTTGAACAAGACGAGACATGAGAATAGGTCCAAGAGAAAGAAAGAAAGTAAAGAGGAAATTTTTACTTTTTTACAATAAATAAATAGTTTGATCCAGTTCACAATGTTGGTTTCAGAATTTGTAGTGATTGTGTTCCATCGAAATGAATAAAACACAAAGTGAGTGTTTTATACATCATACGTGGACATCATTTTGCTCAGAAACTACATCATGTAAAAATATAATTCTTTGTATTTGCACTCACCTGGTCCCGATCAGCCCGAATAAAAAAGAGAAATCAATAAAGCCATGCAAGCGTTCGGCGTCTAGGAGGCTATAAATGCTGCTTTGTCTCCATGGAGATGTTATTCAGAGTAGCCAAGGGGTCTTTAAAGTATTTAAAAGGTCTTAAATTTCATGTTCCTAAATTAAGGCCTGAAAAAAGTCTTAAAAGTCTTAAATGATGTTGTCCAAGTCTTATTTTTCTCACAAAGGTCTTAAATTTCATGAGCCTAGAAAGGGTAGTTTGTTTTGTTAGAATGTTATAATTATTTTTGGCCATTTTACAGCAATGCATACGACTATAAATGAGTTCTGATTACATTTTATAATAAACATATGTTTTGTTATTTAAAGCAGTGAGTAATGGTCATTATTATTAGAATAGGATCTGGTGTTTTTTGCCGGGATAATAGGTGCAATGTTGGTCGTAATTTTCATTTAAGTGCTCTTAAAAAAGTCTTAAATTTGGGGAAGTCAAACCTGGGGATACCTTGTTATTGCTTTGTCTAGAATGTTCCACAGTATAGATTAAACATCTATCACGAGGGAGACAAGGGGCTGCATTACAATTCGGATCCGCGGAGAGTCGCCCCTATTCACAGTTTAAGGAATTGTTGTATTTTGGGGTAAATTAATCAATGCTAGATGTTTAAAGTCACACCTAGGAACACTCTAGACAAAGCAATAACGTTTCCATGGAGACATCGAGTGCTGGACCCTGCGCAGTGCACCTTTAAAACAAACAAATGAACAAACAAAATAGAACCGCACACTTTTACTGGCATAGCATTGGCTTTATTATTGTATTTTTGAGCAAATGAATCAATGCGAGATGTTTAAAGTCACACCATGGAACATTCTAGACAAAGCGTTAACGTTTCCATGGAGACATCAAGTGGCAGACCCTACGCAGTGCACCTTTAATTAAAACAAACAAATGAACAAACAAAAAAGACTCCAAAAGTCTGAACTCTGCTCCAAACCACACACTTTTACTTTTTTAAATAAAAATAAAAATAAATAGACAAATAGAAATGAGAAAACAGAAAATCTTCATTCAAATTTGATAACAGATTTATATTGTATCCCTATTACTGCGCTATGCCCTTTACGGCCACTAGAGGTCAGTGTTGAGCTGCGTACAAAGCCCATCTACGTTACGCCATTTTTCGTTTTTATGCGTGATCTTTTTGCGCCATCTAGCGGTCAAACTGAGATAGCCACTTGGCCCTGGGATTTCAACACAATAAAACCACTAAAGGCCACTTAAATTAAAAGCCAAAGCGGGGCCCGGTATTATAAATCTGCAGAACACACCTTACAGCCAAGTACTTTTGAAACTTAATGAGAATTTTAATGCAATCGTAATGTGCAAAGCTCCGGCCAACTCGCTCCTATTGTTATTGTACTATGAGTTAACAATGAGCGTATATTATTCTAAGTGACATTGTGAGTTATAGTGCTTTGAGTATATTAAATAACAAAGATGCTATCAACGTGAAGTCCATATGGGTGGCCAGGTCGGGTCCAGAATCCTGCCAAAACACATCGAGTTTATTGTGACGTTACGCAATAGGCCGGGTTATCTTAAGTGCTTTAACGCTGGGAATGGGCCAAAAGCAATGTTTGATTTTCTGCCCTATAAAGACCCAATGGAGGAGGAGGAGGAGGAGGAGGACGGCGCAGTGAAGGAGTCAGGGTTTAATAGGAAAATAAGGTTCAAATGGTTTATGTTTCACTTTGTAATGCGGGCGATTAAACCTGCAAACTTTGAAGTATTCTAGGGAGGACTAGTTAGGTGGAGTGTGACTATAAGTACTCTGTTACTATAATGAGTACTTCTGACTGGTGTATGTGTGTTATGGTTGTTTATTATATTAAATTACCTCATTGCAAAAATACCCCTCCTTAAAACTTGAAAAATACACTTGTTTTAAGTTAAAATGCACAAGAAACAAGTGAAATTTACTTATCAAGAAATCTTAAAATAAGAAAATACATCTAGGGCTTCATAAATGTCAAAATAAGATAAAATCATTTATTCTAAGCAGTAATCTAAGTTTTAAGTGATCTAAAATAAAGCATTAAACACTAATTCTAAGAATAAAAGAAGCTGAAAAATCTTAAAACTAGAATATAAAGCTTGTTATAGACTGTTTTATGCTTGATTTTAGTGAATGAATCTTAATTAAAATCTTTATTTCTTTACTTTAAGACTAATTACTGCTTTGTAACTTACTGACAAATTGCAGCACTCTCCTAAAACTTTTTAATCTTTTAATTTTTCCATCTTACAAACAAAGTACAGAGATGATACTGGACAATTTCAGTCCAAGATCGACTGATTTACATCCATAAAAACACTTATTTTTGCTTGTTTTGTGTGTATTCTAACTAGTTAATAGATATACAAACTAAATGAGAAAAAAAAGTAATATTTTCTTGAAATAACCTTAACAATCCTACATATTTAGCAATTATTTAGAACATATCCCTTAAAACAAGATAAAATAAGATTTTTTGTCTTGATTTAAGCGAATAAATCTGGGCTAGTTTCATGAAATCTGCAGTGTAATTTTACTTGACAAGTTATCTTAAAAAACTCCCTCTAGACTAGAATGAAGCCGTCTCAGAACTATTAAGTAGATAATAAATCTGAAAACAAGATGAAGAACCTGATATAAGTTTCTAGTTTATAAGTTTCTTGGCCAGATTAGACAACTTTACAGTGCACCGCGTTTATGTCACATGGTACTCAGCCCTTTATATAGAATCTACTGGAAAAGCACCATATCAACACAATATCAGGGCATCTGTGGCATTCAGTCATTTCCGATGTCATTTCTCCTAATGGAGCGTGGATGGGGTATTTTAGAATCACCTCCACATGGCAAAAAACTAAATCTAGCCAAGTTAAGATGGCTTGAATTGAGAAAGTTTTATCAAGATTTGAGTAAATTTCACTTGACAAGTAAAATTGTTTGTAGTTATAATGACGATGAGGATGACGATGAGGATGATGATGATGACAATGATGACAACAATGGTGGTTGTAATGGTGATGTGATAGTGAAAATGATGATGAAAATAATGAGGATGACGATAATGATAATAATAATAGTAATAATAATAATAATAATAATAATAATAATAATAATAATAATAATAATAATAATAATAATAATAATACAGCAGTATTATAGTGAAGATTATAGGGTATGAATTCGACAGTGATAGTAATGGCAGTCATCTATAGTGGTTAATTATAGAACATATGAATATATAATGAATATACAACTATATAGATTGAATTAAGGAAGGCAACCTTATGGCTTAACATAAAGAAAGTAATTAGGGGTGGGAGTCAATAAGTTTTTACTTCTTCCCACTCCCTTTCGAGCGTACCACATTTTATTATTTATTATAAGAATTGTATTATGTATATGTATATATAGATGTTTATTTGTGTTTATATATATCTGTATATGTATATATGTGTATGTGTATATAAACATGTTTTCTCTCATGCTCGAAATAAAGCAGCAAAACAAAACAAAACAAATGATCTGCCCATGGAACAAGACGTTACATCTTTCTACACTTAAAATAAGAAAAACAACAACTTTTTGCACTTAAAATAAAAATAAAAAATCAAATGTTGCTTTAATTTAGAAAAACACATATATTCCACTGGTCGACCATTTTACTTGCCAAGCTGAATCTACTCAAATAAAGTAAAATGTTCTTAATTTAAGTCACTTTAACTCACCTAGATATTGTTTTTAAATGCCAACGTGAGGATTACTGACTGTCCATGTTTTTAGATTGTCCATTATATTGCGTCAAATATGTTATAGTTTCGGGACCTCTCACAATCCACACGAAACTACACAAAAACACCAAACGAACACAAATGAACTGTCCGTCAAGTCCAGTCCTGTCAAAATGTGCAAAAAAGGGTGTCCACGTCCGCTCAAAGTCCAGTCGTTTCTCCCGTTTAAAGTGGAAAATCTTCTCCAGGATGCATTAGGATAATAATTTGCTGATTTAATTTGTCGAGCTGGGAGGAGGATAAACTTTAGGGCAGTAATTCCGCTATAACTTTTAGTGATATAAATACTTGTTGTATCATTTGTACTCACGAACATGTAAATCAGGTGGGGGGTCAGTCATCGGCTTGTCTCCGTGGAGATGTTTATACTTTGATTTAAATCTTCCACAAAAAGACATAAAAATAAATTTAAAAAACTCGAAAAACTTAATTACTGTGAGTGGGGTCACCTCTCCACAGATCTGATCTGTAACTTGGCCTGGAGTGGTCTATATTGATAAAGATTAGGGTTGCAAAGAGGTGCAAAATGCCCGAAAAATGTCTACAAAGTTTCCAGAAAATGTCAAATGGAAACAATGGAAAGGAATTTGGGGAATTTTCAAATTGGTAACTTTGCACAGGAATTTAGGGGAATTATTGTAACAAAAATATAAATATTTCATTTTATCATCAGCAGGCATTATTGCAAAAGGGAGATAATTAACACACGACTCTGATTTATTTGTCAGAAGAACTTTATCAATGCTTATTTATTTTATTGAACAACAAAACCTGAACGTTTGCTAAAATGTTGCTTACAGCTCCCACTTCAAAATGAAAAAATAAAAAAATCTCTGGTCTCAAAAACTCAAAGGCTTATTTCTAGTTATTTATAGTTATTTTTGCTTGTTCTCCATTCTGCCAAATTCTGTCAAGCTTCTTCATGAACCTCAATGACCTCAGTGTTCACTTCCTCAGTCTGACTCTTCTACTTCAGTATCTGTGTCTGTGTCCAATCTTGTTGAGGAGGCTCTGTGTCAGACTTAAAGAGCCTGAGGTTGATAATTCCCAATATATTCCCGTTAATTCCCGACAATTCCCCCCAAAATCCTGAAAATTCCCATTAATTCCTGAAAATTCCCATTAAAATTTACAACTTTTAAAATTCCCGGATTTTGCAACCCTACTAAAGATATAAATGCCATAGTGCAAAAACAAGTACATCTCCATGGAGAGAGCAGGTTTTTGTCATGACATACAATAGTACTTTAACTTTATTCACGTGTAACCATAGTTTGTCTACCTCAATATTTACTGAAAAACAAATATCTCCCTGGGATACGCTGGCGAAGATCTGAGAAGTTTTGATTGTGATTGAAAATGTCTGAAATACAAACGTTTGCGCCCTTTTCACCTTGAGCGTAAATCACTTCAAGATGCCTTCCGAGCTGACCAATGAGAAGCCCCGAAAGCAACGACCCGTTCAGCTGACATGGGAAAACCTGGATCCTTACAAGAGGATAAAAAATACTTTGAGGAGATGCAGATGGAGACGTCGTGGCGGTTCGCAGGTGTGTCCTCTGTGTTTTTTCCAACGCAGATCCTGACTCTGCGCAGATGGGAGTTGGATTTTGGGCTGGTCCAGGGTTTTTATGAACAATAGAAGTCCGTTCTCTCCAGAGACACGTTCTAAAGGGGAACATCTGTGGTGGAAGTGAAGGCCGGCAGAATGCAGCGCAGAGGGAGGAGATCAGATCAGGATGGAAGTTTAGGGAATGCTATAACATATTTTGGAAAGATTTTGCGGATTATAAAAGTTGATAGACGTCGGATGTGCAAATAATAATAAAAGACATTTGTTGGGTGTAAGATTCCAATATTCTATGGGCTTATAATATCGGGCCGCAATGGCGTTTAACTGCGATATCTCTATGGTGACAAGCAGGTAGCACCATCAGGCGTAGTTACAGGTCAGATCTGTGGAGAGGCGACCCTGCTGACAGTAAAATGCGTTCTTTTCTATGTTTTTTTGAACAGTAAACGTAGTAAACGGTGGGGAAAAAACTGGATACATACTGCAAGTTTAAAGCCATACTGTGAAACATTCTAGGTAAAGCAATAACATCCCCATGGAGACAAACAGGTGGGAGACCATCCATCAGAAAAGTTCCGCAGTGTACTTTTGTTTGAATGAAGATTTTTGCCTATAAGTTTGCTTTAAATGTGCAACTTTTTGAGTGGGGGTCTATCCCCTGCTTGTTTCTATGGATACGTCATTGCTCTGACTGGAATGTTCCACAGTGTGACATTAAACTAAACAGCTCTACATTACATTTATTTGATTACAGGTGGTTTTATAGCTCAAAATTACCTTGAAAAACAGATGTTCTGACTGTGAGCGGCATCACCTCTCCACAGACCTGACCTGTAACTTTGTCTGGTTCTGTCTCAATGGAGATAGAAAGGTTTAATGCCATACTGTGAAACATTCCAGACAAAGTAATGTACATGGAGAAAAGTTACACAGTGCACCTTTAAGTAATGCCTTTTCGATATCTTTTCTAACAATACCGTATAATCAAGAAGAAAAACTGCTGCTTTTCCTTCACACCATTTTCACTTTTTCACAGTGGTGTTTCATGTCACATTTGGAGTTCTGAAATGATCTGTTTTTCATGTCAGGTCACTGTAACCTTTGCAGAATGATGTGCTCAAGCACTTAAGACCAAAATGATAGACAAAAAATTACCCCTGACTCCAACTCAATACAGAATAAGGTTAGAATAATGATGAGTTACTGCGGCCTGCAAAAAGCAATTACTTTTAAGAACTAACTTTAATAACACATCCAATCAATGAACCACTTTGCAGGTAAGGCTTTCAGGCATGTATGTATGTATGTATGTATGTATGTATGTATGTATGCAGGCATGTATGTATGTATGTATGTATGTATGTATGCAGGCATGTATGTATGTATGTATGTATGCAGGCATGTATGTATGTATGTATGTATGTATGTAAGCATGTATATATGCATGTAAGCATGTATGTATGTATATATGTATGTATGTATGTATGCATGCATGTATATATGTATGTAAGCATGTATGTATGTATGTAAGCATGTATATGTATGTATGTATGTATGTAAGCATGTATGTATATATGTATGCATGTATGTATGTATGTATGTATGTAAGCATGTATGTATGTAAGCATGTATATATGTATATACAGTTGTGCTCATAAGTTTACATACCCCTGACAGAATTTGGTTGATTTCTTGGCCATCTTTCAGAGAATATGAAAGATAACACAAAAACCTTTCTTTCACTCATGGTTAGTGCGTAGGTGAAGCCATTTATTATCAACAACTGTGTTCGCTCTTTTTAAATCATAATGACATTAGAAACTACACAAATGACCTCTTAAATTCTGCCAGGATATGTAAACTTATGAGCACAACTGTATGTATGTATGTATGTATGTATGTATGTAAGCATGTATATATGTATGTAAGCATGTATGTATGTATGTAAGCATGTATATATGTATGTATGTATGTATGCATGTATGTATGTATATATGTATATATGTATGTAAGCATGTATGTATGTATGTATGTATGTATGTAAGCATGTATGTATGTATGTATGTATGTAAGCATGTATGTATGTATGTATGTATGTATGTATGTAAGCACGTATATATGTATGTAGGTATGTATATATGTATGTAGGTATGTAAGCATGTATGTATATATGTATGCATGTATGTATGTATGTATGTATGTATGTATGTATGTATATATGTATGTAAGCATGTATGTATGTATGTATGTAAGCATGTATGTATGTATGTAAGCATGTATATGTGTATGTATGTATGTATATATGTATGTATGTATATATGTATGTAAGCAAGCATGTATGTATGTATGTATGTATGTATGCATGTATGTATGCATGTATGTATGTATGTATGCATGTATGTAAGCATGTATATAGGTCTATGTGTATGTGCATTATGTGTAGATGAGTGAATGCACATGTTTTGTATAATGGTGTCATTTTGAATTTTGCACACTGTTACTGTTTTCTGTCATTTTTCCCACTGTATATTGCAGTGTATATGTTGTAATTTTGTTGTAAATATTTGTAGATTTTAATTTCACTTCGGTGTGATTTTGCACTTTAAACATCAATAAACTTCAACTTAAACTAGGCATTCCTGTATTCATCTTTACTAATAATGAAGTACACTACTTACTAGGGGTCTTACGGTGTCCAAGTCTCACGATACGATGTTGTTACAGTATGAACCTCACAGCACAATATTTATTGCGATATTGTAGGAAAGCTCACGATATTACAGTATTCTACATAATAACAAGACTGACATTCTAAAATGCTTTGACCGGTCATTTGGTCCGACATTTACTGTCACTAGGGATGGAATGATATCCAAATCTCTCTGTACTGTGAACAATAATCATATTCTACTCTCTGACAGATTTAATGCTTGCTGCAGTTAAAGTGCAATAACTGCAGTTGCTGCAGTTTTTGTTCAATAACTTTAAATTATACAAACTACAGCTGTAGCCCTGACAATGAATAGTCCTCTGTTTCTGTAGAAATTCCAGGATTTTCTCAGGCTAACTATCAGCTAAAAAGATAGCATTTATAATTAGAATATACAAAGGTTTGTTAGACCCATAGACCCTCAGACTCGCTCAGACCATCAGAAACCTCAGTTAGATTCTTTAGACATTTTTTACCTGTTTGTTGCCCTGATGCCTTGAATCCTGCTGTAACATCATTAAAGGTGCTGCAAGGACGCTCTCCGTGCCTCTGCACCTTTTCATTTTTGCAAGAATCTAACAGAACCTACAGTACAATATTTTCACCATATACATCTCACGGTATGATATTTACTGCAGCAAGACTCAATCCAAAGAATGAAGACTGTAAAGTGATTAGAACAGTTATTTCTTCATGTAGTCTGCACTGAACCGGAGCAAAGGATCATGGTCTATGTAGTTCCTTCTGTTTTTTTTAATTTTATTTCTGCATCAGAACTATGAGACTTGTGATTTCATATATTGTGATGGTCCACAATATTATTGTGACACCTCTGACGATACAATATCACCATATTTGGGTTATTGTTACATCCCTACTACTTACATTTGTACTTTTAGGGAAATTTGATCATGGTTAATTAGTGAGCGGTATAATCTATAATTTTTTATACCATAGTGATTGTTGGATTAATTTAAATTGCCCATGTAATACTATTTTCTGATCTAAGGCACAACATTGAGCTACTAGAAAATACAGATTCATGACATCACCAGGTGGAACAGAGCATTTTGAGCTGTGGAGATGACAGATGAATAATAAAGAGTTACTCAAACACATGTAAATGAAACAAAACACAACTCCAGGTATGTTTTTGAGGAGGTAACAGTGTTATAACATGGCTTACGTAATATAGAACCTTTAAGGCCTATAACAACATACAGTATATATATCTGACCTGTAGAGGGCAGTGTGGGACCAATACCGTGTCACGCTACAAAATTAGCACAGAACATTAAACAGCTTTGCAATTTAGCGCGTCTATTTCTTTATACTGTATGACCCAATATATAGGCTAATATTAAAGTTCCCCTGTGTCTTTTTCATAACCTTTTTATGACTTTCAGAATCCAGACCAGAGTTGAGTTTGAGTGCTGAGACTGACTGACAGCTGTCTATCTATATGTCAGGTTAACTTTGTTTCTTTTTTTTTTTTACTGGCGTGAAGGACCTGTCTGTGTGTTCAGTTTATTCCCTGGAAGGACTTATCTTTACCTTTTAGCTTGAGGCGTGGCGTCATTTAAAGACAAGTAAGAGACGAGAGATGTTATTAAACCAAGTTCGTTTTTAGCCAATTATATAACTACTTTTCAAAGCATTCCTCTGCCCTTAGATAGCAAAGATGATTTTAAACTGAAATAACATGTTTAACTCCCTAATTGTTTAAAGATTGTGGCTTTAATGACACATACCGTAGTCAAGGCCATGGCTTTGATTCTGCTTTGGTAACAGAAATTGTTTATGAAATTGTAAAAAATGCTGCATGATTGCAAGTTTTAATACTTCTCATAAGCCTGGGTTCTAGCTGAAACCACATGCTCCGACAAAACTTTAAAGACGAGTGGAGCTTTAGCTGATTTCCGAGGGCGTGACTGACAGGCGGATTGACCAGTCAGGGAGACGCATGTTCTGTTTGTGGTGAAAATAAACCTGGCTGCTTACACCTAAAAAGCAGGAAAAAACAACATAAAGGACTGAGAAACTGTGTGGTTCTCTGTGGAATCATCAAGCAAAGCACCAAATTATTCATCTTATTTACCTCAGATAAAAGAAGTTACATATTTTGTTGAAAGTTCCGAGAATTTTGGAGAGGAGATGTCTTCTGTGTTTGAGAGACACGTGATACAAATTAGAAGCTGTGGTTGGATCAGCTTAAAAGGAACAGTTCTGAATTTTGGACAAAGGGCCTCACTTCCTCATGAGCCAGAGTGTGGGAGATGTGTGGAGAAACATTTTTAAATATTCACACATCCAGTCCTTGTATTTGGAGAGGTTGCTGGTGCTAGGCTAGTGCATGTCAATGGCCATAGTTGTCCTGCCACTAAAAACAGTCTTACCCACTCCACAGACCCGAGGAAAACTATTAGAACTCCAGACTGTCCATGTGAACGTCTGTCCAGAAAATCATGTTTGAAATAATGCTGTCAAACGATTAATTTTTTTAATCAGATTAATCACACTTGAGAATTTTGATTAATCACGATTAATCGCAGTTAATTATTTTTCAAAAAGAGACCAAAATATTTGGACAAAAATGCAATTTATTAGCAAAAACTTATTTTATTCACATTTTCCTATTGCTGGTAGTTTTGTTGACAACATTGGCGCGGGTTGTCGTGCTCGGCTTGTTGTTGGTATGAGTAGCGTCGTTGCTGCTGCTGAATCAAACACGTTTTGCTTTAAGATGGTGTTTTAAACTTATTGTGCTTCAGTGGAAAGAGAGTTCATCGCTGCGATTTCTACAAACGACCTTAGTTTGATCTAAAGTCCTGTATGGACAGACCTGATCACTGACCTAATAACCTTTCAGGTCACCATCAGGTCACCATCCGCGCTTTCCATAGCAGAGCATGTGCGTTCCAAGCAAATTAATCTGCGTTAAAAAAAAACATAAGTGCGATTTTTTTTGTGATTAATCGCATGTGTTAACACACTAATGCTGACAGCCTTAGCTTGAAATAAAACTAACCTTGCATCGCATGAAGTCCGCCACTGCCGAGCTTTCTATCAGGAAGTACAACTCTCTGCTGCTCAGACATAAATCCTTCAAATGCAAGGTTGGTTTCACTTCTAAAAATTTTCTATTGAAACAGACATTTATATCCACAGTCTGGTGTTATAATTGCTTTTGTTTTGGGTGGAATATATTTTTAAAGTGTCTCCACACGTCCAACACTCTGGCTCACTAGGAAATGAGGCCCTATGTCCAAAATTCTGAACTGTCCCTTTAAGTTTTTCAGTCTCTAGGATTCAGTTTACAGACATCAGTATGTATAAGTGATGCATTCATTAACCTTAACAACACCGACATGTCATAAAAAAATAAACATTATGATCATATTACTGGGTCTAGTAGCCGTACAGGGACACGTATATACATTTATATAAACTGCAGATCTCTGTACTGTGCTGTGGTGATCACATCTATTCTAATTTAAATAAACATTATAACCTCAAGTCAACACTGGGCCATATGAATGAATACATATTGTATGGTGATAAAAGCAGTGATTTATGCCCCTACTGAAATGCATATTCTAGTGAGTTGTGCCTTGATAATGAATCTTGATAAGGTTTTGTGCTCATACTGAAATTTCAACTTCAGTTTAGACTTTATTGATCCACAGGGGAAATTATTTGGGCACAGTAGCTCATACATCACAATATAATATAATAACCAGAGCAAAAATAGAAATGGTAATAAGAAATTCCAGTAGCGAAAAGAGCGAGAGCCAGGAGTGAAATAAGACATAATTATATAAACGTGTATGTGCAAGTCAAAATAAAAAGAAAGGCAAGTCATAAAATATAAAATCTCACCTATATACCACCTATATATAGAATACCAAGCGTATTATCTGTTACATAAGGGTGAGTTGTTGTACAGTTGTAGGGAGTATTATCTGTTACATAAGGGCGGAGTATGATATGACTGTAGTCCCGTATCTCTCAATATTTCAGCAGAGATATCGATACTAAAGATAGACTCAAGACTCAGTACCAATTCTGATACCGCAATGATAATAAAAAACACTTTTTTTTACACAATAGAACGAAATTTTCAGCATGAACTCTTAGTACTCTCTTTTATATTTCCATGTGGTCTTATATCTGTGGAATCTGTCAGTGGTCCATGGGCGTATACTACTTTATGCGCTTAAAATCATTCTAAAGCTTCAGGAAATCTTCACTTATGTCCTGTGAAAGTGACTTTTTTAGTTTCAATACTTGCTGAAAATGAATATCTAGTTTCAATACAAGTTTTAGTATCTGGTTTTTGATCATTTTACCAACTATAACTCATTCCAAACACCTTATCACGCCTACTATACATCAGTGTGATTCATTGACCGTTAATCACCATACTATTGTACGAGCCTCTGTTGCTTTTTCCAGGCAGCTCCCCGTGTGAGACTGGCCCATGCCCTGTCACTGCACAACAGAGGAAACGCACACTTTCACACGATGTTATGTAAACCGCAGGGACAGCACCGGACAACTGAACCCAGAGATAAAACTACTACGTGTTTTTTCTAGCATGTGCCTACAGGGTGACGCGAGGGACAAACTTCGGAGGATGGACGGAGACAGGAAGAGGGCAGGAAACAGACATGGAAGTGGAGATAGGGCCGGGCTGAGATGGTCTGGGGGGCACTCTGGATGTGTCATGGAGCACGCAGAAGAATTTTTGGAAATGTCCTTCGTAGTTTTGTTCTCAAATTCTGGCACGGTGAGTGGTAACTTCTAGGAACGGTATGACAATGATCGTGAACTATTTTACACAAGAGATGGAGAGGAAGAAGTGTGTGGGTGTGTCGTCGAGATATAATTGGATATTTTTGCACATTTCAAGGATTTTTTTCCATTCAAATGCTTTACTATTTTGTCATATTAAATGCTATGACAACGGTCCTGATCATTTCTATTATTGTGAACGCAAATTCATATGTTTGTAACCCAAATTTTGCTCACTTGTTTTTTTTTTTATCCTTATTAGTTGACAAAAAAAATACTCGCTTAAATTCATATTACCATATTTTCCGGACTATAAGCCGCTTTGAACCATGCGGCTTTTAGAACGGAGCAGCTATTGTGGATTTTTTTTCCACCGCTAGGGGCGCTCTAACTGGAATTTCAAAAACAAGATAGACGGAAAATGAATGCTAAGAAGAATATGCTACTTTTTATTTAGCAGATATAACACGCACAACAAATTACTAAGTGGTAATTATTTTCAAATCCTAACCCCTTCATCATGAAAAGCACCCGAAGGAGTTTGTATGATGCAAGTTTTAAGTTGAAGGCATCGAACTTGCTCCAGGAAGGAAACCGCTGTAGAGCCCTGCACCCGCGGGACCCACACAAAACAGCGCGGCGCGGGACCATGGATGTAATAAGAACATCTGAAAGAACATTCTGAAAGCTTATTGCGGGCGCAGGCGGGAGCGCGACCGCACGGCGCAGGAGCGGGACTGAAGACTGCAGGAGCGGGACTGAAGATTGTGTCCCGTGCAGACCGCTGTGCTGCTGCAGTAAGCTCGGCGTCAGTTTCAGAGGAGATGATTAAAGTGACTTGTGGTTTCACTGCACAGGAGAAATGAAGGTCAATCAATTCCCAGTTCTTTTCTGTTTTTGACCTCGTTTTAATCAGCACAGTTGCTGCCGTGTTAAAAGGCACTGTTCAGAAAGAATCTGTTCAGGTACATAAATGTACATTTACAGTACAAAATCGTTCTGTAGATGCAGTAAATATCTCATTTTTCAACATAGATATCAGCGGCTTATAGCCCGGTTGCGGCTTGTATATCTTTTTTCTTAATCTTTTAAAAAAAAATTAGTGGATGCGGCTTATTTACCGGTGCCTCTATAGTCCGGAAATACGGTAATCTGTTTTGCATTTATTTCTATTATACACAACTGTGACATATAGATTACAAATACACATGGGTATAATTCAACCAGTAACTACAAAGACCATGATCCTTTGCATGTTTTATTACAATCAACAATAATTATCAGTAAAGATTCAAATGACATTCTGTTAAATGGCTTCATAAAGTGAAATTATGTGTATCTTTTCTAGTGGAGGGTTCATCTGCTGTTATTACTTTGTCTAGCATGTTACACAATATGGCATTAAGCTGTCTGTCTCCATGGATACACGCGGATGATGCCTCTAGCTCAGTCCTTATCAAATAATGGGGCGCGTGTGACCTCGGGAACATGCAGGAATTTTTTTGCCATACTAGAAAAAGTGTAATTGCACATCCACTACAGTAGTTGGCAGTGGCGCTCTCATTGTGCAGGGAGTATTAGTGCTATTAGTGCACAACAAAAAGCCACAACACACCAAAAAAGCCACAACAGAAGTGGCCGCGGAACTCTATTCTCCGACGGACCAAGCGAGGAGAATCAAGAAGGAAAGAGAATGGGAAAAGTTGAAGAAGAAGAATATAAGATAAGATAAGATAAGACTTTATTGATCTCACAGTGGAGAAATTCAACAGTCACAGTAGCTCCAGGACAGTTTAGTGCAAAAAAGGGGAAAAAGTGTGATGCAATCAAGATAAACAATAATAAAAATAGAAATAATAATAAAAATAAAAATATAAAGTGAAAAAGTATATGTACAAAATTTACAAAGAGAATTGAAATATAAATACTATATATATATATAATAAAGAAAGTACAAAATGTACAGAATGTGCAAAGTAAAGGAACAGAGAAGTGAATGAAGTTGGAAAAGTAAGTATAAGTAATTGATTGTTTTGTGGCCAGGATCGATGTGATGCTTGGTCCACTCTCCAATGCAAACGGATCTGGCGTTTCCTGCAGTCTTGACTTTTCGACTTTTGCTTTAGCAATCAGTTTTACCGGAAGTTCGAAATTCGGGACGCATGTATAGCAGACCCTCCCCAAGAAAAAGTTCCATAATTTACCTTTACTTAAAGGGGAACTCCAGCACGTTTGAAGCTAATGTCCATTGCTAGAGGTGGTCAAATACTGTCAGAAGCCAAAAAACGGCACAGATCAGTGTTGCCTTGGCAGAGATCTCACTGTGGTAGTGAGTCTGTCAAGGCAACAAACTAGTGTAGTGATGAGGGGAAGTTCTTAACTTCCATGTAATATGCCACTTTCTAACCCATCTTACAACAGCCATGAGTCTAACAAACAAAATGCTCTGCCTGGTTCACTCATTAGTGTCTGGAAATGTTATTAAAAAAACTTTATAAGCAGCCTTAGCCTTACCAAATCAAGGCCAAAAGACTCGATTGCCAACTCTAGTGACTGAAGAAGAAGAGAAACTGAAAGTTGTTGAAAGAAAATGGTTCGGGAATGTATTTTTTTTTAGCGTTTTCAGAAAATATAATTAACTTGTAAATAAATGGGATTAGAAATGACATCGCCGATTGAAGCTTTTGGGCTTTTGCATGAGCAGTGGGAAATCAACAAGGTAAGGCTAAGGCCTAAAGTTGTTTTATAATGATGTTAGACTCGTGGCTGTTGTAAGATGGGTTAAAGTGGTGTTAAGCTTCATAAGCTTCTAGTGTGAAGCAAATTGGTGTTTTACGTGGAAGTTAAGAACTTGCCCAATTCACTACACTAGTTTGTTGTCTTGACAGACTCACTGCCACAGTGAGATCTTCGCCTAGAAAACACTGATCTGTGCCGTTTTTTGGTTTCTGACAGAATTCGACCACCTCTAGCAACGGACTTCAGCTTCAAATGTGCCGGAGTTCCTCTTTAATGTCATGCACATTAAAACTTTCTATGCACCCCTCAGTAAAGTGCTTGCAGATAATGAGATACCAAAAGGACACAGATTCAAATATGAACCTGTATTTTGTATCACCCTTGGCACCAAAGTAATCATCCTGTTTTGATGCAATTGTTTTATCATTCAAACTATTGTGCAGTGTAATGGAGCACTTCCTTATCCTCAGTGGCACGCAGCCCTGGTCTAAAGCTCTTTTAGCCCAAACCAAACCCAGTCTGTCCCTCCGGCTGTGCCCCTGCTTCTCGTGATGGCCCACTTCTGTGTTCCCATCCAAAAACAGACACTCTTTGTGCTTTTTACCCAAATACGACAACGCAGAAGTCGTCTTTGTAATCTGGGAATTTATACCGCAATAAATGGGCCGTGTAAAGGATGGTTTTGCTGCATAACCACAGATACGACTGTAGAACTGTGTAAACTGCTCAAACAAACGTAGTTCTGTTACAAGATAATGCTGGTGTCTGATCTGTGTTTTTCTCCGTTCTGCTTTAGGCCGGAGTCTGAGTTAAAGATCTTTTTCAGCATTTGTAAACAACACGGCCTCACAAAGCAGTGTGGGTAATTTTAAAGCCCGTGGCAGTTTGCAGATAGAGCAAATGATGAATACAGATTGCGTTTAGTAAATTAGCAAATGAAGCGTCTGAGAGCGTTAATGATTCGAGCGTGCTTATAAAAACATTTCATTAGCACCTCGCTTGTGGGTTCACGCTAATATGTTTTTGTCCCTTGGTGCTCGGAACTTTTATACACAGAGTTAGAGCCTCTTTCTATAGTTGGAGGTCATTCTTTAGGCTACAGTGTTTAAAGGAGGAACTTTTTTATGTCAAGAGCGAGATTTGCCCTAATTGTCCTAATGAAAATATTATGATTGAAGGTTCACTACGCCTGCACCAGTTTGGTTCGATGATGTCAGTAGTTCTTTCAAGATAGCGTTATTATATAGCAATAAAAAGTCATGTAATTGAATAAATGCGCAATAGAAACATCTAATGCAAACGTGCGGAACATTTCAGGCAAAGCAATAACATTTCCCAGATGAGAAGCATGTGGTGGACTGTCTGCAAGAGAAGTTAAGAAGTGATTATTTAAAGTCATTTTTGAAAACAGACGTATCTTACAATAAATACAGGAATGGTCCGTGTGCCGTTTGTTCTTTTAAAATTTCGAAAAGAACAAAAAACTATGAAATGGAAAAGCACTTTGTTATTTCATTTTTCCGTTTTAGTCTCAAACAAAAAGCAGATTTCAGCTATTTTCAATATTCAGTTTAAAGTTCATTTTAAATACCACCAGTCAAAAAACAGTCATTGTGCCTATTTCCATTTAGATATTTTATTCTCAGGGAAGGACTTGGAAAATCGTTGCAGTTTTGTGGACAAATGTTTCTTCTTTTACAGCGACGTGTTTATTTCCGTGTTTTAGAAAATAATTGTTGAACTCCGGGAGAAACAGGAGGAACAGCAGCGAAGTGATAAACACTTTTGTTCAGTTGACAAAGCAGCAGAACGTCCGGGGCAAATAAACCAGAGAGAATACAATTAAAATAGGCACCAAGATTGTTTTTTGATTGGTCTTATTTTAAATCAACTTTAAAGAAAATTAGGGCTGGGCAAAAATAAAAAATATTAGTAGCATTAATCAGCAGTAGCATTAATTATTATTATATATATTATATTTCTTTTTAACAGGGAACTAGATGTTTTAAATTAAAAAAAAATGTTAAGGGGAGAAAAATAATTGTCTGCGATAATGAGTTAATTAATTAACACAAAATGAAAGCATTAACGTTCCCAGCCCCCCAAAAATATTGGAAATAAAGGTCAAACTGTTTTTCCATTTTATTGTTTTTAGTTCTTAATTGAAATTCATCAGAACGAAAGGTCCACGGGGCAGGAACGCTCCTTTTCACAGCTGAAAAAAGGAGCACATTCTTATCTGACCAGCATGAGCTTTTAGATTTGGCATTTTAACATAGACTTCATTCATAGTGAACAAATTGTTCATTAAGAATGATTCATGTTCATCTAATTAATTAAATCAGCTTAATTAAATATCATGATTATAACTCCTAACCCTGACCCCAGACCTGCTGTTCTGCCCATACTGTATATTTGGGGTCTATTTTTAACCTTATTTAACTGTGTGTCTTTATTTGAATTTCATTTCATCACTGTTATTCTTGATTTAATGTGTCATCATAGCCAGAGCAGGTCCAGAGGACGTAAACTTTGTTCACAGACAATGACAACGATTCAGATTCTGCTGAATAAGTAGTTACTAAGCCTGAACTGGTATGAATTAAGTCTTTGTTCATGCTTTATTTAGACTAATTCAAGTGTCATACCAAAAAAAGTGTGTGTGTCTAAAATGTGAGAGATGTGTTTTCCACGCCCCTTTAAGCAGCCTTTAAAGGCCCGTCACACAGACACGGCCCCTCATGTGCTCCCGTCTCCTTGTTTGACAGGCGAGTCTCGGGGCACTCCCCAAAGCGCTTGTGATGGGGCGGCATTGTTTCCAGATGTTAGTCTGCTCCCGACCAGCACATATCCCTGTTAACACGAGCGACGGACAGACAGAGGAGACTCAGAGGAGCTGCAAATCAATAAGACGACAAGAGGGTCCCGAGTGTGGACACACGGAGGGTCCCCAGTGTGGACACACGGAGGGTCCCCAGTGTGGACACACGGAGGGTCCCCAGTGTGGACACACGGAGGGTCCCCAGTGTCACCTGTGCAGGGGCCGGACTGCATCTGTGTGAGGGTTCCATTATGCTCAGAGGACGGTTACTCATCTGTACAGGGACATGGGCGAGAGAGAAGGAGGGAGAGAAGGAGAGAGAGTGGTGCCATGTGCTACGAGGAGAGAGGGAGGGGGCCAACAGAGAGAGAAAAAGAAAGAGACGAGAGAGAGAAAAGAGGAAGAGGAGGAAAGGAGAGGGAGGGTGAGAGAAATGGGGTGAGAGAGAGGAGAGACCGAGACGAGAGAGAGGGAGAGAAGAGAGAGGGGTGGAAGAAAGTGGGGTGAGAGAGAGAAAGAGAGAGAGGAGAGGGAGAAGAGAGCGACGGGGTAGTGAGGGAGAGGGAGGATATTGAGAAAAAGAAAGAGATGAGAAAAAGAAAGAGACAAGACAGAGGAAAGAGGAAGAGGAGGTAAGGGGAGAGAGGGTGGGAGAGAGGGACAGAGAGAGGGGTGTGGGAGAGAGAGAAAAGAGAGGGAGGGAGAGTGAGAAAGAGAGAGATGAGAGAGGGAGGAGAGGCCGAGGGGTGGGAGTGAGGGAAAGGAGAGAGGGAGAAAGAGAAAGAGAGAGGTCAGAGAGAAAAGAGAGAGGGAGGGAGAGAGAGGAAAAGTGAGATGAGAGAGAAAGGAGAGAGGGAAGAGAGAGAGAAAGAGAGAGATGAGTGGAGAAGAGAGAGAGAGGGGGTGGGGGAGAAGGAAAGGAGAGAAGGTGGGTGAGGGAGATAAAGAGAGAGGTGAGAGAGAAATGAGAGAGACGAGTGAGGTGAGAGAGAGAGGAGAGAGGGAAAGGAGAGATAGCAGGGTGGGAGAGAGAAGAGAAAGGGGAAAGAGAGAGAGGGGTGGGAAAGAGATGAGAGAAAGAGAAGAGAGGGAGAAGAGAGAAAGGGGAGAGGACAGAGAGAGAGGTGAGAGAGAGGTGGGAGAGAGAAAGGAGAGAGGAAGGGAGAGAGAGAAAGAGTGAGAGGAGGTGGGAGAGGGAAAGAGAGAGATAAAGGAGAGAGGGAGGGAGAGAGAGAAAGAGTAAGATGAGAGAGAAGGGTGAGAGAGGGAAAAGAGAGAAATGGGCTGGGAGAGAGAGAGGAGAGGGAGAGAAGAGAGAGGGAGAGAAGAGAGAGGGAGAGTGGTGCCATGTGCTACAAGGAGAGAGGGAGGGGGCCAATAGAGAGAGAAAAAGAAAGAGACGAGAGAGAGGAAAGAGGAAAAGAGAGGAGGGGACAGAGAAAGGGGGTGGGAGAGAAAGAAAGAAAGGGGAGAGGAAAGAGAGACGGAGAGGGGTGGAGAGAGAGGAAGGAAATTGAGAAATAAAATTGAGAGTGAGGAAAAGACAGGAAGGGAGGGTGAGGGAGAGCAGCAGGTGAGAGAGAAAGAGAGAGAGAGAGGAGAGAGGGACAGAGAGAGAGAAGAAGAATGAGATGAGAGAGAAGAGAGAGGGAGAAGAGAGAGACAGGAGGGGACAGATAGAGAGCGGTGGGAGAGAAGGAAAGGAGAGGGAGTGAGAGAGAGAAAGACAAGTGAGAGGGAGGGAGAGAGATGAAGAGCAAGATGAGAGAGAGAGGAGAGGGAGAGGAGGGTGCGAGAGGTGGGAGGGAGGGAAAGGAGGGGGAGAAAGAGAGAGGTGAGAGAGAAATGAGAGAGGGAAAAGAGAGAGAAAGGGGAGGGGACAGAGTGAGAAAGGGGTGGGAGAGAGAAAGGAGAGAGGAGGGGAAAGAGAGAAAGAGTGAGATGAGAGAGAGGAGAGAGGGAGGAGTGAGAGGGGGTGGGAGAGAGGGAAAGAGAGAGGTGAGAGAGAAAGGGGAGAGGGAGGGAGAGAGAAAGAGCAAGATGAGAAAGAAGGGTGAGAGAGAGGGAAAGGAGAGAAATGGGGTGAGAGATGAGAGAGAGCAAGGAGAGAGAGAGGGAGAGAAGAGAGAGGGGTGGGAGAAAGGGGGTGAGAGATAGAAAGAGAGAGATGAGAGAGAGAGGAGAGGGGGTAGTGAGAGAGAGTGAGAGGGAGGGAGAGGGATGGAGAGAGGGAGGAAATTGAGAAATGAAATTGAGAGAGAGGAAAAGACAGGAAGGGAGGGTGACGGAGGGAGGCAGGTGAGAGCGAGAGAGAAAGAGAGAGGTGAGAGACAAAGGAGAGGGGGAGGGAGAGAGGGAAAGTGAGATGAGATGAGAGAGGTAGAAGAAAGAGAGACAGGGGAGGGAGGGAGAGAGCGGTGGGAGAGAGGGAAAGGAAAGAGAGGGTGTGAGAGAAAGAAAGAGAGAGGTGAGAGAGAAAAGAGGAAGGGAGGGAGAGAGGAAGAGCAGGATGAGAGAGAGGAGAGCGGGAGAAGAGAGAGACAGGGGTGGGAGAGGGGGGAAAAGGAGAGAGAGGGGTGAGAGAATGATTACTCATCTGTCCAGGAACATGTGAGAGGGAGGGAGAGAGAGAGTGATGCCATGTGCAAGGAGGAGAGGGATAGAGGGAGGTGGAGAGAGGAGAGGGAGGAGAGGGGGATAACAGGCAGGAGGGAGGGAGGCAGAGAGCGGGGAGAAAGAAGGAGGGATATGGAGAGAGAGAGGGAGGGAGAAGGCAGTGAGGGAATGGAATTGAGAGAGGGAGAGAGACAGAAGAGAGAGGGAGGGAGAGGGAGGGGCAGAGTGGAGGAGGGAGAAGAGAGATAGTGAGGATGTGAGAGGAAGTAAATTTAAAAATGAAATTGAGAGGAGGAAGAGAGAGGTGAGGGAATGGAATTGAGAGAGAGGAAGAGACAGGGAGAGAAGGAGGGAGGGAAGGAGAGAGGCAGAGGGAGGTGGGGAGAGGGATAGAGTGAAAGAGAAAAGGAGAGAGAGTGAGAAAGAAAGAGGGATGAGAGAGAAAGGAAGAGAGCAGAGAGGGAGGGAGGGAGAGAGAAGGAGGAAAATGAGAAATGAAATGGAGAGAGAGGAAAAGACAGGAAGGGAGGGAGAGGGAGGGAGGCAGAGAGAGAGGGGAGAGGGGAGGAGGAAGAGGAGGAGAGAGGGATGGAGCGAGAAAGGGAGGGGAGAGAGTGAAGGAGGTAGAGACAAAAGTGAGAGGGAGGAAGAGGGAGGGATGGAGAAAGGAAGAGAGGGGAGGCGGTAAAGAGGAAAAGAGAGTGAGAGAGACAGAGGAAAGAGAAAGGGAGGAAGAGGGAGATGAGGGAATGGAACTGAGAGAGGAAGAGACAGAGGGAGGAGAAGAGGTGGAGACAGAGGACAGAGAGATGAGTGAATGAAAACAGGCGAGGGGCGTTTCCTGTTTACTGGACGGACAAGGAGAAAATATTATTGTTTAGGGAAGAGAGTTCAGGGCAAAAATAGCACAAATCTGCAACAAATTTTGTATTTTAGTTGTAGAATTTATAGAAGAATTTAACTTTATTTTTTTTAATTGTGCAAACTTGCATCAAAGAAAACTGTGAATTGTATTCGGAATTCACATTTTGGAAAATTAGAAGTTGTTTTTTGCACATCAACTTAGGTGGACTGAAAAATATCGGCTTATAGAATTTTGAAAAAAAACAACTCAATAACAATTTTCTCAAAAATCAACAAAATATCTGTCTTTTTAGGTAACAAAACAAATGCAGTTCAAATTTCAGTTTTTCATCAACAGTCACACATATTATTGCACAAAAACTGGATATTTAGTTCTTCTCTCAACCGAAAAAAACTCTTTTCCACCTTGTGATGTCATGCGGTGATACAGGAAGTGCTCCACTGTGTTTTTAAACTCCACACACCTGCACTAGAATCATTTGGATGATTTCAACCCTGGAATTACCCATTTTTACTGAATAAAACATTAAATAACAGCGGTTAAAACGTGAAAACTACCTCTTCGTGACATCACAAGGTGGAACGCGGCATTTTGAGTTTTGGAGATAAAGAGTGAATGAAAGAAAACACAACTCCAGGCATGTTTTTAACGAAAGGTATTCACAAGAGTCTTTTTTTTTGCATAATACAGGACTTTGAACAGAATATTATAGTAATATTTTAACATAATTTGCAGCCAGTCTTGTCGTGATAGTACAACATACCAGGAGGAAGCACATACGAGAGGGAAACAGCCCCGGGAGGCAGTTTGAGTCGGAGAGGAGGGGTGTGTCCTGACCCGAGGAGAAAGAGAGAGGAGAGAAAGAAAGAGGGGGAGCACGGAGTATAAAGGACCCCACGAAACAAGGCTGGCTCTATCCCGCTCTCCGCACAGGAAACTACCGCCTGCTCAAACCTCCCTCTCTCTCTACACCTTTCTCCATTCACAGAAAAGAACAGAAACACTCCTGCAGCCATGAGGAGAATCAACGGGTTTTCTACGGCTTCTTGCCTCCTGGTGCTGGTTTGTGCGTTACTACTTACGAGTGAGTATCGCAGTTTTACTTTTACTGCATGCTTCTCAGCCCACTTCAAATGAGCGCGTGGGACAGGCTTTGTTGTGTTTGAAAATGAGTGTGTGCAGATGGGAACGCATGGCTGGCACAGTAGTAGTAGTAGTAGCAGTAGTAGTAGTAGTAGTAGTAGTAGTAGAGATAGAATGAAGTAGTGCTGTTTTAAGAGACTAGTAGGAGTTGTAAAAGTTGCAGCAATAAAAGTAGAATTAATTGCAGTATTAGAAATAGCAGGAGTAGTAACAGTAGAAGTAGCAGTAGTAGAATAAAGTAGTACAGTTATTAATTGTAGTAGTCAAAAAGGATGTTATGAGTGGTAGCAGTATGGGATAATAGTAGTAGTATTAGTATTAGTAGTCATATTAGTAGTGGTAGTAGTAGTAGTGGTAATAGAATAAAGTAGTATAAAGTAGTAGTGGTAGTAGTGGTAGTACTAGTAGTAGCAGTAGTAATAGAATGAAGTAGTATAAAGTAGTAGTGGTAGTAGTGGTAGTACTAGTAGTAGTAGTAGTAGTAGTAGTAGAATAAAGTAGTATAAAGTAGTAGTGATAGTGGTAGTAGTGGTGGTAGTAGTAGTACTCTTACTACTAGTAGTAGTAAAATAAAGTAGTAGTAGTAGTAGTAGTAGTAGTAGTATTAATATTAATAGATTAAAACAATAGCATTCTTAAGACTTGCAGTAATATCAGTTCCAACAAGAACAAGCAAGTAGAATTACAGTAGTAGTAGTAGTAGTAGTAGTAGTAGTAGTAGTAGTAGTAGTAGTAGTAGTAGTAGTAGTAGCAGACTAACAGTAGTAGTATAAGTTGCAGAATTATTCTTAATTGTAGTAATAGTAGACAAAAGTAGTCAAGGGATGTAGTGGTATCAGTATGGATTAGTTCTAGAAGATGAGGCAGTCGTAGTAGCAGTAGTAGTAGTAGTAGTAGTAGTAGTAGTAGTAGTAGTAGTAGTAGTAGCAGTAGTAGTAGTAGTAGTAATAGTAGTAAACAAAGACTTGGCTGAAGTGTGAGGAGAGTTGCCGTTGCCTGTGATCTGCGTTAGGGCATCTGGGTGTGACTCGCTTGTGTTGAATTTGAGCAGAAATGTGTTGATTTATCGTGGGTTCAAATTGAAGTTTGGGTCAAATGAAAGAAGCGAGGCTGAGAACAAAGTGACTGCACGGTGAGAGGTGGGGCGTGTACTCCCAACTGTGTACTCTGTAGTACTGAAGGGACTGTTTACTGTTTACTGTTACTATAGTAGAAGTACAAGTATTTATTTCATTTTTCAGGCAAGTGGTGATTCTGTATTTTTGAAGTTTTTAAGCTGTATTGCTCTAATGTAGAATATGTATATTACTACCAGTACCACATACAGTAGTTACAGTTATTACTATTGTTAGTACTGCGAAGACTACTTCACTACTTCAACTGAAATACTGATCCTAATATAGTTGCAACTTATTCTGTTAAAACTGCAGTTGCTTCTACTAGTACTGCAGATGCAAGTAGTAGTTCTGCCACACCCACTACTGCTTATAACAAAGCCCTACTGTTGCCTACCTCCAAATGATCACTACTACTACTAATACTTCTTTTACTACTACTACTACTACTACCACTACTATTCCTGCTTCTGCTACTCCTGCTGCTACAACCATTGTTGGTACTTTTATTACTTCTGCCACGCCCATTTCAACTCATGACCAATAATACTACCATCATCATTTTGACTACCGCTTGGTTCTTCTGCTACTACTGCTACTACTGCTACTCTACTACTACTACTACTACTACTTTAATTAATAATTCTACTTTTTTTTGCAACTTATATAACTGCTAGTCTTAAAAACGCTACTGCTTTAATCTATTACTACTACTTCTACAACTACCACCACCACTACTACTACTTTATTCTACTACTACTACTACTACTACTACTACTACTACTACTACTACTACTACTTTAATTAATTCTCCTTTTTTTGTTGCAACTTATATTACTGCTAGTCTTAAGAACACTACTGCTTTAATCTATTACTACTACTACTACTACTACTACTACTACTACTACTACTACTACTACTACTACTACCACTACTACCACTACCACTACTACTACTATGTAATATGTACTATAGTTAATGTATCTCTATGCAGTACACATATAGGGAAAAATATCCCAACTGGCTTTGTTTTTCTACAGTTACTTCAACTGTGATTTCTACTAGTACTTTTCTTACTATAGTTTGTATTACTACTACTACTGCTACTACAGCTACTACTGCCAGTACACGCATGTGGGTTAATGTACTTTGGTTGTACTTTCTAATAACTACACCATAATTAGTGTGATTAACCATGAAGAAAGACTTAAAGCGAAATGAAGAACCTGGAATATTCTCTTATTCTTATCCTGTTTACGTTCTTTTAACATATCTGGTGAATCTTTTTGAATAACGCAAAACTCCGAAACTAAACTGCACCGTAGTAAACCCTGAGCTCGCGCGATGGGTGTCGCTGGCGGGGCCGTCGTCCCTGGATCTCTCAGAGGCCTCTTGCTAATTGCAGGGTGATGTAGCCTTGGATGGAGCTCCTGTACGGCCCTCTGCAGTCCACAGCTCACACGGACCATGGCCAGAGACACAGGCACAGTCACCTTGGGAATATTTAAAGACATGTTCCAGGGTTTTTAAAGGGGAAAAAGGAGATGGTGGAATATGCCGGTAGCTTGGACAGTTAAGAGCATACCATCTCCACCAGCAGCAGCAGTTTAACACATGGAGATTGGATTTACAGGCCAATCTAATTATTCAGGATACTCCCCACATCGGTACCACACACACACACACACACACACACACACACACACACACACATACCATAGGATTTCAAATGCGTCGACTTAAAGGGGCCGTGTCTATTTTTCTAGAGAGTCTATATTGTATTGTAATGCATGAGGTTTGCCTCTGCTACTGTTATTTCAGTTTATATTTGTTTTATTTTACTGTTACTTACACTACTTCTACTAGTACTATTAACATCCACCCAACATCCACAGTCCAGAGTGAATGAATAATGGTCTGTAAAGTGTCTTTAAGTGTCCAGAAAAGTGTAATATAAAACTGATCCATTATTATTATTACTTAAAGGGGCATTGTTGTTTATAGTTTTAACAGATTGTCTGTTGTAATAGGAATAATCATCAATATACTGTATATATACATATTGCTTTATCATGGATGCTGGCAGACTATAATTAGAGGTTCTACAATTTGCTGCTCAATTACTGATTGTGTATCTCAAAAATAAATATTTCAAGACTTTAGTTTTATTCATAGTCCGTATATATGAGTGGACTAAGCGAGTGTGACGTCACCCATAGCGTTTAGCGCCGCTCAAATGAGGCTCACGATGCCACGGTTACAGGAGCGAATCTGGAGCCAGGCCCTATGTTATGAACAGGGTTTTTTGATGGACAAAATAGCGAGGAAAAAAAATTCAGGATCATGTAGAGCGAGTTCGTATGAACAAAATGACGAGGCCACTGCAGCAGTTACAGAGAGAGGGACGATAAGATCTCATTGTGAGTCAATGGGAAAAAGAGAGAGAAGGAGCCGGAAGAGCCTCCTGGAGCACTTCCTGTTTGGCACGTGGCAGTGAACGGATTAGCTTAGTCCACTTGTATATATGATCTATGGTTTTATTACTAAGAATTTCACATCTTCATCAATGGCATTTTCCAAGAGAAAGTAAAAGTGGAAGTGTTAAGCAAAACAATAATAGGGACTCAGATTGTAGTTTATTGTTTATTTATTTGGCTTATTTAGTGGCGTGCACCATAAGTGCCCAGCCCACATGAGCTTAAGACAAATAAAACAATAAGCAGAAGATCACACATCAAACACACTGGCTTCTTAAGGAGGTCCCACTCAGCACAAACTGAGCCATCCTGAAAACATTACATTCAAACAAATGCCAGTCTCTCCTCATCAGACACGGCAAACAGACAATTAGACACATTATATATGTGGCTTTTTGTGTACTGAGGTCCAAAGCAAGAAAGAAATTATGTGAGGAAGACTTCTTGCCAAAACTTTATCTATTTTTTTTTTTTTTTTAAGTGAGTGTGCTATGTATTTTTTTCACTTTTAAGTTGCTGCTCCTTGTATTTGCACCTCTCCAAGAACTCTTTTGTCATTGAACATCTGACAAAAGTGAATTAGCAAAGTATAGATGTAGATTTTTACAAGGAAAAGGGTCAAACATCTCCAATTGGAATGAAATAAATGATACAAACACTGGAACAACTCTTCACTTCTTCTACATTCTACACTTGAATAAAGCATGAACACGGACTTAATTAAAATAAAGTAAATGAATTGCATATGTCAGGAAATAAACTGGCCTTTTAAAACACGCACTCATCATGTGCTGGTGGCGTATTGGGCTGTTTAATCCAGTTCTCACTAATGTGCAGTCTCGGGTCTGCCCTGACCTCCCTGACCCCCCTGACCTCCAGCTCCTCACCGCATCCAAAAGTCCTCCTCACAGAGACGTGTTACACAGTGGACACTTGTGACTGACTAATGTGGCTTTGACTGTGTAGCTGTAAAATGTGAAAATACTCCACTGGTTACTTTGCTCTCTTTTCAATGCATTCTTTCAATTTTTCAAGCCTATATAATATGTCTCTCCTACCATCACTTCTATTTCTATTTTTACTGCTGGAATTTTAAGTTTGCACAGTGTTGGCCTAACTTTTCTGGTATCGGGTCCACCACCTGCTTGTCTCCATGGAAATGTTGTTGCTTTTCTTGGAATGTTCCCTAGTATGGCATAAATCTACCTTTCATGTATTCAACTTTTGTAGAATATATCAGGATATCAGAAGATGGACCAGATACAGATGGACCTACTGCTATTACTACTACTACTATTACTACTACTACTACTACTACTACTACTACTACTACTACTACCATCATTGTTACCACTCACCACAACCTTTTGACTGCTGTCTACTACTACAACTGATAATTCTACTTTTATTACTGCAACTTATACTACTTATTCTACTTCTACTACTTCTACAATTATTACTACTACCACTATTACTGCCTTTACTATGATTACTTAACTTACTTAACCACAACTGCTTGTCTGCTACTATAACAGTTATATATTATACAAATATTATGCCTATTGCAATTACAACAACAACTACTACTACTACGACTGCTGTTGTTTACTACTACTGATAACACTACTTTATTCTATTAGTACTACTGTTACTACAACCACTAGTAGTACTATTACTAATAGTAGTAGGAGTCATGTTGGGGCGGCAGTAGATCAGTTGGTAAGAGCGTTTTTTTCCATGGATCCAAAAGTTGGCGGTTCAAATCCCGCTCTCGACATAAACATCATTGGTTGAGCGGTCGATTCCAGCTCCTGGAGATGAATGCTGTCATTTTGTCCTTGGGCAAGACACTTAACCCACCTTGCCCCCACTGGTGATGAGTGTGTGTGTGTGAATGGGTGAGTGGTTTCTTGTTGTAAAGTGCTTTGAGTGCTTTGAATGTGGAAAAGCGGCGTATAAAAGCTGCTCCAATTACAACTGTCTACTACTGTCTACTTTTAATAGCAACGTTTACCGCTGTTGCTTGTTTGCTACTATACATGCTACTTCCAGTCATCAGGCAATGCATTCTGGGGGAAAAAAGAGCATCAAACTGCCGCGTTTGATTTCCCAGTGCGATGCATCTCAAGTCTTTTGAACCATATGGCTTTTGGTTCTGGTTCTGATATGGCCATATATTAGTTATGGGATTCGGACATCGTAATTGTGTGGATGTTGGATGCCCCAACGGCAGAAAACGTCTTGAGAAATGGGCTTCGGAAGATTGCGAACTCCATAACCCCAAAAGGGAATCAGGTCTGTGTGACTGCGAACCTCTGCTCAAACTGTTCCCAACGGAATTGAAAAATAGTGAAAGGTGAAGGCGATGGGCAGTATTGATACACAGGAAGGACCTTTGGCTGCCTAAGAAATCATTCAGAGATGGCAGCAAACGTTTTTTTATGTGGAGCACCAACAAAGTAAAATCCTGATCCCTCGCTCAACCTTGGTTACAAATTTAAAAAGTCAACGCCAAAGCAAAAGGCACCAGCTGTTCACTAAGAAACACCTTCCACTTTTCGTCCTTCCTGTGTATCAATACTGCTCCTCGCCTTTGCTTTTTACTGTTTTTCAGTTCCGTTGTGAAGGGAAACAGTTCGATTGATTCCCTTTTGCAGTTATGGAGTTCGCAAACTTCCAAAGTTTCCGAAGAAACAGAAGCGATATGGTTCAAAAGACTTGTAAAGATCGGCTTTGACAATAGACACATCCCATATGATGGTTTGATGCTCACTTTTTTGGAGGGCCCTTCCCAGAATGCATTGCGCGATGATCGGAAGTTCGAAATTCAGGACACATGTATTACAATTATGCAAATATTACTCCCATTGCAGCCACTACTACCACTATTACTTTGTGATTTGTGATTGAAAATTTGGCTGTGAATCAAGTTGTAAAATGCTAATATCTTATAGCTATTTTGGACTCCTTTCAGTGCATTCTTTTAAATCCATGAAGCAGGCCTATAGTTAGTGCGAGATGAGGGGTCACGGAGGAGACCCCACTGACGTCAATGAACACTCAGTCCTGGTCATTTTCATTTTTCATGCTTCATTTTGGACGTCCGCACAGAGAACAGCTTTTGTCACATTACAGCTTTGCCGATTTGGGTCTTTTGTGATCAGAGGATGTACAGACCACATTTAATACCAGTGATGTCATCGGGGTGGGGTGGGGGGCCTTTGGGTGGGGCCGCAGATGTTCTGAATCAATGACAGTCCAACACTTAGCTAATCAAGATTTGATTATGTGTGTCTAGAGCGAAAGGATGCTTGAAATAATGGAAAATAACATAAACTATAGAAGAGAAGGACACCACCACCGCTCTAAGTGCCCATGCCAGATAATTGTTTTAATAGCAGTTGTGGCTTACAAATTTAAGCTATAAACACTTAACTCTATTAGAAAATGACTTTAAAGTAGTGAAATGATCTGTCTGTGCAGCACGATCATTTTACTTGACAAGTTAACGATCTCTAGACTCGAATGAAGCCGTCTCAGAACGAGTAAATAGATCATAAATCTGGAAACAAGATTAATTTCCTGATATAAGTTTTAAAATCTTGGTCAGATCAGAGAAATTTGCGGTGCGCTCACTCATCACATTCATACTAGACAAGGTGGGTGAAGTGTCTTGCCTAAGGACACAATGACAGAACTCTGTCTGACTGGAATCGATCCTATGGCCTTCGGGTTGGGGAACCATTCCAGCAAGTGCTTAATTAAAAGTGCACTGCGTAACTTTTCTGCAAACTGCTTGTATTCATGGAGATGTGATCACTTTGTCCAGATTGTTCCAGACTATGGCATTAAATTTATAAACTGTAGATAAGACATTAGACCAAGTTATAGGACTGTAAGAATGTCTTTCAAGGTATTTTCAATAATAAAAGCACTTGTTAAACAGTTAAGTTTAATGTCATTTAGTGGAACATTCCAAGCGCAGCAATAACATCTCCATGGAAACAAGCTGGTGACAAACTCTCTACTAGAAATGTTACATAGTGCATCTTTAAATAACCAAAAAAAAATACACATTACAGTTTTGGTTAAATTTGATCAATTAAACTGCAAGATTTCTGTTATATGACCAAATTCATATTTAATTTAATCGTTTAGTTCAGTTGAGTTTAGTCTTTATTCGAAGGGACAATGCCCAGAGACATTAAGTACAAAGACAGAGATGTTCTACACTAGATTAGAGCTAAAAAAGCCCATTTCCATCTGCAGTCCCTGGTTACATGGATTAAATTTACAACAATCTGCATCAATAAAAGCATCAAAGATTCACTCTCTTACTAACCGAGCACACACAGCATCACCCATGTAACGTTTGATCACACATCTCATAACACAGTAACACAGAATACATAATATCCACTCCCCAAATATATAATCACACACATCCTCCATTTACACACACATATCATTCAGAATAACACGTTAAATACCTGATAGTACAGATAAAATCCATACAGTTCATTATCACATGTCGCATCATTCATAATTCTTATAAATAAATTAATTAATTAAATTATAATTAATAATTCATGAAATAATAAATACAAATAAAATATAGAATAGCTAAAAAACATTTGTTAAAAATATACGCTTCATAGATTTTTAAAAAAATTTTTGACTTTATCATTTCATTGTACCGATGCAATAACAGGGTCTTTATTTGTTACTGTTACTTTAAGTACGAGAGATTCAAGGGCTTATGGGAAGAGCACTGATTTGTTATTGTTGTAAAAAGGTAGAAAAATTAGATGCTTGTTAAAAAATGAATCAAAATCCAAAATTAAAAGTTGCCCAAAGCTAAAATGAACGAAATGAAAATGAATGAGTCTTGTCGTTCATTTCAAGGATGCAACTGTCACATTTTTTATATAGAGCTTTTCCACCTTCAAAGGGCCTCAAAGCTCTAGTTTTGTGAATGCATTTAAAATTTCTGACTTAATATATACAGTACATTATTCTCTACAATGTAAATTAACACAGAATTACGCAAAACATCTATGCTATGTCTTGTATATGACGTGTACGCTTTACCATAGACATAAGACACTTTTAATGCACTGTAAATGGATGTTGGGAGTGGTCACAGAATAGATTTTCTCTTGACTATTTTAACTTCCTCCAAATCTCTCACCTTAAACACTCAAAATCCCCGGTACACTCAATCCTTCACCAGCCTGTTTAGTATCTGTCTGGCCATAAACTTGAACGCCAGCTGCAAATGCCAAGACTAAAGGATTTCATGTGGTCTGGCATCCTACACACAGCCCCGCCCTCTTTATGTCGGTATGAGGAATGGCATTTGAGTCGACCGCTGCTGGAGCTGTTGCATGTACGCACTATGTCGGCCACAGAATATACCAAATAAGAAGGAAATACAGTAGGCGAAATAGGCAAAAACGTATATCTTGTTTTTGTAATCTGTCAAAAAAACGTGCTAAAATGTGGTTAGGAATGTTTTGGTTGTGGTTTAAGAATGAAGGAAGGAAATTAACTGTAAAATGAACCGCAAAAATGCAAAAATAACAGTTCTTTAAATGGGAAAAACATAATTAACGACTTGTAATCAATTTGTAGTGGTTTAGTTCTTGTACTTATGGAGTAAGTATGGAGTTTTGCAGTGAAACTAACAACTAGCATGCTAATACACACTTCCTGACCGAGAGCAGCTTATACAATTTAGCGATCACATAATAATTGTCTAATATATCTGGAATTTAGTCCCAGTTTTGAGCACTACGTCCCAACAGACGCACCCAAAGCCAGTGATGTGCCCCGGTTTTACAAAAGAAATGTCCCAAATGTTTTTATTTTTAACCAATTTGATTCCCGCCAACAGTAAAGAGCATAATAAATTGTCATTTGTTTGGCTAAAATTACAGAAAATGCACTTGCACAAATGGAAAAAAATCAGGTGCAGGCTCTTAAATATCTACTTTTGAAAGCTTTTTGACAATCACAGCATTATATCTATGGGTATATACAACATTTTAAGGACGTTTCCCTGTTCTCGATATATAATATTTTGTTTTTCAATTGTTAATCGCTATGGAAACGGTCCTAATTTCTTATCATTCTGAAACCCATGGGTATCTTTGCAGTAACAGAGTGTGTTTACATGTGCATGAGTATCCCGGTTATGACAGTATTCCGAAAAAGCGTCCAGAAAAGCGCGATAAAACTGATGCCTTATTATTATTATTAGTAGTAGTAGTAGTAGTAGTAGTAGTAGTAGTAGTAGTAGTAGTAGCAGTAGTAGTAGCAGTAGTAGTAGTAGTACTAATATTCTGGGTATGATGTTTACATGCGCTCCAAGAAACCAGGATACTCATGTCCCTGTGTCCATACGCCATTAGTATCCTGGATATTTAGACTGGTTGCTATGGTAACTAATGTACAGATATGGCAAGGAGCTAAACGTGGAGCATTTCTAACACATTTCTAACAACAAAAACAAAGTGTACATTCGAGTAAGAACATGAGACTGTGGAGCTCTGCCACAGCTTCAGTAAAAGGTGTTTTTAACAGTTGAAAAATACTCATATCACAGTGTCACGGAGTCAGTTTTTGTTCAAGAGCAGCACAAACAGACACAGAGGTGAGCCTGAGGTGAACAGTAGACTGCTTTATTTTGTTTATAAGTATAGAATATTATTACTTAAAGAGTCCTGGTAGGGGTTCGTTTCATTTTACGAGTGCTTTTTGTTTTTGTTACTTCATTTCGCACATGCTCAGTACAGCACCCGTTTTGAGAAAGGCCATAGTAACCTGGATATTGTCAGAAAAAAACAGTAAGAGTATCCTGGTTTCTCATAACCGGGATACTGGCATAATCAGGAGAGAGTGAAAACAGGATACTGCGTTTACATGGACACTCACATAACCAGGATACTCAAAAAACCTGATCATAATCGTAATACTCAAACGCATTTATGTATTTATTCAGTGGTGATACTATCTTGTTAATTATACTGTATATATGACTTCTAGATAGGGTAAGCAGATTTTCAAAATAATAAACTGCGATATCCCTGTTTTTTTGGAGGTTGGTAATAATAAAATTGTGAAACGAGTTCTGCAGAGCCAGTAAAATCACATTTTCATTGTGTTTTGGTCGTTTTTAAGCAGCTTTTCTGTATTTTACCACAGTTAATCACAGTTTATGCCTCTTTTTACTGTCGGCAGGTATCAAACTGGTCAAAAATCGGAGCACCAGGGGCATTTCTTGGATGAAACTGTTATAAATCAGTGGTTTTGGATAAGTCTACTGGGGCAGGGGACACAGGGCTCAAAATTGGGACTGCTCCGGGTAAATAAGGACATCTGGACACTTTACTTCTAGATAACAAATACCTTTCTTTGGCGCTGATACAGTAATTGGTATTACAGACAAATTGCACGAGTGTTTTTTCACATCTACATACCGGATTAGTTTTAAAGGGCTCTCAGTCTCTCTCTCCGTCCTCCTCCCTCGCTGCTGTCAGTTCTGCAGAAGTTCAAATATGTAATATTGCTGTAAGCTTGGCGGGCGCTCTCTGATGATGTCATAGCATTAGCTCATCAAATAAAATCTTCTCTGTTACAGGATTTTAGGGGAAAACCCACAGTTTATATTCACTTTACGGAACGGACAATAATGTGGTGTACGGTAAAGATGCAGGATTGGGGGAAAATACTGAAGTGCATTTATCTTTTTTTGTGATTTCGATTAGATTAGATCAAAGTTGTTTTCAGGTTGCAGCAGTTTTTTATGCAGAATTAGACAGAATATTATGTTGTTCATGATCGAAATCATTGTACTTACAGGGTCCATTTTACGCTATTTTCTAGGGATGTAACAACAACCGAAATATGGTGATATCGTATCGTCAAAGGTCTCACAATAATATCGTGGACCATCACAATATATCGAATCACAAGTCTCTTTGCTTAAATGAATAGTTCTGATGCAGAAATAGCTAAAAAAAACAGAGGGAACTACATAGACCATGATCCTTTGCTCTGTTTCAGTGCAGACGACATGAAGAAATAACTGTTCTAAGCACTTTTACATCTTCATTCTTTGGATTAAGTCTTGTGAAGCATTTTTAGAGGAAAAAGTAGCAGATTCACAACTTTTTTATGAGCCCCCACAAAATATTGCAATAAATATTGTACAGTGAGATGTAAATGGTGAAAATATCGTACAGAGAGATTTGGATTTTGTTCCATCCTTAATGACAATAAATGTTGTACCAAATGACTGGTCAAAGCATTTGATCATGTCAGTCTTGTTATTATGTAGAATATCGTAATATCGTGAGCTTTCCCACGATATCGCAATAAATATCGTACCATAAGGTTCATACTGTGATAATATCGTATCGTGAGACTTGGATATCGTTACACTTCTACTATGTTCTGATGTTATAATGTTGTTTCTTCATCACAAACAGACCTGGAGTTGTGTTTTGTTTCATTCACACACTTAACACACAAACTCTGCATATTTAGGCTGAGTTCTTTTTCTTCTTCTCTGTGCCACCTTGTGATGTCATGTGGTAATACAGGAAGAGGTGCTCCACTGTGTTTTTAAACTCCACACACCTCCGCATGAATCATTTGGATGATTTCAGCCCTGGAATTACCCCTCTCTACTGTTCTAGAAGAAAAAGGCAACTTGAAAACTACTACTAGATGACATCACAAGGTGGAACAGAGCATTTTGAGCTTTGGAGATCTAAACAAACTAATAAAGGGTTACTCAAACATGTGCGGATGAAACAAAACATAACTCCAGGTATGTTTTTGGTGAACTAACTAATGTCTTATAGCTCACAAGAGTCCATTTTGCAGACTATTTTTTTTTATTTTAGAAATGGTCTAAAAACAAAAAGCGTCGGAGAACAGATTTGAACATTATAAACAATATACAATGGTCATTTATGAGGTTATGTGGAGAACTGAAGCCCTGTGGTGTATGGCATGATGAGCCGGGACCATCTCTACAAAACGAACAAAGCCGCAATTGAACGAAACATTGTGCGGTTTGTGGATTCCAGTTTTGTTTTTCATGTTTTTCTGGGCGTGCATGGCCTCAGCTGACAGGGCGCTCTTATGTAACGCTCTTGTGATGTTTGTTGATGTTTGCAATTATGGTATTTAATGAGCAACGGCGCCTCTGGTCACATAGGCTCGTGTAAATAGTTTGGATGGTCTTAAAAACAAAGGGAAATACAAGAAAGCGGTTGGTGGAACATAGAAATTTGAGCATGATTGAATGTAAGCAATTCATTCTGTGTTGTATTGGGTATTTTTTGATAGGTTACTAATTGTGGACACTTTTCTTTCCAAACCAGTGCTATTTAGGATAATCATAGGGTTTCTCCACACAGAATTTGTTCCAATTAAAGGAGGAGTTGTCGAAATACAGTTTGTTTTGTGATCTCATTTGCAGTATAAGTTATTCTGTTTTATTGCCATTTGATAATCTTGATAATCTTGGGTTTTTACAGAAATAACACATGTTTTACACAAATGAATGTCTTAAATGAGAACTTTTCTGTTATAGGGTGTGTCTAAGATGTTCCACAGTTAAGCACTGAACTCGAGGCCGTATTACAGGTCAGATCTGTGGAGAGGCGACCCTGCCCACACCAAGAATACATGCATTTCAGAGTAGATTTTAGGAACACTCTGATCCAACTTTTTCTGTTCTGATACCAACTCCGATACTTTGGCTTTAAGTAGTTTAAGTGGCTTTAACCCAATATTAACTGATACTAGAGCGCAGAGACTGAAAATATTTATGATTTATTTTCTTTAAACACAAACAGTGTTAACGTGAAATGCATTTTGAAACTGTTATTTATGATTTAAAGTAACTACAGATCAGCTTTTAAAAACAACATTAATATTATGAGGTGTTTTGTGCCAACATTAGTAAAGCTTCTAATTAAATCATCATCGTTTATAGAGCAAACTTAGATATCGACTGAACCAATATCTGCGCCAATATCTGATATCAGTATTATATCGGTGCATTGCTAGTATGTATTTTGCAGTAGTAACACCAATAATTGATTTGTATGCATTAGGGATATAACAATAACGGAAATATCACAATATCGTCTGGTCAAAGGTCTCCCAATAATGTCGTGGACCATCACAATATATTGAATCTCAAGTCTCTTTGCTTAAATGAAGAGTTCTGATGCAGAAATAGCTAAAAAAAAAAAAAAAACACACAGAGGGAACTACATAGACCATGATCCTTTGCTCCGTTTCAGTGCAGACTACATGAAGAAATAACTGTTCTAAGCACTTTGAAATCTTCATTCTTTGGATTAAGTCTTGTGAAGCATTTTTAGAGGAAAAAGTAGCAGATTCACAGTTTTGTGCCTCCACAAAATATTGCAATAAATGTCGTACTGTGAGATGTTTATGGTGAAAATCTGGTACAGAGAGATTTGGATTTCGTTCCATCCCTAATGACAATAAATGTTGTACCAAATGACTGTTCAAAGCATTTCAGAAAGTCAGTCTTGTTATTATGTAGAATATTGCATCGTATCGTATCAACCATATCGTGAGCTTTCCCACGATATCACAATAAATATCGTACCATGAGGTTCATATTGTGATGATATCGTATCGTGAGACTTGGATGTTATTACACTCCTAATATTTTCTGATCTATGTTATAACATTGTTTCCTCATCACTAACATACCTGGATTTTTGTTTTGTTTCTTTCACACATTTACCACACAAACTCTTTTTCTTCTCCTTGTTTTTAAACTCCACACACCTCCGCATGAATCATTTGGATGATTTCAGCCCTGGAATTACCCCTCTCTACTGTCCTAAAGGAAAAAGGCAACTTGAAAACTACCACTACATGACATCACAAGGTGGAACAGAGCATTTTAACAAACTAATAAAGGTTTACTCAAACATGTGTGAATGAAACAAACACAACTCCAAGTATGTTTTTGGTGGAGTAACAGCATTATAACATGACTTTTTAACATTTTAGACCAGGGGTGGGCAAACTACGGCCCGGGGGCCACATATGGCCCGTTAACCTTTTTAGTCTGGCCCGCCAAACATGAATGAACTGCAATAAAATGTATTAGTTTTATTTTGCCTGCCTCTAGATATATTGATACATAAAACTAAATTATCCACATAGGCCCCTGGCTCAGTGCCTCAGCGGGGGTAGAACTATATCTTGTACACGTCTTCCTCACTCATGGTTCAAAAACCTTCCCATAAAGCACTGCGGTCAAGTATATCTAGTGTGCGGCGCACATAGCACCTCCTTTTGTACGGCACGCGCCGCACCTCCTCTTGCAAGCATTAAATCAGGACTAAAACCAGGTCTAAACCAGGACTAAAACCAGGTCTAAACCAAGTCTAATCCAGGTCTAAAACCAAACAAGAATTTGCAGGAGGTGGTTGCTACATTCATGTAGTTTTCAAAAACATGTCAATATAAAGTAATCCAGTTACTTATTTAAGTAAATTAATGGATTACTTTACAAACTACATTTTGGGGTCTGTAATCTGTAATCTGTAGGGAATACAGTTTAAAGTAACCTTCCCAACACTTAACAGAATTATCAAATGTGTCACAATAAAACGGAATTCAAAATTTCTGAAACGGAAAATCATTGGCCCTAAATATGCTGCACATGTTGAATTGAGACGTTTGAATCTGCCACATGTAAATCGTTGGATCCTGCGAGTTATTTTCGGTTTATTTGCAGGGCTGATGTAGTCAGACCAGAACCCTCCATCCATCTGCTCCTGGTCCGGCCCTTCCATCAGATTTTAGAGCCCTTTGTGGCCCTCGAGCCAAAAAGTTTGCCCACCCCTGTTCTAGACTATGCAATAACATCTCAGTCCAGGCAAGCAAATAGACAATCCAAACCCCAGCAGAAAAGTTACACAGTACCCCTTTAAGCATTACAGTATAACGCTGAAATGATGAAATCCCCCGTCTGAACCCGTATACCACTTCTGAGACCGTGCGGTGTCTGTTTGGCGCGCTGTAAACAAAACCAGCGTATCGCCCGTCTGTTCTCAGGACTCGGGGCGGCGCGTTTCTTCCGTCAAAGCTCGTGGACTTATTGGATGCTTGTTGTTTCTGCGAGGAGGGCGTGGCTTTCTGGCAGATGCAAGGCTCACGTCAGGGGCTGGGCGTGTGCGAGCTCTGGGGACGAGAGGTGAGCAGGGTCAGGATGATGGAGGCAATAGGCTGTGTAGAATTTTGACATAGTTTCAGCCCCAGCTCATGTTTTGCTAATATGAAAATCGAAACAAAATGTAATAACGGTGCAAAGTATGTCCTTTATATTTTGTCAAATCAAGTCTGATATTATTCTAGGCAAATCATCTTGTCAAAACATGAAGGCAAAAACATCATGCTCCATCAGACAAAAATGTACAGTGCACTTAGTTTATTATTTTGCAATCAAGAGTTTCATACTGACCCAATTATCAGCTCAGTGTTAAATTTACAATGTTTTGTTCAGATCTGACCCTTCCATCCAGACGCTCCTCTCACTGTTGATGATTCAGTTTTGTTTGGGTGCTTGTAAACTAGAGTCGTGCTCCTTCTTAAATTACAGCTAAGAAAAGTTTTAAAAGCTTATTCAAAAGGGCAAGACCTGCTCATATTTTACAAGATGAGATGAGTTTATATGCAAAACTATTCACAATTCCCGTGCACATGTAGGAGATACTGTAGGTTTTTTATCAGATTGAACAAATAATGGTGACATTTGATTTTATTTATAATTTTGGACCATTTCACTTTAGGAGAATCTTTATCAGAATCTGCAAATCAAAGTACCAAACTATTCACTGTGCAAAATACAACTATAATGAGCTCTTTGTCATTTTTATTTTTAATCTTAGTCCATAAAATGTTACTTAAAGGGGAACACCGGCGCATTTGAAGCTGAAGTCCATTGCTGGAGGTGGTCGAATATTGTCAGAAGCCAAAAAACGGCACAGATCAGTATTTTCTAGGCAGAGATCTTGTGGCAGTGAGTCTTTCAAGGTAGCAAATTAGCGTAGTGATGGGGGCAAGTTCTTAGCTTCCACATAAAACACCAATTTGCTTCACACTGAAGAAGCTTAACACCACTTTAACTCATCTTACAACAGCCACGAGTCTAACAAACAAAACACTCTGCCTGGTTCACTCAGTAGTGACTAGAAACGTTATAAAACAACTTTATAAGCAGCCTTACACTTACCTTTGTTGATTTCCCACTGCACATGTGAAAGCCCAAAAGACTCGATTGCCGACTCCAGCGGCGGCGAGCGGGTAGTAGCCTCCAGTAGCAACAAGTGAAGATCGACTACTGACAGTGAAGAAGAAGAGAAAGTGAAAGTTATTGAAAGAAAACTATTCGGGAATGTATTTTTAAGCATTTTTCAAAAAACATGTAAATAAATGGGATTAGAAACGACTATCGAGTCTTTTGGGCTTTCGCATGCACAGTGGGAAATCTACAGAGGTAAGGCTAAAGCTGTTTATAAAGTTGTTTTATAACGTTTCCAGACACTAATGAGTGAACCAGGCAGAGCGTTTTGTTTGTTAGACTTGTGGCTGTTGTAAGATGGGGTAGAAAGTGGTGTTAAGCTTCTTCAGTGTGAAGCAAACTGCTAATTGGCGTTTTACGTGGAAGTTAAGAACTTGCCCCATCACTACACTAGTTTGTTGTCTTGACAGACTCACTGCCACAGTGAGATCTCCACTGAGGCAACACTGATCTGTGCTGTTTTTTGGCTTCTGACAGTATTCGACCACCTCCAGAAATGGACTTTAGCTTCAAATGTGCCGGAGTTCCCCTTTAAAGAAGATATGCTGTGCTTCTGTTTGCTATGCTGTTCTAATCTATGACCCCCATGGATCATTATGTTATGATTTGCACATTTTAAATCAATATTCACCTACAACAACTTAATAAAATAAACACATCCGCTGACATTCACGTTTCAAAACTGCAGTGCCCCATGGGAGTTGCTGTAAATGTCATCACAACAGCTTCCTGATAAAATTATTTTTAAAAAGCTGTGAAGTTGTCTGCGCCTCCTACGTTTAACTGTTGTTGTTTTTTTTTATTTGTTCCAAAATGACTGTGCAACACCGCCAAATCCTACATGTTTCACCAATTAAGAGAATTAAATTGGATAATGAGTAAAGAGCAGTGGGCGTATAGTAGCAGAGAAAATGAGAGTTGAATGGTAATATGGTGTCTTGAAAATAAGCGATTAAAGATTACTCAAACTTGCATGAATCACTCCAAATACAACAGAGTAAATGAGAAAAGGAAAGGACTATACCATGGTTAAAAGCTCTAATAGGTCTGCATTAAGTTTTTGTTGATATAAGAGCTACTACCATATCTTGATACGGCCTTAAAGTACCGCCAAAATCGTAGTATAAAGTGCCAAAATTGTTATTCCCATGTCTTAAAGCTTTGACCTTAGCTCAATTTCTGTGTGTTATGCAAAAGTTACGTGACCGCCGTCCCACCAGAGCAGACCCTGACGTAGGGTTAGCTGTCTCCCAGAACAGGGTGGACCTCCTCTGGGTGTACTCCACAGGCCCCGGGGAATAAGAGCGTTTAATAGGAACAAACCCAGCCCTTTCCCCACGCAGCCGCCATAATCACCGCTCATATTAATGCGTAGGAGAGGAAAGCATGTCGTAAAAGCCAGCTCTCATTCTCACTAATTGGAAACATAAGACGTACAGTATAGGGGCACTTTTGGACATTTTCTGCATATTTTCGGAGATGGCATGAAATAGCTGCGATTATTGCTGGAGAGTTTCTTGGAAAGGTTAGAAGTTGAATTGTTTGACCTTTAAACCATGATTCCTGAGTAAGGGATTTGATAGCTCTGAACTGTTGGGCTTTTGGTGCCTCTGATCACAATATATCTTAAGAAATTGAAAAAAAACAAAAAAGGATATTATTCAGTGTCAGAAAAACTATGCATCCTGCTTGTTTACATGGAGATATTGTTTTGTGTTCCACAGTATGGCATTAAGAGAGGCCTATTGTGCTTGTGTCTGCTATAAAGTTATAATCTATGACGCCCATGTTATTATGTTCTAATTTGCACATTTGCACAAAGGGGAACTCCGGCACGTTTGAAGCTAAAGTCCATTTCTAGAGGTGGTCGAATACTGTCAGAAGCCAAAAACCGGCACAGATCAGTGTTGCCTCCGTGGAGATCTCACTTTGGCAGTGAGTCTGTCAAGACAACAAACTAGTGTAGTGATCAGGGCAAGTTTTTAGCTTCCATATAAAACGCCAATTTGCATCACACTCAAGAAGCTTAACACCACTTTATCCCATCTTACAACACCCACGAGTCTAACAAACAAAACACTCTGCCTGGTTCACTCAGTAGTGTCTGGAAACGTTATAAAACAACTTTATACGCAGCCTTACACTTACCTTTGTCGATTTCCCACTGCACATGTGAAAGCCCCAAAGACTCAATTGATGAATCCAGTAGCTGCCAGAAGCAACAAGTGAGGATTGACTACTGATAGAGAAGAAAAAGAGAAACTGAAAGCTGTTGAAAGAAAATGGTTCAGTAATGTATTTTTTTGTGTTTTTCCATAAATATAATTCACTCGTAAATAAATGGGATTAGAAACAACATCGGCAATCGAGTCTTTTGGGCTTTCACATGCACAGTGGGAAACTGACAAAGGTAAGTCTAAGGCTGCTTATAAAATTGTTTTCTAACGTTTCCAGACACTAATGAGTGAACCAGGCAGAGCGTTTTATTTGTTAGACTCGTGGCTGTTGTAAGATGGGTTAAAGTGGTGTTAAGCTTCTTCAATGTGAAGCAAACTGGCGTTTTACGTGTAAGTTAAGAACTTGCCCCCATCACTGCACATCACTGTTACTTTGACAGACTCATTACCACAGAGAGATCTCCGGCGAGGCAACACTGATCTGTGCCTTTTTTTTGGCTTCTGACAGTATTCCACCACCTCTAGCAATGGACTTTAGCTTCAAACGTGCCGGAGTTCAACTTTAAAGGTCATCACAACAAAGAGCCGTGCAGCTGAGAGAATAAATTAGAAGAGGAAACAACTATGACTTGGCTAAAAGTTCAGAAAAAGATTCTGTGTAATAGGTCTGCTTTAAATATCTTGAAGGGGGCGTCTCTCCACAGATCTCACTTGGACTGGTGCCATCAACAGCTGGTCTCCACTGAGGAAGCCAAGTGTAACACCATCCAGGCAAATCATTAATCCCTGCAGACAATCAGGATGCTTAGCTGGAGACAAGCAGGTCACACAGAGAATCTTTAACATTTAACGTATGTGCAATTGTCATTCCCCAAATCACTGAGGTGTTATCTGCAGCGTACAGCGTGTGACCCCGGGCCCTGAGGTCGGCCCCCACATCCTCTGAAGAGTCTGATAACATTCCACAGTCCAGTCCTGAACCTTTCCCTCAAACCCCGAGCCTGTTATGTTTGAAAACAGCAGGGCGTGGACCACCTGGAACCCAAACGCCGGCAGACTCCCCAACCAAAATAGAGCAGTATTTTAAGAGCGGCCTCCGAGTACACAGGGTCACTCCGGTCTAAAGGGTCTAAAGGGTCACAAGGATCAGACGCTTATGAATGGGAGATACTGACTAAATTTAGGGTCCGTCAAATGCTTTTCCCTATAAAAATGTTATAGTTTTGTCTAAAGTGTTTCAGAGTATGGTATTAATTTCAATCAATTTCTATATCCCCCTATCAGATCTGTGGAAAGAGTCAAAATCCCTGTTTTTCTGGTTATTTCTGAACTACAAAACCACCTGTAATTGAATATAATTAAGGTAGACCTGTTTAATGTCATACTCTGGAACATTTCAGGCATTGCAATGACATATCCATAGAAACAAACAACAAAATAAAAGTTACAGTAGATCGTGCACTATATGTATTTTACTTATATTTATTTTATTTATGTTTTTTTTTTTTTTTTACAATATTCCAAAGATATTTTAACAATTCATCAGAAATATCTTAAAATTTTTCTCAGTGTTTTTGTTGACGTTCAAGTATCGCCCAAAATGTGAACAGACCATGAAATGAACCACAAAAATCCAGAAATGTCACTGTATACTATAGTTTGGGAGATTACACTTACACTGGATAGACTTCCACAAGATTCTGGTTTTGCACACGACTAGAACAACAATTGCAGTGTTTTAACTTTTTTTTTTCATTTTAAATCGTTTTTCCATCCCCCACCTCCAGTCCACAGTCAATACAAACCAACTGATACGACTTTCTGGACAGACACAACTAAAAATACTGTGAACACACAAACAAACATTGAACCGCGAGACCACAAGGGCGTAGCAGTGTTTACCTTGGACCCAGATGTCGCTGTTGTAGTATGAGGTACAGTAATAGTACAGATCCTACAAGCAGCAGTAGTATCCCTTCATTAGCTTTCCAGTGTCTAGGAAAAGTTATTGATGCCAGGTCTACTTACAATACTAGTTGTGTATTGATTTTTTGACTATCCAGTAGAAACACAACTACAGTGTGAGGTAATGAGGTAATATGGCATCGATAAAACCACTTGAGAAGGGAAATCTTAAGGCTGCCACACACTACAGGAGAATATGCCCAATTTTGGCGTGACCCGACTTTTTGTCTTCGTGTGTGGTGAAGCTGCAGATTAGTGATAGTGACTCTACTTCCTGTGGACTTTATTGCCTCTTTTATGCTTTAAAAAATCCTGTATCTGAAGTATTGCACCACATTTCACAAATAATAATAACACATTTTGACTTCTATCTAAACTCTAAACTAGAAGTGCAGAGCTCTGATCTTATCTTTGAACACTTCAGAGTCTCAAAGTGACTCGTTTTACTGTAGACAGGAAACACCTGATGTGATCACTCACAACTTTATATCCTGTGGTCTGCAGACAGATCCCGCTGCAGTCTTCGAAATCAGATATTTTAAGTCTCATAAGTTTTTCCTCATGTCTGTGGTGTTTGCACATTTTGTCGCGCGTTTAAAAAATCGTTTAAGACCGAAAAATCCTGTAGTGTGTAGCAGCCTTTACGTAGCAGTGCAGGAGGGATCTTGGTTACTGTGACTGGAGTTAGCATGATGATACAGAAGCAAGCAAATATTTGAAATACTTAGCAAAATACTTTCATTTCTTTACTATCCCATTACTAAAATCTCCTCAAAGGTCCTATTCCCACATTAACATACCTGGAGTTGTGATTTGTTTCACACACATTTGAGTACTGTATTTTTTGGACCATAGGTCGCTCTGGAGTATAAGTTGTGCCAGACAAAAAATGCATAACGAAAAAGAAAAAAAACAAAACATATATAAGTTGCACTGGACTATAAAATGGATTTTATAAAATAAGAGACCAAAAACAGACATTTCAACACTTCAAACTGTCGACCTCGGCTTGGAAGTCTGCTGGTAGTTTCTGGGACATAGTTGTTCGTGCTTTGATAGAGGCAGTTGTGTTGCATGAAGAGGTAATACCAAGAAGGTCCTCCCGCAAAGTCATTAATAATCATCGACTTGGCAACTACCCGGCGTACCCTGGAGATGTAACTGCACTGTTCACAAGCCTCTCCTGGCAGCACGTTGTTCAAGCACCAGTTGTGAATTTGTTCCTCTTGCTGTGGCCATCTAGCTTAACCTGCACCTGTTTTCTTCATTGTAGTTCGAGTTTCCTCCACTTTTCTCCAGTCAAACACAAGTTTCTCGCTCCCTTCAAACGTTCTTTCTGCTGCTCGATCACCGTTTTCAGCTGCATATTTCACTACTTGCATCTTATAATCTGCAGAATATGATTTTCTTTTTGGGGGCATTTGCCTTCAGTCTTTCTCAGTTGGCTTTGTAAATTTTAAATTTTCAGTGGTACAGGAGTAATAGACCCTTTAAGGGTGGAAGTGATAAAAAAAAAAGCTGCATGCGCATTTTGGCAACAGAAGTGGCATTGTTCCCCATTCATCCCAATTCATTCAGACTGAACACGGACAGAAGAAGACGGAGATAAAAACATTTCCAGCACCAAAATGTCTGGTTGTTCTGTGTGTGGTTGTCAGAATCAATATTCTACCAGTGGACTAAAGTTTTAAAGTTTTACTCACTGATCACACAAGGACCTGGCAGTCAAACACCATTTGTCAAAGTCGGCTTGTTGAGGAAATATTCATGATCTTTTGATGATAATCCTTTCTCAGAGCTCGACAAGCTGCTGAGTTCTGCGGTACTTCTGTTGCCAAAATGTGTGCGCAACCGTGGCCATGTTATCATTGTGTACGAACACTAAAAGGGTCTATTGGAGTCGAAGATACTGGCGTACAAGCCTAGAGTGCCCCCTTGTGGCTGTCAGTGTGAAAATAGCCAACATGTGAAATTAGGACCACTCAAAACATGAAAAAAGTAGTCCAAAAATATGATAATCCTTTATTATTCGTCTGTCTACATCTCCAACACTCAAAATGCTCAGTTCCACCTTGTGATGTCATCATTCATGAAGCAGTAGTTTCATGTTAACAGCTCCCTTTTACCTGTAGTTCCTTGGAGAAGCAATTCCAGGGGTGAAATGATCCCAATAGTTCTAGTTAAGCTGTTTGTATTTTAAAAACAGTATTACCGCATGACATCACAAGGTGGAACAGAGCTATTTATATATGAGAGAAGAGCTCAGCCTAAACATGCAGGATATGTGTGTGGTAAACATGTGTGAATGAAACAAATCACAACTCCAGGTACGTGGATTATAACTTCAGAAAAAAGCGTAATATGGCCTCTTTAAAGCTTTACATTTACACATCTGCAGTATTCACTCTAATACTCACTTTTACACATTTGGCTCTAGTCTCCACTCCCCGTACGCTTTAATACAGTTAAAACCAACATCTGGATTAGCCGACACGCTTGGTAACTGCGAACAGGAGGTGTCCGGAGATATGACAACCATAACTGCTGTCTCTATGGCCTGGGTGGAGTTCAAAAGCTGGTCCAAACATTTCAAACCTTTTACCATATGATGTCAGTGCACGGCTCACTGAACACATGCTGGATAGTGCAGGGACAGGCTCACAGCTGTGTTCCCTGGTTCCTGGCCCCTCCCTGGCCTAAAGGAAGCGAGCCTCTTCGTCTTATAATGTGTAAAAAATGCGTATTCTCAACTGGACTGGACTAATCAAGCAAAGCCGTATTTATTTCCTCAGCGTTTTTGCAGTGGACTCCACCCTAACATCTGATCTGGGCCATGGAAAAGAATGTCAGATCAGAATAGTAGGTGAATGTTTGAGTAAAAGTGCATGAAAAGTAAAGTATGATTGCAGATACAGGGTTAAGCTTTGGTGTAAAGTGCAGATTTTGTGAACTTTAAGGCATGTTAGACTCTTGTTACCTCATCAAAAACAGAACTGGAGTTGTGTTTTGTTTCATTCACACATGTTTGAATAACCCTTTAGTCTGTCTATATTTCCAAAGCACAATATGTAGTTTTCAAGTTAACAGCTTCCTTTTACTTTTAGTTCAGTAGAGATTTACAATTCCAGGGCTCAAATCATCCACAAAACACAGTGAAGCCCTTCTTGTATTTTCGGTTTGAGAGAAGAACTCATCCCGAACTCATCATACATACATACATAAATAAATAAATAAGCAGGGTTTGTGCATTAAACATGTGTGAATGAAACAAAACTCAGCTCCAGGCATGTTTGTGAGGAGGAAACAATAACAGACGCTGCAAAAAAGCTTAAGATATAAACACCTAAATCTATCAGAAAATGACTTAAAAGTAGTGAAATTATCTAGTTGCATGGACAGATCATTTTACTTGATAAGTTATCTTAGAATAAACTACCTCTAGACTAGAATGAAGCAGTTTCAGAACAAGTACCGTATTTTTCGGACTATAAGTCACTCCGGACTATAAGTCGCACCAGCCAAAAAATGCACAACGAAAAAGAAAAAAACATATTTAAGTCTTACTGGACTATAAGGGGGGGAAATTATTTTATAAAATCAGAGACCAGGAACAGACATTTCATCTTGAAAGGTGAATTATAGTAACAACAGTAGAACAGAGAACAGGCTGAACATGTGTCTTGGTGTGTTCACGTCACATATGAACAGTTATTCAGAAAACTAGAGCAGAAACAACAGAACAGAACAAGTTTACTAAACTCTTCATCTCTAAATCACTAACTCCACTGAATTCTTCATCCTCGATGTCACTTCTGAGCAACTCTGCCATCTCCAGCTAAATCCAGCTTTTAGCCCGCAATGAGCTTTTTTATTTTTTTCATTGCAGTTCGAGTATCCTACACTTTTCACACCAAAAATGTTCTCGCTCACTCCAAACGTTCTTTCTTTCTTTCTCAATTACAGTTTTCGGCTGCATATTTCACTACTTGCAGCTTGTAATCTGCAGAATATGATTAATAGTTTATCACTGTGTGAGAAAATAAGTTATGATGCTAAATGAACATTAGTGAGTGGGATACGCCTTAATGACCAATGTGCATTAAAGAGAGCGCCCTCTGTCAGAGTTACATAAAGTTACATAATAATACATGTGACATTATATATTTCAATACATAAGTCACACCTGAGTATAAGTTACAGGGCCATCCAAACCATGAAAAAAACAACTTATAGTCCAAAAAACACAGTAAGTAGATAATTAAAAAGAATAACCTGATACAAGTTTTAAAATCTTGTCCAGATCAGGAAATAGTGTAATATGGCCCCTTTAAACGTTTTCTGTATAATAGAAGAGGACTGAATGAGCTTGACGTCACCCATAGTGTTCAGGGTTTGCAATTATAGCGGATAATCTGCCACCAGGGATCATATTTGGACATTTCAAAACCAAACACCAAATGAGGAGCGAGGAAGTTAAAGGTACACACCCTGTCTGAGCCTCACCCTTGGTTTGGTAGTGGACAGGAGCCTAGAAACGAGGAGAAAAGGCACCGGCGTGGTCTGTTATTAATGCTCACATCTTGATTTAAGGACAAAATAGCTGAATAAAAACAACAGGATCACGTCGACTGGGCTAATACGAACATTTTTTATTATTTCAGTTTGTACATTTTATTCTGAGAGATGATCGATTGTGCTTTCAACATTTTCTTTCTGAGGTCCTGATTTTGCAAAGTTATCCGTGGTTATGAAAGCTTGATTAAAGGGTTTTAAAGGTAAACATGGCAAAGTAAGAACTCCTATTCCTCCTGTAAATAATAATGTGTTCAGACAGTATTCATGTGGAGATGGCTGCTGGGTCTGATTGGTTTGAATGACTGTTATTGATTTGTATACAGAAGCTTCCCTGATAAATGGCTGTATTGTTGCTCCTATTTCACCACAGATTATGTAACTTTTGGTGGAGAGTCAGTGTCTGTGCTGCTTGTCTCCGTGGAGATGTTACTGCTATGCCAAAAACGGTCCACAGTTTGGCATTAGACATACAGTAAATATCTAACATTTACTTAGCTGTGTTACATTAAAAATCATGCGTTCTTTCTGTGAGCGGGCTTGTTTCTCCATAGATCTGACCTGTAACTTGACTCGGTGGCAAAAGATGCTTGTCCACATGTAACAATTCTATACTTTTCAGCAAAGTAAAAACATCTCCATGGAGATCAGCATATGGCACGTGAAATCTGATCTATGTTATAAAGTTGTTTCCTCATCACAAACATACCTGGAGTTGTGTTTTGTTTCATTCACACAGTCTCTCAAACAGAAAGCTCCACCTTGTGATGTGATGTGGTAATATATAAAGAGCTCCACTGTGTTTTTAAACTCCATACACCTTCACCAGAATCATTTGGATTTGGATTTCAGCCCTGGAATTGCCCATCTCTACTGAACTCAAGGTAAAAGTAGCTGCTAACTTGAAAACTATACCGCTATATGACATCACAAGGTGGAACAGAGCATTTTGAGCTTTGGAGATTCATTCATTCATTCTCTCTTTTTTATTTTTGCATCCAAGTATCATAGTGGTCAGCACATCGCAAAGAACAATATCAATAACAACAACAGAGGCATGTACAGAAAATAAAGAGCAAATTAGATGCCCAAAAGGAGCAGGCAGAAGCACAATACATGTGATTTCTGATATTCCATTTTCAAACTCTTTTCCAAAACAAAGCATTTAATCTTACGATCAGCAGCATTAACTCTTTACAGCATTTACAATGTCAGGGTAAGAGCTACAGAAGCACCTCAGATGTAGACAGACTAATAATAATAATAATAATAATAATAATAATAACAACAACAACAACAACAACAACAACAACAACAACAACAACAACAACAACAACAACAACAACAACAACAACAACAATAATAATAATAATAATAATAATAATAAATTGTATTTATTAGGCGCCTTTCTGGACACTCAAGGTCGCTTTACAACAAGTACAATATACATAAATGGTGACTCAAGCACGTGAATGAAACAAAGCACAACTCCAGGTATGTTTTTCAAGAGGTAACAACTTTCTAAACTGGCTTAAAGCTCACAAAAGTCCATCCATCCATTTTCTTCCACTTATCCCGGCCCGGGTTGCAGGGGCAACAGTTTAAAGGCACGTTTGAAGCTAAAGTCGAGGTTGTCGAATACTGTCAAAAGCCAAAAAACAGCACAGATCAGTGTATTCTAGGTGGAGATGTCGCTGTGGTAGTGAGTCTGTCAAGGCAACAAACTAGTGTAGTGATGGGGGCAAGTTCTTAACTTCCACATAAAACACCAATTTGGACAGAAGAGGCTTAACACCACTTTAACCCATCTTACAACAGCCACGAGTCTAACAAACAAAACGCTCTGCCTGGTTCACTCATTAGTGTCTGGAAATGTTATAAAACAACTTTATAATCAGACTTAGCCTTTCCTTTGTTGATTTCCCACTGCACATGCCAAAGCCCAAAAGACTCGATCGCCGATGTTGTTTCTAATCCCATTTATTTACAAGTGAATTAGATTTTTTGAAAACGGTAAAAAAAATACAGTCCCGAACCATTTTCTTTCAACAACTTTCAGTTTCTATTCTTCTTCACCGTCAGTAGTCGATTCTCACTTGTTGCTTCTGGCAGCTCGAGCCACTCGCTGCCGCTGGAGTCGGCAATCAATTCTTTTGGGCTTTCGCATGCACAGTGGGAAATCAATAAGCTAATGCTAAGACTGCTTAGCTTTCCAGACACTAATAAGTGAGCGAGGCAGAGCGTTTTGTTTGTTAGACTCGTGGCTGTTGTAAGATGGGTTAGAAAGTGGTGTTAAGCCTCTTCTATGCAAATTGGCGTTTTATGTAGAAGCTAAGAACTTGCCCCCATCACTACACTAGCTTGTTGTCTTGACAGACTCACTGCCACAGCGAGATCTTCACTGAGGCAACACTGATCTGTGCCGTTTTTGGCTCCTGACAGTATTCGACCACTTCTAGCAGTGGACTTTAGCTTCAAACGTGCCGGAGTTCCCTTTTAAGCATGGACTCCCTGACTTCCTTCACCCCAGACACCTAAAAGTCAATTTGGTGCCATATAGGCCCTTTAAATGTATTCCACAACAGCTCGTTTCTACATTCCTAAATTTTCCCAAGAATAACTCAAATGGCTAGACATCACTGGTATGAGCTACAATGTTATTCTTTGCGGATTTGACCAATAAACAAAGACCTTTCTTCACTCACTAAATACTCTACTATACAGACAGATTCTTGGCCTGGTCCCAGCAGCTCTTTTAGCCTCATTCCAGTCTATTTACACTGGAAACACATTGGAAATCCTTCTGGTGCACTGGGTTAGGTTCACGTTAGTTCACATGGGTTTGGTAGGGTCAGGTCGCCGCTAAAACCCGAGTCTTGATTCTCCGCTATTGAAGAAGTGACGGTTAATATCTTTATAAACTGTCTGGAGAAGGCATTTACTCGAATTTGCTATGTGTTGTTGAAATTCGTGGTTCGTCCCTCCCAGTTTGCGGAGTAGTAAGGCCGTAAAACAGGAAATGTGGGGTGACGTTCACCGCCGTAAATCTCTGTATTACACTGTAAGCTATGATTTGGGCTTGGCAGAACGTCACACCACACACAGTCCCTTCACAGACCAAATGGAATATAGAGTAAAAGTATACAGAAAGTACCTCATTAGTAGAAGTTTGTAAAATACCGTTAAAGGGCACATCTGATCCATGTTATGTCATTTCCTTATGTTGTTTCCTCCTCAAAAATATACCCGCAATTCTGTTTGATTTCATGTTTAACACACAAATCCTGCATATTTAGGTCGATAAGTGGTTCTCTCAAACTGAAAACACTCTGTTCCACCTTATGATGTCATGCGGTAATACAGGATGTGCTTCAGATTACATTGACACATTATACTTATATACAGGGCGTCCCAAAAATGTGACATCATTTCGCAGGTCAGTAATTTTGGCAATTCTTGTTGAAATAAGCTCAAATTTTCACAGAATGTAGAGAAACAGAGCAAGATTTTATGTTTAAGGTTTTATTTTTGTTCTGTTTTCAGGTTGAACCGTTCAGTCCCATTCAGTTCTCTTCTCCTTTAGCCTCGCATAAGTGGCCTTCCTCTTAAAATATTTGGTCCAAAATTGATTGCCGCACTGGAAAAAAACAATATCTAGGTAAGTTATGACTTAAATTAAGAATATTTTACTTTATATGAGTAGAGATAACTTGACAAGTAAAACTATCTGTCAATGGAATAAGTTTATTTTTCTTAATTCAAGCAACATTTGATTTTCTTTCTTATTTTCAGTGTAGCAAGATGTATTTTCATATTTAAAGTACAAAAAGTCTTATTCCACTGGCAGATTATTTTACTTGTCAAGTGAAATTTACTCAAATCATGGTAAAACTTTCTTAATTCAACTCATCTTAACTTGGATTTTGTTTTTTGCAGTGATTGGGTGAAGTTTTTCCAAATTTTGCATTAAAATCTGCACAGTCTCGGGTGACTCTGTGCGAGCATATTCCAAAATGCAAAATTACTTCTCTTTGGGAGTGAACGGCTCACCCTGAAAACAGAACAAAAATAACACATTAGCATTACATTCTGTGAAAATTTGAGGTTATTTCAACAAAAATTGCCAAAATTACACTGGGGAACAGTATGAAAATAAATTCTGTTGAATAAGATTTTTACGCTAATTAAAAGTAAAATTGGCTGATTCCAAAATTGCAGTCAGTTTTTTTCTAGCAAGTCAAGTTTTTTCTCCATAGCCTCCAGATCAGCAAAATTCCACTTTTTAGCTGTAGTAAGATTATGACTGGACTTATCTACAGCTACAAGGCGACTTGTTTGTGCAGCTCCCAACTGATCGGTACTATTACAATTTCAATTACAGTTGCCATATCCTTTAGCAATAAACACTGCAGTCATGTATGTTTCTTTCATATTTCATCTGTTAAGTAGTAGTTTTTAAGAAAATGGGGATCCTATAGTTCAAAAACTTGACGTGATAGAGAAAAACTGACTGCAAGTTTGGAATCAGCATGCCAATTTTAGTTTTAAACAGCATAAAAATCTAACTCAACAGAATCAGTTTTGGATTCCGCACCGCAACAGTTGTCAACTCAACAAAAATTGCGCTCCCCACTGTTATTGGCTTGCGAAATGATGTTAAATTCTTTGGGACACCCTGTATTCCTGAGAGCGATACGAGTAGCAAACATTTTTACTTAAAAAAAAATCATCATGTCATCTTTTACTTTTCTGGAGCGTCTGGATTTTGTTTAGTCCATGTTTTGATCCTTATATCCAAGAACATCCTCCATCTGCAGCAAACAGTCCCATTTTTGTTTTTCTGTATCGTTCCAAAAGTTTTCAGGAAAGTCAAAGTTTGTCTTATGTGATCTCTCTACTTCCATTGCCCATTTTAGAATCACATGGTTGAGACTTTCCACAACCCTTAATACCACCGTTAAAACTTCCACTTCTTCCAAAAGGTTAAAAGTTATGACGACCTTCCAGCCGAGAACCCCCAGCCTGTTTACAGAGGCAGATCAGCTGATAGAGTTAAGATAGCTGTGAAGTGGCGGTTTACTTGCACTCGGGGTCAGAATGCGCAGCTCGGAAACCTCTGGGGCCTGGAGCGGAGCCAGCGTGGTGTTTATAGTGAAAGCACCGAACCCTGTCTGTGTGGGGCCCGAGGTTCTGAGGTCCTGTTGTGTCTGAGGAAAACGCGAACAAACAGCGACGAATTCGGCGATGTCTTAATCTCAGGCAGCGGGTAAGGGTCTGTTTTAGGTCTACGGGGAAATTATTGTTATGAAAGAAGTATGCACACACTAAGAGCTAAACCTGGATTAGACCCGAACTGAACCAGGACTAGAACAAACCTGCATTAAAAGCATCCTACTTGATTCTGCGCAAAAGTCCTTTTTAAAGCCTCATTTTATTTTATTTTCTGATCTATGTTATCATGTTTCCTCCTCAAAGACATACCTGAAGTTGTGTTTTGTTAATGAACACAAAAACCTTCTTTAAACTGTTTGCAGTGCTTCAAAGCTACTTGTCACTTACCTCACGCATTCCGAGCAGTTTAATTATTCACTTTAAAGAGTTTTCAAGCTCTTTTCACACCTTACAGGTACCAGAGAAGAGCTTTATCATCACTGTAAAGTTAACAACAACTAGCATGCAAACCCCACACTTCTATACATTAGATCAGGGGGCTCCAACCTGCAGCTCCTGTAGGGATTTCTGAATTACACGTATTGTCCCGAATCATAAAAATTTGATGAAAATGGCTATTATTATCGTAAATCTATCATTTTGATGCCTGCCTTTGTGCATTCAGAAATAAATAATGGTTCACCACGCTCACAACACATGTGCGAAGAGAAAAGAGTTTATTATATGGAGACAAGGCGGTGCAGGATGGCTGGGTTGAGACTCAGGGTGGGGGTTCAGTCTCAATCTTCACATGGCCCAGCAGGACGGGACCCCCCTCGTAGGCGTCTAATGTCTGGAAGCGAACAGGTCAGGGTTTGGAAGGGCGGGGTCGAGTTATTCGGGACAAACTGGGTTGCCGGGATAGGCTGCTACAAATAGGCTTCTGGGAAATTGAGGTGTGGTAGAAGTGAGCTGTGATTGGCTGGAGAGGAGGCGAGGGCGGTTGAGGCGTAGTCCTGCTCCTGAACCTAAGTTAATCATATTACTACTTTTTATGGTTTCTGTTTTATCTAACTGTACCCAGTCTAAGTCTTGCCATGGCTCTTATGTGTACTTTATTTCCTGTGACCGCTAAAATGAGTAGTTCTCTGGAATTTTCTCTTTTCTCTTTCTCTCTGACATATTTTGACCTCAAAAGCTTGACCTCAAGAGCTTATTTTCCGCCAAAATAAGTCTTGCCCCAGTACAGGCTATACTGGGGCAAGACATATTAGGCCTGATATTTTTCACGTTCAGGGCAGTTTTAGTCTAAATCAGGACTTTTGGGATGAAACCTGAAACAAACCAGAACACACACTGCAAAAAACTAAATCTAGTCAAGTTAAGATGACTTGAATTAAGAAAGTTTTAATCATGATTTGAGTAAATTTCACTTGGCAAGTAAAATGATCTGCCAGTGGAATAAGACTTTTTGTACTTAAAATATGAAAATACATCTTGCTACACTTAAAATAAGGAAACTTTTTGCACGTACAATAAGAAACAAAATCGAATGTTGCTTGAATTAATTAAAACAACACTTATTCCACTGGCAGATCATTTTACTTGTCAAGTTGAATCTACTCAAATAAAGTAAAATGTTCTTAATTTAAGTCATTTTAACTTACCTAGAGATTGTTTTTTTCCAATGCACCTAGTTTAATGTTTTATTTTATTTTTGCTTTGTTTTTTGTATATGATGCAGTTATACAGTCCAAAATTGGTATGTGACTTAACTTTACTTCAAATCAAGTTACAAAACGGCCTTTCCATTATGCAGTTACATGAACGCTTGATCCTGTTTAGAACAAGCAATTGTTTTTCCATAATTAAAGACATGTTCTAATCAAATACCAATTCTCCTGATGTTGATTTATTCACAATTTATGCACAGTTAAACAGAATGAGCTCCTCACGTTGGGCTGTCTTATCTCATGACTGAAACTTGTGTATGTGTCCTCAATATCCATGGGTTTCAGGGTTTCAAAATGTGCCCCATCGCCATAGCAATTAACAATTCATATCTAAATGTTCTCTTATAAATGCAAAAAAGTCCTGCAAATGGCAACATATAAACACGAAGTTAAAATTCATAAATAGCAGTTACGAGTGACCATATCAAATTCACCAAAATAAAGAGATAAAGCCTGTTGTTTTGTTTTAATGGGTCCATATTACGCTATTTTCTGATCTAGGTAATAATGTTTCCTCATCATAAACAGACCTGGAGTTGGGTTTTGTTTCATTCACACATGTTTAACACACAAATCCTGCCTGAAATTGACAATCTCGAAAGAACAAAAGGTAAAAAATAGGACTGTCAGCGTTAACGTGTTAATCGGGACTAGATTAATTCAATCCATAATGTGATTTTTTTTTTTAAATCACAATTAGAGTTCTCCAGCCTTTTGTCCCTTCTAAAAACGCAATGATTTATTTATTTTTACTCGTGGTTAGAGTTCACCGACTTTTCGTCCCTCCTACACATCCGTAGGCAGCTCCTCTGGTCGTTTTGCTTTCAAACTTCAGAGCGCCGTGTTTCAGTAAACTTACCGCCGTGATGGAGAAACAGGCGCTTCTGGACTTTTGAACTGTTTATTTGACTTTAAAAAACTTCCAGATGCTGCAGTTTACAAGAGTTAAAAGCAGCCCAAGCAAAGTCAAGCAAAGTTTCAGTACCAGCGAAGTACGTCTAGTCTAAGTTAGCACCTCCGAGCTAAACCCCTGAGCTGCAGCGACCGGAGCATCTCAGCCAAGCGAACCTCAGATCCGACAAACTACCATTTGGCGCCACAGACCTGTGGATAATCACACGGCAAAGAAAATAGCTGCAGCGATTACTAAATGGGTACGAATTGCTTTACATTATGGCTTTAAAATGGTCTTGAAATGCAAAATAATTTTAAACATGCAATTCAATATGCAATTAATCACGATTAACAATGGAATTCTTAATCTTAATCGAGATTTTAAAAATGAATCGTTTGACAGCCCTAGTAAACAGAGCATTTTGAGCTCTGGAGATGCAGACAGACGAGTTACTTAAACATGTGTGAATGAGACAAAACTCGACTCAGTGTGTGTTTGCTGATGACGTCAAGACATTCTAACATGGCTAAAAGCTCACAGGAGTCACTTTTGTGTAATATAGGACTTATAAATCAAAGTGTTTGGAAGTACAACCTCACAAGAAGTTTTGACACAAGAGTACACTGTCGTAAAAGTGTCTGACTTATGTGCACTTTAAACATAAAAACCCAGCCATAATCGTTCCATTTTACAGGTAATAAAGTTGTTTATACTGAACATTTCCCTTGCACCATAAAACACAGCAGTTTGAGACAGAAGCCATTAGGCGAAGTCGGCTATGAAACGAAAAGGTTTGGGGTTTTTACATGTTCTGTTTGAGTGCATTTGAAGAGTTCAGGAGTCAAACAGCAACCACAGACGAGAAGACACCGGACACAGAGAGGAGAATCCGCATTTTAGGGACATTACTACATGCATCGGCCCCTAGTGTGTAATTGAGACGCTAGTATAACAGTTGGAGTGAATAGTTGGAGAAATATTGATGATAAAATTGATGATGCAGAAAAAAGAGAGACATATTGTGCACTTTTTAGAGCTTTTAACCATGATATAACTGTTTCCCTTTCTTATTTATCCTCTCAAAGTTGTACTTAGAGTGATTCATTAAAGTTTAAGTACGGTAATCTTTATTCTCCTGCATTCACGACGTCATTGCTTCTATAAAATACAACATAATGATCCATGGTGTCATAGATTACAACTATATGGCAGACAAAAGCATAATATGTCTTATTTAAAGAAAAAAAACAAATTCCAAGTTTGAGTTTTTGCGTACGTTGGGTATATTGTAAATCAGTTACAATAAAAAAACACAATTGGAGCATGTTACAATGATATTACTGCTAATCTTATTTGGTATTTCATAGTTACTATCTCCAGAGCTACAGCAGGAGTGTCCAATCTTTCTTCATCAAGGGCAGCGTATAGAAACATATTCATAGTGGGGGATCCGCAGACAGCTGGACAATACAGTAAGACTTTCAGATAGATGCATTTTACATAAGTTTGACACAGCCAGAACACACATTTTAAGTCTGTATCACAATGCGATGAGATGTTATTGAGGTTGCACTGATAAAGATACTTTAACTTGAAGTAAAAAAGTAGCAAGAAACTGGTGTCAATGAGGCATAATTATATCCTCCTGGGACCCGAAGAAACAAAGTGCATTGCAATATATATATTTTTTGTGATTTTCTATCTGTTTGGAGGTAAATAAACACCTTAGCATAAGATTTTATTTTATTTTTATTTATAATTTTGTAACATGTCCCCTGTAATGGACACCGGGGACATTTTGGTGTTAAATCCATGTGAAGTTAATCTAACAAAAATAACTTGTCGACCATAATCTCTGACAAGTCTCTACGGTTGTCTCAAAAAGCTTTTAGATTCCTTTTTAATTTTATCAGTCACAAACTCCTACTGAGTTAATTTTTTTTATCCTGGACATGGTAGTACCTTATAATCCCAGAGGAATCTACTCCCTGCATTAAGAGTCTGTCTCAAAACACTTAAAAGATCGACTGGTTCCACTATAATCAGAATCAGAATCAGAATCAGAATTACTTTCCAGCATTCTCCTGTCCAACACCACCGCCAGAGAGTCCAGCTCCTCCCCACAACATGTCCAGCCTTCCTAATGATCTTCTCGAGTCTATTAGTGTCCCTCACGCACAGACTGCTGCCCCAGCAGACTACAGCGTACATGATGGCACTGGCCACCATAGACTCGTAGAACATCCTGAGCATTGTCCTGCAGATGTCAAAGGACCTCAGCCTCCTCAGGAAATAGAGGCGGGCCTGGCCCTTCTTGTAAACCACGTCCACGTTCCTGCTCCAGTCCAGTTTATTGTCCAAGTACACCCCCAGGTACTTGTACTCCTCCACCACGTCCACACTGACCCCCGGATGGAGATGGGGGTCACAGCAGCTTTGGTCTTCCTAAGGTCCACCACCAGTTCCAGTATATAAAGGACACAAATGAATAGGCTGGTCTCAGGAGGATATAATTGTAAATGTACAGGTCAAAATAAAATAGAAAAATAAGTTTTAAAAAAATCTCAGCAACATATTAGAGGTCATAAGGAAAACAGTGCAAAGATGATGTGATGATTGACAGGACATAGGGTTGTCTGTTTCATGATGGTGAGTTGTTGTACAGTTGTAGGGAGTATTATAGTATGAATATAGTCCTGTATCTTTTACTGTTTGAGCGGAGCTGTAAGAGCCCTTTGGAGAATGAGCTCCTCTGCCTCTCTATCGCAGGGGTGTCAAACTCATTTTGGTCCGGGGGCCGTATGCAACCTACTTTGATCCCAAAAGGGCCGGATCAGAAAACTCAGTTCTCTCTTCAAGTTATTGTATTTTTCTCCGTGTCTCGTAGTGGTGTTTAAGATTATATTCCTCGAGCAACGCCACTTGTTCCAAACACACTGAGCACAGATTTCTCATTCACCTCTGTCAACAAATAAGAATTAGACTATTTTTTCTTGGGAAATCCTGAACTCAGCATCTGCTTTTCTAATTTTTTGACATTTTGCTGATGAGGGTCACGGTCGACAGTCAAAACGATCGTCCTTTAAGAGCGTTTGGAAAGAGGAAAGTCTTCATTTGTGCTGCTCTGGTGGGAGTTGCAACGTACAGAAACGTCGGAGATGCTGCTATGCTAAACGGTGCAGAAAATTAACAGAAAAATCAGAAAATTTGAAGTATTTTAATAGAAAAATCAGCCGAGGGCCAGATTAAAGGTCTTGGAGGGCCGGATCTGGCCCCCGGGCCGCATGTTTGACACATGTGCTCTATCGTTTGGTGCAGTGGGTGAGTTGTTGTATAGTTGTAGGGAGTATTATCTGGTCCTCTATAGTCTGGTGCAGTGGGGGAGCAGGAGTGTCCATGACGTAGAGCAGTTTGTCCAGTGTCCTCCTGTCCCTCACTGTGACAAATGTCTCCAGCTCACTGCCGATCATGCAACCAGCTTTAACTTCGCACTTTTAGTTCTATTTGGTTCTTAAAAAACATCATATCACGGAGTATCATGCACGATATATCGATTATTGTGATATCGATACTGTGATTCCCAGCCCTAATCGCCACTACAATTTCTCCATGAATGCTTTCCTAAACTATACTCTACAAAGGACCATACGTGGCAGAATAATGAGCGAAGGATGAGTGAATGAAAGAAAAGAATGAACGTACACTGAACCAACTCCATTTGTACCCACTTTTGGATGTAATCTCGAATCGCCTTGTTTTGCATTTCCTTCTCTGTCGCTGTGAAATCTCACCTCTGATTGGCCTGATTATCCGAACGAGAGGAAATGAAGTGGAAACGTGATCATCCCCGTAGAATAACAATGTAGTCCAGAGGTCACGACCCCGGAGCCGGTTTATTTATATAGGTCACCAAACAGGATGATTAGCCCATGTGTACCGGGTTAGCTGTGTTTTGGCATTGGTGGTTTTGGCAGATCGGGTTGTGTTCAGCTGTTTAAACATGACTCACGATGACCTCAGCCAACAGAAACAGTGATAGGAAGAGTCGCTGGTGAATTCATAGATGTGGATTTAGTTTAGTTAAAGTGTAAAGGTCCTAGATTTCGCTAAATTGATTCACGTGAGTTTATAATGTGTCATAAAAACATCCTGGAGTTGTGTTTTATTTCATTTACACATGTTCATGTTTGAGTAACACTTTATTATTCAACTGTCGACATCTCCAAAGCTCAGAATGCTCTGTTCCACCTTGTGATGTCATGTAGTGGTAGTTTTCAAGTTAACAGCTACATTATAAAAATAAAAAAAATGTTATTTTTACGGTAAAATACTAGAAGATGTGGTTGCCAGAACTCGACTGTTAAATTACGGTAAAACATTTCCTCCATTTCCTCTATTTTAATTGTATTGATACTGTTGATTACACAGTTAAATAATGTGCTTATTACAATATTTTACCATAAAAAATATAATATGAAAAAAAAACAGTATTAACTTTAAAAATAACAATTCTCCATATACATTTTCAGGTAAAACTTTTTGCTGTTAATTTTAATATAAATACTCTTTTTCGACTTAATGGTATCTCCGCATTAATTTTACTCTTTTTAAATTTTTCAGAGCAAAAATTCTGCTCATTACAATATTTTATCGTAAAATAAAATATATTATATTTTTTAAAAAGACAGTATTACTGTTAAAGATAACAATTTTCCATATACATTTTCAGGTAAGACTTTTTGATGTTAATTTTAGGATAAATACTCTTTTTTGACTTACGATATCTCCCCATTAATTTGACTCTTTTTTAAATTTTTCATAGCCAAATTTGTTTTCTATATACAGTACTACAACCATAAATATTAAAGTTATGTAATGTTTCTTTATTTACATTAATTTACTGTATTTACTACGATGATATACTATTTTAGATTTGACTGTTGCGATTTGACATTGATTTTTAATGTCATTTCTACAGACTTTTTTAACCTACATTTACCTTTAGCTCAGTACAGATGGGAAATTCCAGAGCTGAAATAATCCAATAAAATGAAGGTGGATGGAGTTTAAAAACACAGTGGAGCACTTCTTGTATTACTACATGAGATTACAAGGTGCTACAGAGTGTTTACTGTTTGAAAACTCAGTCTAAATATGCAGGATTTATGTGAATGAAGCAAAACACAACTCCAGGTCTGTTTGTGATGTGGATCAGAAAATAGCGCTTTAAATAACCGTGTAAATGTGATGTGTTTTGATTCTATGTTTTGTTTCTATTTTCACAGATGAAGTGAAATGCCAGGATGACGTCACAGTTGCTCCTTCTACACCTTCAGGTTGGTCAAAGTTTCTGCTTTTCTTTTACAGACCCTCAATTTGCTAAGAACCATGGTAAAAACGATAGATGAAAGCAACAGCATCAACTCAAATATGGAAATCCTTCAGCTGATTCATAAAGCAACATGTCACTTTTCTGATAGATAGATAGATAGATGCGTAGATAGATAGATGCGTAGATAGATAGATGCGTAGATAGATAGATAGATGCATAGATAGATAGATGTGTGGATAGATAGATAGATAGATAGATGCGTAGATAGATAGATAGATGCATAGATAGATAGATGCGTAGATAGATAGATAGATAGATAGATAGATAGATAGATAGATAGATAGATAGATAGATAGATGCGTAGATAGATAGATAGATAGATAGATAGATAGATGCGTAGATAGATAGATAGATAGATAGATAGATGCGTAGATAGATAGATAGATAGATAGATAGATGCGTAGATAGATAGATAGATAGATAGATAGATAGATGCGTAGATAGATAGATAGATAGATAGATAGATGCGTAGATAGATAGATAGATAGATAGATAGATAGATAGATAGATAGATAGATAGATAGATAGATAGATAGATAGATAGATGCGTAGATAGATAGATAGATAGATAGATGCATAGATAGATAGATAGATAGATAGATGCGTAGATAGATAGATAGATAGATAGATAGATAGATAGATGCGTAGATAGATAGATAGATAGATAGATAGATAGATGCATAGATAGATAGATAGATAGATAGATAGATGCGTAGATAGATAGATAGATAGATAGATGCGTAGATAGATAGATGCGTAGATAGATAGATGTGTAGATAGATAGATAGATAGATAGATAGATAGATGCATAGATAGATAGATGTGTAGATAGATAGATAAATAGATAGATAGATAGATAGATAGATGCATAGATAGATAGATAGATAGATAGATAGATAGATAGATAGATAGATAGATAGATGCATAGATAGATAGATAGATAGATAGATAGATAGATAGATAGATAGATAGATAGATAGATAGATAGATGCATAGATAGATAGATAGATGCATAGATAGATAGATAAATAGATCGATAGATAGATGCATAGATAGATAGATAGATGCATAGATAGATAGATGCGTAGATAGATAGATAAATAGATCGATAGATAGATGCATAGATAGATAGATAGATAGATAGATAGATAGATAGATAGATAGATAGATCGATAGATAGATCGATAGATAGATAGATAGATACACAAATAGATAGATAGATAGATCGATAGATAGATAGATAGATAGATAGATAGATAGATAGATAGATAGATAGATAGATAGATAGATAGATCGATAGATAGATAGATAGATACACAAATAGATAGATAGATAGATAGATAGATAGATAGATCGATAGATAGATACACAAATAGATAGATAGATAGATAGATAGATAGATAGATAGATAGATAGATAGATCGATAGATAGATAGATAGATAGATAGATAGATAGATAGATAGACTCAGTTTAAATGACTCATATTCCCATTATCTTTGTCCAATCATCCAAATCCAGTAGATTCAGTTGATTTGTATTGCACATTTTATAAACAAATCATTTTCCAAAATGGTGCACAACAATGTAAAAAAACAAAAAAACAAAAACTAACCATTAAATGAAACAGTAATCACAAATCTCTTCACTTCTCTGTGTGTCTCAGCTGCAGCAGGTGATGCCACTGGCCAGACCCCTGCCCCGGACACTGCAGACTCCACCGGGGCAGACAGCACTCAGACTCAGGCCCCTGGAGACCTTTCTGATCCAGTCACTACACTCGCCTCCAGTGACGTTCCAGAGATAGAAGTGGGTCCAGTAGAAGTGGCCCTTGCTCCTATCATGGTGAATATAACCCAAATATAGCCAAAAGTATCGCAAATCAGATGATAATCGATACTAAAACTACTGCAGAAACCATAGACTCTGTAAAGGGTGACCAGATTTTCAAAATAAAAAACTGGGACATCCCTGGTTTGGGTTGGTAATAATAAAATTGTGAAACGAGTGTATAATTAAGGAAAAATGTTATTCACTCGGCACTAATGTGAGTCAGTATAGTCACATTTTCTGTGTGTTTTGGTCATTTTTAAGCAGCTTTTCTGTATTTTACCTAAGCAAATGACAATTTATGCCTCTTTTTACCGTTGGCAGGGATCAAACTGGTCGAAAATAGAAACACCTTTTGTATAAAACTGGGACAAATCAGTGGTTTTGGATAAATCTGCTGGGACAGGGGACGCAGGGCTCAAAGCTGGGACTGTCCCGGGTAAATAGGGACGTCTGGTCACCCCGCCACGTTCGAAGAAGTGTGGACGCGCTTTCGGCTCCATCAATTCTGTTTCTAAATGGTTTTACATTGAAAAATTGTCGCCCATCTCTCTAAGATGTCTTAAAATGTTCGTATTAACCTGCTCTACATGATCCTGGTGATTTTATTTTCCTATTTTGAACGTAAATATAGTATATTCGCTTTCTTAATACAACGCTTTGCTCCAAATTCACTTCTATATCTGCTAGCCTCTTGAGCTTCATTTGACTGGAGCCGAACGCTGTGGGTGACATCGCACTCACTTAGTCCACTTCTTTATCCGGTCTATGATTCAAACTAGATTTGTGCAGGTATCGATACCAAAAAAATCACATTTCACACGACATAAAAGATCCTTTCCTGAAAACCATTTTTGCTGTTGAACTGTGTATATGGTGTGAGCTTTGTCTACACTTCTTGTCTTTTTTGGGGCAGTTTTTGGTGCAAATGATGTAAATGTGTAGTTTTGTGTTCTTGTGTGCTGCCTCAAGTGGCCACTGCAGTTTCAAGTACTTCGTGATATCACACAGCCTTGATTTTAGCCAGGAGCTTCTGATACAAACACGTGACAGCAGGGGCGGAGTTTGAAGCGTGGATACTGTTAGACCAATCAGAATGTTCTTAAAAGTTCCAGACCCCGCCCTTTCCTCCCCCCTCACTCTCCCCTTTAGTCCTCCAGGTACTGCCCAGTTTACCTGCTCTACGTGGGCAGAGTTTAGGAGTTTAGTCCCTTTTTAACGTTGTGCTTTTGTTTCCACAGCCCGATGTGAAGTGTGTGGGAAAAGAGGAAATCACAGAGAGTAACGCCGTCAAGGCCAGTGTGGCGACAAGTGACTGTGTAAGTGGAATTTTACATTTATGTGATAATACTCTGTGAAGTTGATCAGAACGCAAATCAAACATTATGATTGATTTCATTATGAGGCGATACATGAAATATTTCACATTTTAAAACATTTATTGTGCATTTATTGTAAAAAAAAAAAAAAAAAAAAAAACGTAACGATATCCAAGTCTCATGATACAATATCGTCACAATACGATATTTATTGCGATATTATGGGAAAGCTCATGATATGGCGTGGAGGCTCATGATATTACGATATTTTACATTATAACAAGACTGACATTATAAAATGCTTTGACCAGTCATTTGGTACAACAATTATTGTCATTAGGGATGGAACGATATCCACATCTCTCTGTACCATATTTTCACCCTAAACATCTCACTGTATGATATTTATTGCAATATTTTGTGGAGGCACAAAACTGTGAATTTGTGACTTTTTCCTCTAAAAATGCTTCACAAGACTTAATCCAAAGAATGAAGATTTCAAAGTGCTGAGAACAGTTATTTCTTCATGTCGTCTGCACTGAAACGGAGCAAAGGATCATGGTCTATGTAGTTCCCTCTGTTTTTTTTAGCTATTTCTGCATCAGAACTATTCATTTAAACAAAGAGACTTGTGATTCGATATATTGTGATGGTCCGCGATATTATTGTGAGACCTTTGATGATAAGATATCATGATATTTCTGTTATCGTTTTTGCTTAAACAGATTCAAACAGGAACAGCGACATCTGCTGGCAACAGTGGGGAGTGGGAGGCAGTTTAAAGGCCCTATATTACTAAAAAATAAACTGACTCTTGTGAGTTTAGACATATTTACTTCAACGAAAACATACCTGGATTCCATTATAAGTAAAACCAAAAAGTATTTATAAGTCCACCACACATGTATACTCAGTCATATTCACTTTGTTAACTATTTAAAGAAATTGTACTTTTCAGAGTACTTTTCTAGCAGCCTACTTTTACTCCTACTCGAATAATATTTTTATTGACGTAACATTACTCTTACTTGTGGAAAATATGTTGGACAAAAGCTTTACGTTGATAATATGAAATTATTTGTGTTTTTTTGCACTGCTCCTTCAGATATGATTACTTTTTTGTTGTTGTTTTTTGGGTTTCTTTGTGTCTCTTTATGTTTGTTATTTCATTTTCCCTTTTTTTTCCCCTTTGATTTACATTAACTTCAAACTATAAAACTCAACAGTCACTCTTTCAGTTACTCATACTTGAATAGTAGTTTTCTCACATACATTTTTACTGTTGGATTACTTTCTTGGAACTCTACTTCTAAACACTTCTCTGGCCAGTATTGTACACAACAGCCTCATTGCAAAAACCTGCGTACAATTCAAAGTATTATTCCCGTCTGGATCTGGCGGAACGGTCTTATCTCTCCCTACAGAAAAGCATCAAATAAAACGATAACCCCCGTCCCATAAACACCATCTCAGCCACATTCCTTCATCGTTATAAATTCTTTGCGTCTCCACCTCTGGCCAAACAAACGGACGGTTCGTTTTTTCGTCTTTTTCCATCTTCTTCAGGCAAAACAAAAGCCTGGGTGTGGTCCTGCAGCAACTGGTGTGCATTACAACGGCCCCAAAACATCCAAATCTGCACTGTATTACTGACGCTAAAAGGTACTTAGACTTCTGAACAAAAGGATGGCTGTTCCGTGGAGAAGTCTCGTCAGATCCCTGGAAATGACTGCCTGATTTCGCGCCATTATTGGAGGATTTATAGGCTCGGACGCGGCTGCGAAAGAGATCATCTGAAATCTGGCTTCTCCTCAGATGACACAGGACAATGGAGAGGAGTTCAGGATCAGTTCAGAAAGGGAAGAACTGGGTTTATATTGTAACTAAACCCAGAGCTGAAACATAAGTGGAGCTCAGCAAAGCCCCACCCGTGTCCAGAAGAACATGCAACGAAGAAGTAAAGCTGGAAATGTTATGAAGTACAAGTAGTAAAGTTTAAAATGTAGGTATCTGTACTTTACTTCTGTACATTTGTAAGAAGATACTTTTTACTTCTGTAGATTTGCAAGCAGGTATCTCTCCTTTCTACTCCACTACATTTCAACAGGACTGAAGAGTCAAAGTAAAGTAAGAGTCAAATTTCAGAATAGTCATTTTATTATTGTTTGAAAGTTGCTGTAAAGGCTGTGGGGCGACCTTTTATTAAATTCGTGGGTTGGGCAAACACAAATTTACAAAAAATAAAACCAGCTAGGAAAAAAAATTAAATCAACTGCTTCTGCTTGACAAAATTTAACACAAATCTGTATCAAAATCTCTATATTTGAAGTATTGTATTGTAGAGATCTCAAACTCTGCAAAAATACTGCAAAATGTTGTGATATTTTTACTTTTTTGTTCCGATATTTGTTCCTTAAGCTTAAAAATATATAAATAAATAAAAAATATTGTGAGTATAGAGAAGGAATTGATTTAATAGTGTAATTGATTGTTAATATATTAGTACAAACTAGAGATATTGATATATTGATTATTTAGAATAGGTCAATAATAGCTTTGATTTTATTTTACTTGTTTTAAGACTGGTATGATCAAATCTGAGCATTTATTTTTATTTTTATTATTGTTGTTCTTGTCTGTATTTGTGCAGCACTTTAGAAACTGTTTGTTTCTGAAATGTGCTATAGAAATTAAGTGGTTTGGATAGGATTGGATAAGCTCTACCAATATTTTCGGGCTGATATGTTGGACCAAATTTGATTATTTTCAACCAAATTATGTTGCTTAAATTTACCATAAACTAACCTGGAGCTCTTTTTTTCACCATAAACCTTTAAGAGAGCTTTTAGTCACTTTTTGTGCAACTAACTCTTCACGTTATAGTGTTAAAAGTATTCAGCTTTGTGCACTTTTTAGACTAAAACAAAATATAGACCTGGCATGCTAAAAAGGCAAAATATTGGCCAACTAATATATCGGGATATGTGTCTGTCTCTCTCTATTTCTACGTTCAGATTGCAGCCTGAAGTGATCCAAATCCGATTTTTTCGCCCATATGTGACCTGTATCTGATCTTTTAATGACAGTCTGAACGACACCGATCCAACTGTTTCAAATGTGACCCAGGCCACTTGGATATTTGATACAGATCTGATCTTTTGACATGATACTTCAGTCTGAAAGGCCTGGTCGCACTCATCCGACCTACATCCGACCTACACGTCATCAGCAAGCGAGAGTTTGGCTGTTGTGCTGTAACAAGCTCCTGTTGTGAGCCGATACAGCCCAACGCCGACGTGTTTACTCACAGAAATAGGCTGAAGATGTGTTTCCTCCCATGACTCCGAGCTCGCTGCTGTGTCGTCGTCGTGTCCTCCAGTGTTCATGCGAGACACTTTTGGGGCATTTAAAGTTCACACTGGAGATCATACACAAGTCGCATTTAACTGGAAATGTGAACAACCTTGCAAGAAAATCAGATTTCCCAAAAAATCCAAATTGAGCATTAAACCCTGCAGTCTGAACGTAGCCTATCAGTCTATCTCTGTTTTAAAAAAAATATTGGATTCACTGTTAGAAGTGAGTATTATTTTGAGAGAACTTGAAACCAAGCTCCATTTGGAAAGACTGTGGACCTTATCCGTAGCAACTATCAGGTTTAATATTTACACATTTTCGGTTTGTGTCAAAATACCGCCTCAACCACAGAGTGATATTAGACTGACCCCTGCCCTCCGTCTGAACTAATAACACTCAAATCTCTGCGCCAGAATGCAACTTTCTGAATGGACCGGTGATGGACACTTGGATAGACGAGGATTTGTTCATGAGATAGATTTCTAAGACAATATTATTTTATGGGTGTGGCGCTGTTTTTGAAAGAAATCTAGAAGGCTATTACGCTCAAATCGACAAAAGCTTTTGCAAAAACTTTTTTTTTTGTCCTGTATCGGGTCCATAATTTTAAATGGCCGATATTACGCTATTTTCTGATCTATGCTATAATGTTGCTTCCTCATCACCAACATGCTGGGGGTTGTGAATTGTTTCATTCGCACATGTTTAACACACAAACCCTGCAGATTTAGTTTTTCTCTCAAACTGAAAACACTCTGTTCCACCTTGTGATGTCATGCAGGAGGTGTTCCACTGTGTTTTTGAACTCCACACACCTTCACTAGAATCATTTGGATGATTTCAGCCTTGGAATTACCTACTATTGTCTACTGAACAAAAATTTAAAAGATACAGTACTGTGCAAAAGTTTTAGGCAGGTGTGAAAAATGCTGTAAACAAAGTGTGGCAGTATGGCCTGCGGGCGGGCTCTGCCACTTGGGTGCAGTCTAACTATTGGTTAGCGGTGATATCAGTCCGTCTATAAAAGCGCTTCCTTTCCGTCCCCTCGCCCTCTGACCTCACGCTCTTACTTCCGGGTCCCGTTTTTGACATCGCTTGTTCGCCACTCTCAGGTAGTATTCCAGATTCATTGTTAAGTCCCGGGTTCATTAAGATTTGTAGCGCTGATTACTTGTTGTTTAGTGCTTGCTGTCATGGACCGTATTAGCTGCGGCGTTGTGCACCACCCGTCATGCCGGCTAGCGGGTGGGCTGGCTGTCATTCAGCCCACTCATCCAGCGACTAATACAGATCTCAAGCCATGGAGTTGAGTGCACTGCCGCCGCCTTGTCTTCACGCCTTGTCTCGCCTTGTTTTCACGCCTTTACCGTGTACCGGTGTTTTCCGGAGATCTGAACTCGGACTGGATTTACGAACAAACTTTGGAACAAAGTCATGCATTGAACTGTGAACCGAATTGTCCTGACTCGTGTAAACAGGCTGTCACACTAACTAATTTATGGGAAATGTATAAATAAACAGTGTCCTTTTGCTACATGTGAATTATGCCTGTGTCCATCAACAACGAACCTATGTGCCTTTTATATTAGCTGGTCCTGGGCCAACTCCCAGATGGTGTTGTTGGTATTTTCCATGTATTATGTTAAAGTAAATGTTAATTGGTACAGCCAATAGTCACGTCAGCGAGGTAGGAACCGCTCGTATCGCCACAACAGAATTGCTTTCAAAAATATAAATCATGATTGTTTGTTTTTATCAGTTTACAAAATGCAAAGTGAGAGAACAAAAGTAAAAGTCCTTCAGAACTCTCTTGAGCGTAAAGCGTCAGAAGTTGTGTTGGTGATGGTCGGGCCCCACAGAGCCCTGACCTCAACATCATGGAGTGTGTCTGATTCCATGAAGAGACAGAAGGATGTGAGGAAGCTCCATCCACACAAGATCTGAGCTTAGTTCTTCAACATGTTTGGAACAGCGACCAGCCCAGTTCCTTCACAAACTGTCTGCAGGTAAACCTAGAAGAACTGATGCTCTTCTGAAGGATTTGATTTCGATGTCTCTTTTGTTCATTCACTGCGTTTTTGTTGATTGATGAAAATAAATGATGAACACTTCCATTTTTGAAGCATTCCTAGTTTACAGCAGTTTTTCCACACCTGCCTTCAACTTTTGCACAGGACTGAAGCTCTTAATTTGAAACCTACTGCTTCATGACATCACAAGTTGGAACAGAGCTTCGAAGATGTAAGTGTAGACTAATAAAGGATAATACAAAACACAACTCCAGGTATCGTTGAGGAGACAAGGACCTTTAATCTTATATCGAGCTTAATTTGTCGAAACATAAAGCTTCAAACTAGTTTTTTCATGATGTGGACGGGACTTTTTAGGACTAAACCTGAACCTAAACCTGAATTCAACCAGGACTAAACAGGATCAAATCAAATCTACCTCAGGATTTAACTCAATCCAGTACAAAAGCCGTGCAAATGTGAGAGCGCCATTAAACTTTATTATCGCTATTAGCCTTTACCACATTATATCCTTGGTGATTTTTCTCCTCTGGACAAATGAAGGCAGCGTTTGGGTCCAGATGTGGGCCCACTCCCAGCGAGCGGAGGGTTTTAGGGTTTGCTCACCGGTCTCGGGGGAGCGGAGAGAGGGGGTTTGGCTCATGTTTCACGAAATCAAGATTCTCTCAGAGTCTCGGAGCGTAATGTTGTGCAAGGGGTGATGTCATGGTGGAGGGAGGAGAGGCGTGGTCGCTCGAATAAGTTCCATCCAGCTGCGTTAAGCGTCCCGTAGACTCACTGTGCATCAGCTGTCATCTGTGGAATGGAATAAACTTTAATTGGTTTTGGTTCAGCTCAGATATATTGTAAAAAAAATAAATAAATAAATAAGAAAAAAAATTGCATTGAAATGAGAAAATGCGTTTCTATCTATCTAAAGCCATTAAAATTAATGTGTTTGTGTGCGTTTATTGCACTGAAAAACTCAAGAAACACCTGTCCTTACTGAGTGGGTTTACATCTCCACAAACTTGGTTCTTATTTGTTTGTTTCCATGGAGATGTTGTTCCTTTAGGCTATAACGTGCCACAGTTCTGCACACAACTTAGCTTTAACTGTTATATTTCCACTGAATCATTTCCAGAAAGTTACATACAATCATATTTATTTGGTTTGATCTTGCATTTTTTCAGTCACAGGTGTCTTGTTTTTGTTTTTATTGCTTCAAAATACCTTGAAAATGATGCATTCTCTCTCCGCAGATCTGGCCCGTAACTTGGCTTAAGAGACCTGCAAAATTTACTCATGCATCTTTAAAGGGGACATATCAACTCTGAAAGATGTTATAGCAACTTTCCCTGATCATTAGCCTACCCAAAGTTGTATTTTGATCGATTCTTTTACATTTGAGTGATCTTGCATTGTGCTGTATTCACCTATCACCAATCTCCACCCACTCTGAGCTGAAATTGTTCAGTTCAGCAGCCGTTCTTCAAAAATAAAAACATAAATTAAAAAAATGCAGTGTTTCTCTTGGGCTGAAACACCACAAAGTAGAGGGCGGCTTCGCACTTCTGCACTGCAACAAAGCTTGGCCAAAATTTAAGATATAAACACTTAAATCTATCAGGAAATGACTCAAAAGTAGTGAAATTATCTGTCCATGCTGCAAGATACATTTTAATTGACAAGTTATCTTCAAATAAACTACCGCTAGACTAGAATGAAGCAGTCTCTGAGCTAGTAAGTAAATAATAAATCTGAAAACAAGATGAATAACCTGATATAAGTTTTAAAATCTTGGCCAGATTAGAGAAATTTGCGATGTGCAGTTGTTGTTTTTTTGTAACTTTTTATTTCTGATACTTTTATCACATTAATAGGTGGGGTAGAACTACAAAAGACAAATAAAACAGCTAAAAAACTAACAAAAAACAGGCCATAAATGTACTGTGTACATGTCACTGTCAGTAAGACATTGATGGTTCTAAGTCATTCATGAAAATGGACCATTTTCTCCACCTTTTTTCTCCAATTTCTTTTTGAAGCCGTATGGAATAGGTCGTCTGTTCAAGGAGGTGTAAGTGTTTAATGATGCCAACAAAAGGAGTTTCTTATGCCAGTATTTAATGATAGCTTTTTTCCTGCAGTCAACACAATTTTTTGGAGATACTCGTCATCTTTGGTCAATCCCTCAGGAAAATGGCTCAAGTAAAGAATGTTGCATCCACAATATTCACATTTCTAAGTCATTTCAGATCCGGTTTACAACAGACAAAATATCAAATGAGACCAGAAAGTCCACCATAATATATCTTCCTTAACTTCCTTCCTTCTCTTCCTTACGTTACAATTCTTTTTTTCAGGCAGCAACTAAGAAGATCATCGAAGCCGTCCCTGCAAACTGGTGCAGTAAACAGGCCTGTAAGCTCAACGTGCACCAAGACGCCAACACTGTGCTCCTGGAGAGTGAGGGCGGTGAGGATCCCATCTCTACTTTCATTTGGCTCTTGAATCAGTACTGACAAAGCGTGCACAGATGCTTCAAACATGTTTTTTAATCCAACTTGCAGGACAAAGAGCATATTTTTGAATGCTGTATAATACATTTTTAACATTTCTTCTGATTCATTTTGAGTATTTTAAATGATCTGTCTGTGTAGTCTCTTAGATGTTCAGGTAGACAGCACAATAAGCTTTATTCAGGCTTACCGGAAGACGTTTTGGAGCATGTGGGTGATGATTTCCGGTGTAGTTCCCGACACTGGGCTTGTGATAAAACCGTGGATGCCAACCTGCCAAAGCTTTCCATTCTAGTCGCATCTTCCATGTCATTTTACAGGCAGCTGGTTGTGACTGTTGACCTACCAAACACAACGGAACGCTGTAGTGACATTTTATTTTTGTTGATTAAGTTAGACAAATTATAATACACAAAGTAATAAACAGTTTAGGAAAAATTAAGGTAAACAGAAAGAATACAATGGCATCCAGATAAAGAAAACCAGGCCATTTTCTCAGTTTTGCAGAGTTATTATCGCCAACAGAGCCCAAAGGAAGTCGTTATTCGCATGTTTCCAAAAGTCTTCCGGTTTTGTTCCTTGAAATACAATACTGTGCAAAAGTTAAAAGCAGGTGTGGAAAAACTGCTGTAAACTAGGAAGGCCTTCAAAAATGGAAGTGTTCATCATTTATTTTCATCAATCAACAAAATGCAGACTGAGCAAAAGAGAAAACTGTGAGCTTTGCCTTCAGAAGAGCATCAGTTCTTCTAGGTTTACCTGCAGACAGTTTGTGAAGGAACTGGGCTGGTCGCTGTTCCAAACATGTTGAAGAACTAAGCACAGATCTTGTGTGGATGGAGCTTCCTCACATCCTTCTGTCTCTTCATGGAATCAGACACACTCCATGATGTTGAGGTCAGGGCTCTGTGGGGCCCGACCATCACCAACACAACTTCTGACTCTTTACGCTAAAGATCGGTTTTAAGGACTTTGGCGTTTTCTTTTGTTCGCTCACTTTGCATTTTGTAAATTAAAAAAACAATCATTATTCATATTTCTGAAAGCATTCTTTGTTTACAGCATTTTTCACACCTGCCTAAAACTCGCTTAATAACAAATATTTATCACTGAAAATCAGACGAAATCACTGTAATTCTTCTTCTTCCTGCAGCCAATTTGGGCACTCTGGCCTCAGCTCTCCAAAGCGAAGAGATGAAAACGGTACGTCAAAATTTGCATATTTACCCAATATTTCTTAGGGATGCATCAGAATTTCATTTAAATAAGCCATAACCTGAATTCATCTTTTGGAATATGACTTTATATGGTTTTATAATCTTAATCAGAACTTAATTTTTATATTTTGGGGACAGAAACTCAAAAAGTGGGTGGTTCTTCCATTTTTTCTTAGTCCACTCCCAGTAATTGTGGCTAAAGACATAGGCATGGGTTTCAGAATGATATCAAATTATGACGGTTTCCATAGCAATTACCAACTTAAAACATATTATACTAAAAAGGTCTCAAAATGTTAGATGCTAAAATCCATGAACAACTTACAGCCACTATAAACTGTAAATCAGGCATGTCCAAACTATGGCCCGGGGGCCAAACGTGGCCCTCAGACCAATTGTTTTTGGCCCTCAGGCTTCCAGGTGAATTGGCCCATATTACCATAAGAAGTACTTTTTACTGCATGTTTTTGAAATCTACCTTGATCAAGTAAATGTAGTGTGTCCTTCTGAGGGTCTCAGCCTGAACAAAGGTCTGGAGGGTCATTCAAACCTGTTATAAATGCACAGATTTGAATTACTCACTGTTTTGATCATCAGTCTATGACCCCCGATCGGCCCTCACGCTGGTTTGTGTTTTAATATGTGGCCCTAGATGAAAAAAGTTTGGGCACCCCTGCTGTAAATGAATGCATCAAAACGTCAAACAAATTTGAGTATCTGACAAAAGTATTAAATATATGAAACTTGTGTATGTTTTTTTATTATTATAAGCCGTTCTAAAAGCTCCTCCTGTTTTTGCAGCTCGGTGCTACAGATGTGAAGTACACCCCCGCCTCCGGCTCCTCGGTGTTCGCGGGGATCCTGGTCACTGGTCTGCTGGCTGCAGTGGCTCTCACCGTGGGGTACTTCAAGTGTCAGCGCAGACCCAGCCCCAAAGGAGAACGTCTGGTGAGTCCGTCCAGGCATTTCAACTCATCAAATATTACACATGCTGCAGATGCATTATTCAGTGAGGCTGTTCGGTGGCCTCATGACTGCTGTTTGCTCTGGAAGATCACTGCATTTATGGTCATTTTTGAGATATTGTTTTGATGATTTCCTGAAGATACCATATTGCCGTTCAATACCAATTTGCTCATTAAGGATGTTATGAGCTAGAGAGGTCCTGATCAAGATTTGTTGGCTCCAATCCAATTTTTTAAAGGAGTGCTCTTTCCGATAGCGATCCGATACGATCCGATACCTTTTTGTATAGTGTCATGAAGGAAGTTCATGCCTTGGCTCCAAATAGTCCATTAGACGAAAGCCTATGTTTTCCTCGACAGACAGCAGTTGATTGTCTAAATCAGGCATGTCCAAACTATGGCCTGGGGGCCAAATGTGGCCCTCAGACCAATTATTTTGGCCCTCAGACTTCCAGGTGAATTGGCCCATCCTCCCGAAAGTAGTACTTTTTACTGCATGTTTTTTAAATCTACCTTGATCAAGCAAATGTAGTGTGTCCTTTTGAGGCTCTAAGCATGAACAAAGGTCTGGAGGGTCATTCAAGCCTGTTATAAATGCACAGATTTGAATCACTCAGTGTTTTAACCACCAGTCTATGACCCTCGATCGACCCTCACACTGGTCTGTGTTTTAATATGTGGCCCTTGATGAAAAAAGTTTGGACACCCCTGGTCTAAAGCGATGAATTTGACAATCCTGTGTTATTTTCTTGGACTTGTCGCCATTTCGACGTAGCTTTTCTCTTCTTTGAAATGCCTCCGCCAGTGTTTGCTGCTGTGGCTTTGTCGTCTTGCGTTTGTAAATCTCAAACTCGTCCGGATGATTCTTTTGTAAGTGACGAATCAAATTGATCGTGTTAAAGTCGCTCTGCTGGTTCCTCCACCAGAAACTGTTTGTTTGCAGCAGCTGCATGTCGCTGTTTGAAACTGAATCCAATACTGTCTGATATTCATAAAAGAGCTGGAACAGGAGTTATATCTCCCTCCTCCCTGTGCCATAGACGCAATGTGATTGGGTCGACCACTGCACGGGTCAGATTTAAACCGTACAGTGGGAGAATCTCAAGATGGATTCTCGTGAGTTCGTGAATTTAGCGCATAGAACGAGAGCAAAAAGAGGCTGGACTCGCAAAAATTAATGTTAATATGTCGTTTTCTGCAAATATTGCATTCTCAAAACAATAAAGGGAACCATTATGATCTAAATATGTTATGTGTTGGCACTTAAAACCCTATCGAAGTGACATTTTTTGGCTTCGTATAGAAAAGTTTGTCAGATGAAATAGCAGACAGCATTAGGTTTGTATAACATTGAACAAGTCGATGCAGCAACAACAAAAATAGCTCGAAATCGACAGCTCTTTTTAAAGCGAACACACCTCGCTCTCCCCTTACATACCCCTGTCAGCTTGAAACACGAGCCATGCTTGTTTTTCCCTCTCACTGTACACTGTTTTAATTACAGAATGTAGTTGGACGCTAATCAGAGGAATTAAAGAGGCAAAGATTCAACATGTTCAATCCAAAGAGTTCCGCCCCCAGAGCTGCCTCATACGTCACTGTTTCATCTGTTTGCCAAATGCACTGTCTGTTTCTCTGTAGGGTCTGTGCTGTGACACGACACAAACGGAGCATGGGGGGATGATTAGAAAGCAATAGATTCTACTGTTAGGACAAATTTGCATCCAACTCATATTTTATTCCAGGTTGATGAGCATTTCCTCTTTCAGAATTGACTATGAATGGTCAAATGTGAAAACTTATATAGCGCTAAAATATTTGATTTGATTGTGGAAATACAAGTTTACAAGCGGAGAGCAAGCTTAAGCCGGGCGTGCGCTATGCGATTTTTGACTTTTTTTGAGGCAATTTTCCACTTGTGCGACTGTTTTCGGGATCAAGTTTTGGCTTAATCGTGTGTCATGCGTCGTGTAGTGCACATGGGGTAACAAGAACAGATTAATACCTCACGACCAGCCCTTGATCGGCAATCGTAGGTCGCAAGAATATCAAACCTGTTTGATATTCATGAGGGTTTCCATCCATCCATCTTCTCCTGCTTAATCCGGCTGGGTCGCGGGGGCAGCGTGCTGCCCAATACTCATAGCACCTCACCCCCCTATGAACCCCTCTGCAGGTGGTGAGCCCACAGGAGGGTGGACAACATGGTCCTTGATGTTAGTTCATAGGGGTGCGGGCATGTTGATGGGGGAAACCGGAGCACCCGGAGGAAACCCATCCAGACACGGGGAGGAACATGCAAACTCCACACAGAAGGGCCCGGGCGACCCAGGGATCGAACCCACAACCTTCTTGCTGTGAGGCCTGAGTGTTGCCACTCAGCCACCGTGCCGCTCATGAGGGTTTCGTACTCTTGAAATCGTTCGTACAGTGTGAGAACATGAATCGTGAGCTGTGAACTTTTAAACTCTGCGATTTGGTCATATAGTTTGAGCTGGGGCTGAGTGAAACCATCGAAAATATCGTACAGTTTAACTTTTCTGGTAAAGGATCCACCTCCTGTTTAGTAGTAGTAGCCTTTATTTGTCAATTTCTTCACATAATAATAATGCATCAGTTTTATATAGCACTTTTCAGGACACTCAAAGACGCTTTACAGAGCATTATTCATTCACTCCAGACCCGGTGGTGGTAAACTACTATTGTAGCCACAGCTGCCCTGGGGCAGACTGAGGGAAGCAAGGCTGCCAATCTGCGCCATCGGCCCCTCCGACCACCACCATTCACGCACACACCACTTTCATACTAGGCAATGTGGGTGATGTGCCTTGTCTAAGGACACTACGAGTTTTTGCCAGTGGCGCCCCCCTGTGGCACCTGGAATTCCCAGTGATCTCCCATCCAAGTACTAACCAGGCCCGGCCCTGCTTAGCTTCTGAGATCTGACGGGATCAGGCTTTGACGAGCCGGTATGGCCACATGTACAAGACATACAAAGGAATCGAAATTGGACCTGTCACCCCATCTATACATTTAAACACATGACAATGGGGACTGGAAGACAGGAGCAGAGGAAGAAACAATGCAGCATAACATGAGGATAGTTGTCAAAATGATAAAAATTTTACTACAAAAAAATAGAAAACCCTTGCATTCTACTGTGTGTGTGTGTGTGGTCGCCTCTCTACAGAGTGTGATGTCATCCATAGCGTTCGGCTCCACTCAGATGAAGCTCATGAAGCTTACAGGAATTTGGATTTTCCATATTAGATTTTTTTAACAGACAAAATAGCAAAATAAAAACACCAGGATCATGTAGAGTGGGTTAATATGAATATTTTAAGACTAAAATGACGAAGCTCACTGCAGCAGTTACAAAGAGGGGCTATCATATTCCAATATACAGCCCTGGAAAAAATAAGAAACCACTGCAAAATGATCAATTTCTCTGATTTTACTGTTTATAGGTTTGTGTTTGAGTCAAATGAACATTTTTGTTTCATTCTATAAACTACTGACAACATTTCTTCCAAATTCCAAATTAAAATATTGTCATTTAGAGCATTTATGTGCAGAAAATGACAAATGGTTAAAATACCAAAAAAGATTAAATGTTTACAGACCTCAAATAACACACACAGAGACGCTGATTTCAGATTTCAAAATGCAGTGTCTCTTATTCTTTTCCAGAGCTGCAAGTCAAAAGGAGCCAGGGTCAGAAGGAGCCGGAAGCACAATCGCACGCAAACTTCTATTTATATATACACAGTCCCAATGGAAAATAAATAAGTTTATGGCCAGATACAGCAGGTGGCAGATACACCAAAAAAATGCTGTTCTTCTGTTTATGCATTCTGGTCTTAATCCAGAATGTTATTGATACCCGTGAGTGTGATGGAAATGCATCACTGTTGCCATAGCAATTAACACTTCACAACAAAATCCTCAACGTTTCATATACAGACAAGAAAGTGAAAACAATGCAAGACAGATGAGACGAGATAATAATAGATAATAATTAAAGATAATAATTATGATTTTTAGATTTATATTTTATTTCTTCTGTCCCACCAGGCGGAGGAGGGCACCCCGGTGGACCAGCAGAACCAGGCCAACACCCTGGCATCGGACGCCCCCCTCAACCCTCCCCCTGAGACCCCCGAGAAGCCCAGCGCCAACGGAGAGGCACCCGAGGGCGACAAGACCCCGGCCCCGCCCACTAATGGCCACTCTACTCCTGCTAATACTGCAGATACCGAGCTGTGAAAACCTCCGTTCGACACAATACACACGACACACCTACAATTACAGTTTTCACCGTTTCACGACTTCAGTTCTGCAGTTTCATTAAAAAGCTCATTTATAGTCTCATTCCAAAGAGCGGCCTAAAAATGTGCGGTTGCGATGCGATTTCGACATATAAGCCACATTTAAAGCCGCACTCTGCAACTTTTCTGCCACTCGCTCGTCTCCATGGAGATGTAATTGCGTTGTCTGGAATGTTCCGTCATGTATCTCCATGAAGACGAGCAGGTCAGATCTATGGTGAGGTAGCCCTAGTCCAATAACATAGATGATTGAATAAACACAGGATAAAGTTCAATGCTGCACTTTGGAACATTCCAGGTAAAGCAATAACATCTCCATGGAAACAAGCAACCATGAATTTTCCCACCAAAAAAAGTTACATTGTGCACTTTTAATCTGATATTAGACAAGCTTGTGAAGTTATTCATCTTACTTTCTTCTTCTTAGTAGGTATTATAAGTTAAAATAAATGGGTAAATGGGGAGGTACAGTTTGTGAAATAACAAAATTATAATTCTATCTGAGCTGAGTGTCCTTACTGTTGATCTTGTTCCTGTTTCTGGACCATTTGGACATCTCAAGGTCGCTTACCGATGTTTCCTCTGAAAACATCTGGGTTATGTCGGTCCAATCCAACTTTATTTTTAGAGAACATTTTATCAACACAAAGTCTCTAAAGTGTTGTGCAGAGTAGGCACGGAAATAAATGAACAAAATGGATGAAAATGAACAAAATATGGCATAAAAAGGTCCATAAATATACAAAAAATAGTCACTTAAAAGTTCTTCAAACTATTACTGGAACTTTAGAAGGTGATGAAAAATGTGACTACCAATTTGCAACAATGGCCACTCCAACAACCACCAAACATCTGTCATTTCACATTCAAAGTGCCTTGCTCATGGACACATCAACAGTAACAGCACTAGACTTAAAGGGGAACTCCGGCACGTTTGAAGCTAAAGTCCATTGCTAGAGGTGGTAAATACTGATCTCGCTGTGGCAGTGAGTGTGTCAAGGCAACAAACTAGTGTAGTGATGGGGGCAAGTTCTTAACTTAACGAAAAACGCCAATTTTCACACTGAAGAAGCTTAACACCACGTTAACCCATCTTACAACAGCCACGAGTCTAACAAACAAAACGCTCTGCCTGGCTCATTCATTAGTGTCTGGAAATGTTATAAAATAACTTTATAAGCAGCCTTAGCCTTACCTTTGTTGATTTCCCACTGCACATGTGAAAGCCCAAAAGACTCTATTGCTGATGCCGTTATTTACGAGTGAATTATATTTTCTGAAAAACGCTTAAAAAATACATTCCCGAACCATTTTCTTTCAACAACTTTCAGTTTCTATTGTTCTTCAGCGTCAGTAGTCGATTCTCACTTGTTGCCTCTGGCGGCTCGAGCCTCTCGCCGCCATTGGAGTCGACAATCGAATCTTTTTCGCATGTGCACTTGGAAATCAACAAAGGTAAAGCTAACGCTGCTTATAAAGTTGTTTTATAACATTTCCAGACACTAATGAGTGAACCAGGCAGAGCGTTTTGTTTGTTAGACTCGTGGCTGTTGTAAGATGGGTTAAAGTGGTGTTAAGCTTCTTCTGTGGAAATTGGCATCTTACATGAAAGTTAAGAACTTGCCCAATTCACTACTCTAGTTTGTTGCCTTGACACATTCACGACCACAGCAAGATCTCCATCTAGACAACACTGGTCTGTGGTGTTTTTTGGTTTCTGACAGTATTCAACCACCTCTAGCAACGGACTTTAGCTTCAAACGTGCCAGAATTCCCCTTTAAGACTTTGACTTTGACAAAGGTGATTGACCCACAAGGGAAATTAAATGGACACGGTAGCTCACACGTCACAATATATTATAGAGAAGAAAGAGAAAAAAAGAGAAAAAATATATAATTGGTAGAAACAAATTCCAAATAGAGCAAAAATAGCAAGAAAGTTGAATCTGGGATCACACAGACTACCATTAGAGTATAAATGAGCCTTTAAAGTACACTCGCTTATGTCTTCTTTTGGTTCCGTGCCTGTACACACATTTAGAGTGGAGATAGCGAGTGGCCTCCGTGAGTTATGGCAGCGACGGAGCAGACGTGTCCCTCGGGTGGGTGACTGCAGAGGGGTTGGACAGGCCGACGAGGGCGGGTCAGGGTGGAGGCTGGACAGAGGGAAAAGTTTATTACGATGATTAATGACTTATGCAACCTCTGGAGTCTACAGTACGGTGTCAGTGCTGCGCTGTCAACACCCAAAACTAGGGCTGCAATATTTTAAAACATTGCGAGTTTTATAAGTGTTGCAATAGTGATTAGAACTGCGATTACGTTTGAAAAAGTGGGATTCTGTTCAGACTGAAGACGGAAATACGAGAATCCCACGCGTTTCAGAATATGAGATGCAAGACTTTACGATAAAAAGACAGGATATTTAGTCATTTGCGCAGTTTGCAGACGGCATTTTATTATCTAAATTACTGCAGCCTTTGTTGTTTGGTAACTGCGCCAACTCAAATTGCAATTTAAATTCTATTGCGATTAATAATGTAGCCCTTCCACCAAACCTGCCTCTGCATCAGGAAGTAACACAGCATGGCCATATTACAAGTAGAGATGTCATGATGTCAAATTCTAGTGTTTAATCATGATTTTTGTGATTATAATACATACTGAAATACTTAAAGGTACACTGTGTATGTTTATCAGAGGAAGGCACGGTCTTGTTACCATGGAGATGTCATTGCATTGACTGGAATGGTCTACTATAGTATGAGGACATGCAAAATAGAGAAGATATTAGAAAAGTTACATAGTGCACCTTTAATATGCAGCTCTGGAAAAAAATAAGAGACCACTACATTTTTTTTTTCCGAAATCAACATCTCTGAGGTACTGATGAGGTGATCACCTGAACCAAATCTTATTTTAGGAGGAAAAGTATAAAAAACACTGCTGTGTTCATCATTATCCTCTTGCAGGGTTATTCCACCAAATATTGATTTCTGAACTCTTCCTAAGTTAAAACATTAGTATTGTGTTGATTTGAAATGATCGTTGCATTATTTGAGGTCTGAAAACATTGCATCTTTTTTGTTCTTGACCATTTGTCATTTTCTGCAAATAAATGCTCTAAATGATATCATTTTACTCAGACACATACCTATAAGTAGTAAAATCTTGTAAAATTTTGCAGTGGTCTCTTATTTTTTCCAGAGCTGTACTTCCATCCCATTGTTTTTTTTCTAAATTTCTAAATTGAAAAGCAGCATTTTATGGGCGTAGGTTCAGACTGCTTCTATATGCACAGGACATTTGCTCATCTTGACGTCCCTTTTTACAAGATACACAACCCCCGATCAGACGCACAGATATAGGAAAAGACCACATTACCTTGAATCTGTTTACATACATTTGGCTTGACTCTTAAGTATGTTCACGAGTGGTGCATGAGCGAGTTATGGTAAACTTGTTTAAGTCGTGCATGGACTGTATATAGCCACACATGCATCTAGCTTCTGTTGCTGACTGTACTGTAAGGACCGCAACTATTACGCAAATATTGGGACACAAAGAATTTTTCATTTCAAACAATACTGAAAAAAGGTTATTTTAGATTTTTTTTTTGTACAGTTTTAATTGGCTAAATATTTTGGTTTTATTTTTTTGCGCATCAAGGTTTTTTTTTTTTACTCATTTGACATTATACACTGTGTCTCGATTTTTGTGTAATCGTAAGCGGTCTGGATTAATACTGAATGTGCTGTTTGAGAATTCATGTGACATTAGCCTTGAAAACTGTATAAAAACTTTCGAAAAATTACGAGGATACAGAGAAGTCCATGACGAGGAGACAAGAGCTTCTAATTCTCCAATGACAACTTGATTCAAACTCAAACAAAATAAGTATCTCCATCTTCCTCCTGTCCGTGTTAATATGTCTTTAAATATAATGTATATTCTTTTGTAAGTGTTTGCAGTGGACTTGTTACTGTGTGAGTTGTACCAAAGAAACTTGTATTGCTTTACAATCTTTGCATACCAAATTAACCATGCTATCTTCCAAATATGACTTGTAAATAAAAGCAGAAGAGATCTTTGTCCAGTGTGTGTTTCATCTGAAGCTTTTGTATCACTTTTGTATTGCTAACATTCCTGTGCGACTGTTACAAAAACCCTGACGTCAATTGGATGAATAAACTGTCAAAATAAAGAACTTTTTTTTTAAACCACTGTGCTTTTATTTTTTTTAGAATTCATATTTGTGTGTTATGCAAGTATAAGTATAAAAGTATGTGCATAAGTGTAAATGGCTCAACTATCAGAACGATCTCAAACTTTGCTGTCATCTGCAAGGGCGTAGATTTGCATAGGGACGGTGGGGACATGTCACAACCAATATTTGGGGAAAACAAAATAGTCCCTACCAATATTTGCCATTTTATTTTAATAAATAAAAATATACATTTATTCTGATATTTTTCCAAACTCTATGGTATTAATTTAACATGTTTTAGATCACATTTTGTTTATTAGATGTTCTGAGATGTATTCAGTGATATGACAACAGGGTTCATGCTGTTATTCATTGGCCACAAGTGCTGTAGGTAAACTGGTTTCACTACTTCATGTTCGCTAGTCACTGGAGAGAAATTAAATAGAGTGGACAGTGGAGTCACTAGAGTTGCTCACTCTAGTGACTCCACTGTCCACTCTATTTAATTTCTCTCCAGTGACTAGCGAACATGAAGTAGTGAAACCGACTGATGAATCAATTCAATTTCAGTTCAATTAAATTTTATTTCTATAGCCCAGAATCACAACAAGAGTTGCCCCAGTGGGCTTCACAGTGAAAAACATGGAAACACAATCTGACAGACATCAGTAAACATATTGTCCCATCCTCAGTCTCTCGATAAACACACGATCCTTGGTGCCAGAGAGCAAAAACCCATCAGCGGGTGCAGTATGGGAAAATTCTCTCCAGACACTGTTGCCACCCAGCTGTCACCATGCGGCACCTTCAGACCTGAGAGCTTTGAGGAACCAGTCACTTTATAAAGAGCAGGATTCAGACGGACAGGCAGACGTGTGGGGGACTGGCCATCGGCTTTGGGTTGAGGGCTTCATCCAGGCAGGTGGGATCTCCATCCAGGCAGGTGGGACTCCATCCAGGCAGGTGATTGGAGAGGGGTAGCTAAGGTCTGGTCAGCGTCTGCTCACGGGAGGACATCTGAAACATCTGAAACATCTGAAACAGCTCCACTCCCCAAGGGGAGCAGTAGAGAAGAAGAGAGAGAGACACTGGTGAACAGCAGTGAACTGATTTGTCTGTGAAAAACATGAGGTTATAGGACAGAGAAGAAGGAGAGAGAGCAGTTTGAATAAGAGGACAGAGGCTCAGGGCACCATACTTCCCCCAGCATCTAACTCCTAGAGCAGCCTGACTTCAGCTGTGGAGTTACCTCTGCTCCTAGCTAACCTGGCCATAAGTTTTCTCATAGAAGAATGGCATGAATCAGGCAAAACAATCATGCCACCACCCAAAAAAAAAAAAAAAAAAAAACGGGATATAAGAAGTTATTTCACCACCAAGGGAGTAAGTAGTGTGACCACAACAGGTTGATATTATTGAGATGTAACACAAAGCAAACCTAATAATTGCAAACGTGTTATAATGTAGCCTAATTGTTAGATTGCTGATTAACTGTAGCCAATAGAATAAAGCCACAGCATATATCTGAGGGGCTGATAATGTCCCTACCAAAGTGAGACCAAACCTACGCCCTTGGTCATCTGTGGCGTCCACACAGTAATGCGAAACCTCCTGAAACGCTGGTCATATGACTAGGCTGGCATCACGTCATCACGACGTCACAACGTCATGTGGGCAGTAAAAACAAGGAAATGGAGCACCGTGTCTGAAGTTGCAGCCGCTGATTTGGAGCTGAGGAAGATGGCAAACGTGAAGACATCCGAGGTTGTATCTCATTTTCCATGGCCTTCTAGCAAGTAGTTCTAGCTACGCTGTTTCCCATTTGTCTATGGTTTGTTTAAACTGTCTTCTCCAATAGCGTCACATGATCAGTGTCACAAACCCAGCAAATCAGGAAGGAGCAAGTCACAGTGACGTGGTCCAATAAGGACGGCAACTAGAGCTCCGACGTCAGCGTATCAACGTTTTCAGGCATCTACATGGTGCCAGATCCGATCCACTCAGGTACTCAGATGAATTTATGGTAACATGGGGCACCAGATTGTTCATAGGCACAAGCAGGTAACAGGCCCTCCACCAGGAAATTTACACAATGCACCGTTAAAAGACTTTTGTTGTTTATTCTTATATTCAGACATAAGACGTCTATGGGAGGGGGTCCCGTTCCGGCTGGGCGATGTGACGATTGAGACAGAACCCCCGCCCACGAACCTCAACCCAGCCATCTCCGTCCCTCCTCATTCATCAATAAACTTCTTCCTCCCACAATCGCAAAATATTGGCTAGAGAACTTGTATTTGTGCGAGCGTCAAATAAGTAAAAAGAAGTGTTTTTTTAGCAACTCTGAAATCCTGTCCGTATCGTGGACTTTGTTTGCGTCAGGCAGCAGTGACCACATACAGATCCAGCACACGCCCATATTTAACGCACACGCCTATGCTTTAACACAGTTGGAATGCCAGTCCCTGTGTGCCATATGGATCACAGCCGGTTCACATGAGCAGTAGTAATGACATCACTCACATGGTTTTGTCTTTCAGAGCGTAGGTGTGGTCGTGCAGTCATGTCCGACAGCTGTCTGCACAAAACACACAGGCATGTTCACTGGATTTACTACACATATGTCATTACACATACTAACTACCATAGCTAATGACGATACTACTATACCTGATTAAACCTATGCAAATGGCACTAAACTAAAAATAAAAAGACCATTACTGTCAGTGTTTTCCCAAATGTTTGTGAAAGGTGATGTAATGAATTCAAATTGCAATAAAACGGATGTGTTTACAGTTCTGCTATTCCCAGTGAGACTTTTGTTTACAGCAAGAGATCCATTATGAAACAACAAGGCAGAATTCTTATAGCTTTTAAGGGTGTAAAAGTGCCGCAAATGTTCACAAATATTAAAAAGTGCTTAAATAAATGGCAGGATCCATTGGCCTACAGTATTATAATACAGAAATGTTCAACCCAATCATTACTGGCCCACAAACACACCATATTAATACTATTCCCTAAGGTTCTTTCAGCGGACAAAGTTTTTTGAGACTGAAACATGACGCCACTTTCTGAAGCTACTGTAAACATGTAATTTCACTTTTTCATAGTCAGAATCAGAATTTATTGCCATATGAGTCAATCAGGTTTTATTGCCATATGAGTTCACAACAGGTTCACAACATTAGGAAATTGCTGTGGTACTTGGAGCTAAACATAGAGAAACACCACTAACCGTGCAATAAATGAAATAAAATAAAGTAGAAAACAATCAACCCTATAATGTAACATAAAAATTTATAAAATGAAAGAAAAAGAATATAACAGTGCAGGTAATGATCAGTGGAAAACTGACAGGTGCAAAAAATACAATACAGGGACATGCAACTGAAACATTACAGGGGGTGGGCACAGCCTTAGTGTTATTGTTCATGAATCTATGAGTTTTGTTTATTTCATGCCAACAGAGATTTATATATATATATATATATATATATATATATATATATATATATATATATATATATATATATATATATATATATATATATATATATTAGGGCTGTAACATTATAACAATAACCAAAATATCATGACTTTGTATCATCAAAACTCTCACAATAATATCGTGGACCATCACAATATATCGTCTCGTTGCTTAAATGAACAGTTCTGATGCAGAAATAGATTTTAAAAAAACAGAGGGAACTACATAGACCATGATCCTTTGCTGCATTTCAGTGCAGACGACATGGAGAAATAACTGTTCTAAGCACTTTGAATTCTTCATTCTTTGGATTAAGTCTTGTGAAGGTATTTTTAGAGGAAAAAGTAGTAGATTCACAGTTTTGTGCCTCCACAAAATATTGCAATAAATATCGTACGGTGAGATGTAGATTTGGATATCGTTCCATCCCTAAGGACAATAAATGTTGTACTAAATGACTGGTCAAAGCATTTTATGTCAGTCTTGTTATTATGTAGAATATCGTAATATCGTGAGCCTCCCCACGAAATCGCAATAAATATCGTACCGTGAGGTGCATACCATGATGATATTGTATCGTGAGACTTGGATATCGTTACACCCTTAATATATATGTTTTTGTTATTAACCATAAACCACGTCAACAAATGTGTTCCTTAATCTAATGCTCCTCTAATGCATCCTAAATATTAACTGTGAGAAGTTTATAAGCGCTTTTCACAACTCTCAGTGACCAGAGCGGAATTTTGCCGTGACGGTAAAGCTAACAGCAACTAGCATGCTAATGTGCACTTCCTGAATATCAGACAAAAAGATAGAAACAGTGTACAGCGAACTTACTTCGACCTCAAGAGCTGCTTATTCAATATATCTGTACTGCATGGGGCCAGACAAAATTTTGTTGGGGAAAATGTTGGACACAGCAAATATCACCACAGCATTCTGACCTGTCGTCTGTCTTATTTTAAAGTACAATGTTGTGATATCATGTGAGCCCAAAACCTGTCCATATAACTTGAGGCTTACTGAATGTGATGTCATTTGAAACATTGCAGTTCTTTCACTATAACTTCAGCCTATGAGACAGCGAGGTTCGTTCTCATCTCCTCACTCCTACTTTTCATCGGCTCAGGTCCCTGTGGATTCTCCCGCTCCCCGGCTCCTTCCACACCCTACAAGGAAAATATTTAGTCAAGGCCTCATCGCAGAGCTGTTAAACACTGCTGTTGTCATTGTACACCGCTGCCGACTACAACAAGCAAACGGCAAAGATAGAAATACGTAGATCTGAATGTGACGCTGCCAACTGCTGCACAGATTTAAATGGTGCAAATCCCAGAGGATGTACACATCACAGTATGGATGGGAATGAAGGCGTAGCCCTGTTTCTCAACAGGCAGGAGGAGTAGACCTATGTTCCTGTTTTATTACAGACCTAGAGTTATGTGAAAGGTCAGGGCCATGGTCAAAGTTGTGGTTAAAAGTGCATTGTGTAACTTTTCTGGTGGAGGGTTTGTCAAACGCTTGTCTCCATGGAGATGTTATTGCTTTGTCAAAAAATTTTCACAATTCACAGTATAGTATTAAGCCTTTCAATCTTCATGGAGACCAAACCAGGCTAAGTTGTAGGCCAGGTTCCTGTGGATCATTCCAGGCAGAGCAATGACATATCCATAGAAGCACGAAGGTGACAGACCCCCAAACAAAAAGTTACATAGTGCACCTTTAAGTTGAGGGTCTTTTTGTATAATATGATGTGTTTAGGGCAGGGCTGTCCCAGCTATGACACAGGGACAAACCGGGGGGGACTCCAAGGTGTTCCCAGGCCAGCTAAGAGACATAGTCCCTCCAGAGTGTCCTGGGTCTTCCCAGGGGCCTCCTTCCTGTGGGACATGCCCAGAACACCTCCCAATGGAGGCGTCCAGGAGGCATCCGAACCAGATGCCTGAGCCACCTCAGCTGGCTCCTTTCGACGTGGAGGAGCAGGGGCTCTGCTCCGAGCTCCTCCTGTGTGACCGAGCTCCTCACCCTATCTCTAAGGGAGCATCCGGCCACTCTGCGGAGGAAACTCATTTCGGCCGCTTGTATCCGTGATCTCGTCCTTTCAGTCATTACCCAGAGCTCATGATCATAGGTGAGGGGAGGAACATAGACTGAGGTAAATCGAGAGCTTTGTCTGTTGGCTCAGCTCCCTCTTCACCACAATGATCTGATACAGAGATCACATCACTGCCGACACTGGACTGATCCGCCTGTCAATCTCACGCTCCATCCTCCCCTCACTCGTGAACAAGACCCTGAACTCCTCCACTTGAGGCAAAGACTCCCCACCCACCCGGAGAGGGTAATCCACCTTTTTCCGGTCAAGAACCATGGCCTCAGATTTGGAACAGCTGATCCTCATCCCGGCCGCTTCACACTCAGCTGCAAACCGCCCCATTGCTGCAGGTCCTGATTCGATGAAGCCAACAGGAGATCATCATCCACAAAAAGCAGAGATGAGATCCTGTGGTCCCCAAACCAGACCCCCTCTGGCCCCTGGCTGAGTCTAGAAATTCTGTCCATAAATACAATGAACAGAACGGGTGACAAAGGGCAGCCCTGGCGGAGTCCAACATGCACCGGGAACAGGTCTGACTTACTGCCGGCAATGCGAACACAGCTCCTGCTCCGGTTATACAGGCACCGGACAGCCCTTAGCAAAGGGCCCTGGACCCCATACTCCCAGAGCACCCCCCACAGGGCACCACGAGGGACACAGTCGAATGCCTTCTCCAGGTCCACAAAGCACATGTGGACTGGTTGGGCAAACTCCCATGAACCCTCGAGCACTGGATGGAGGGTGTAGAGCTGGTCCAGTGTTCCACAACCAGGCCGAAAACCACACTGCTCCTCTTGGGTCTGAGGTTCAACTATCGGGTGGGTTCTCCTCTCCAGTCCCCTGACATAGACCTTACCAGGGAGGCTGAGGAGTGTGATTCCCCTGGAGAACACACCCTCCCTTTTTATACAGAGGGACCACCACCCCAGTCTGCCAGTCCAGAGGCTTTGTCCCCGACCGCCACATGATGTTGTTATTTATTGCTCAAAAATACCTTAAAGAAACATTCATTCTTCCAGTGAGTGGGGTCACCTCTCCACAAATCTAACCTGTAATTTGGTTTGCAAGTCTCCATGGAGACAAGTGTAAAGCCACCTTCAGATGACGGACCTTCCACACAGTGCAGCTTTAACTGTACAGTAGTCTGGGAACCTCAGAATATGTTTTAACCAAGGGTGGAAAATAACAGATTACATTTACTCACATTACTGTTTTGTGAGTATTTTGTATTTTTTTAAGTAGCTTTTGAAATAGGTAATTTTACTTTTACAAAAGTATATTTTGACCCAAGTATTTTACTTCATTACATTGGAACTCACCCTCGTTACTGAGTAAAATCAGATTGGTCAAGAAAAAAATGAAATGTGAAAAAAAAAAAAACAATCTCAAATGAAAGGAAATTGTGCAGCATTTTCACTATAGAACATTCAGCCATTGTGCAGAACCGTCAGTCTGTCTTGGATCAACTTGGATGATGCTGGTGCCGAGCCAGAGATCGAGGTCGTCATGGACACCATGTGCAGTGTGTGCAACATTTCTGTTGCTGCATAGTTTGATTTTGGTTTAATTTTCTTTCTTTTTTTATTGTAGTGCTGTGAGTTGGACCATATAATTCAGAATTTGTTCATCCGCTTAATTTGTTAATTTTATTACGCAGTTAAAGCTCTAAGTTCTATAAAGTTCTATAAAAAGAAGGAAGAGCTCAGTGTTAGTGAGTGTAGCTCAGTGTCTTTAAAATGTACAAAGTTTGTGGATTTTAGATGATTACTTTTACTTAAGTAGGAATTAAATAAAGATACTTTTATGTAGTTACAATTTTTCAATACTTTTTCCACCTCTGGTTTTAACATGTGGATCTGGGTGTGGAAAAAAAAAAGGTTAGTATTGGTTTAGTTTAGTGTCTGGTTTTGTAGTTTTGACTTAAAACGTAAAAAACAGTTCGAGCTAGTGAACAGAACATTTTAAAAGGTCTACAATGGTCAGAGGTGCATTGCAGCCTCATCTGGCACTTTATCACACCCCAGCTGCAGATTGTGTGTCCTCATCACTCTGTGTGTTTGCGATCGCAGATGCAAACTGTGCAGAAGCGTCAGGTTAAATCAGGTGAACGTGACATAAGATCTGAGGTGTTGTGAAAGCCGTTCATGTCATTGATTTTTCAGAATGTTTAGAGCCTGCGCTGACTTGCAGCAAAGCGAGGAGTTTTATCCAAGTTTAGCTCCTGGAACCATTCAGCAGCACCGGTGGAGGGTCCGACAAATACTTTTCTCACCTGTAATGTTTCACTGTATGGCATTAAACCTTTCTGTCTTTATGGAGACCAAACCAGACCAAGTAGAGCTGTTTAATGTCATACTGTGGAACATTCCAGGGAGAGCAATGAGGTATCCATAAAAACAACATCATAATATTATTGTAATGCCATATTGTGGAACATTGCATTGGTGGTACAATAGGTTCTTCTTCCAGCTAATCCTGACTAAGCTCAAGATCTGAAGGTGGGTCTCCAGGAAGTGCTCAAGGATTGAAGGACAGGTCAAAAAAGAAAAATGGTGAGAACCAAGTTTGAAAAGTCCATCCATCTTCCTCTTTATCCGGCTGGGTCGCGGGGGCAGCAGTTCACCGCCCAGTCCTGTGTGCACCTGACCCCCCCCATGAACCCCTCTGCGGGTGGTGAGCCCACAGTAGGGTGGACCCACGTCGTTCTTTCAGACTTGATTTCCTTGATTTCAGTTCATGGGGGCGCTAACATGTTTTGGGTTGATGGAGGAAACCGGAGTGCCTGGAGGAAACCCATCCAGACACAGGGAAAACATGCAAACTCCACACAGAAGGGATCGAACCTGAATCCTTCTTGCTGTGAGGCATGAGTGCTGCTTCACATCTTAATTAATCCAGCCACAAATGATCAGTTAACCCTTTTAACCCTATAATAATAGTTATATTATTGAAACACCTGGTCTTTTTTGTCTGTTTTTCTTGTTTTTTATGATTATTCTTATTTTTTACATACTTGCTTACTATGAACCAGATATTATGTGTTTCTAATAAAGATTTAATTGAACTGAAGAGTCTATGTGTGTCAAAGAATGCCCTATGTGTGAAAAATGTACATCCTTTTCTAGGAGAAGTAGAACTCAAATATTTGTATCTAAATGTCACTATTCTGTCTCATATAAACGAGCTGGAGCCAGGCAAACAAGAGCACACCACTGTCTATAGAAAGACTCTAAAGCAGACTCTGAAAACATTAGATCAAAAATCAAACTCCTATCATCATTGTAAAATATTGAGTAAATACAATTTTCTAAATTGGGAAAACATAATTACTTATTCAGACATTATTCTGTTTCATAAAACCCTCCATGGTCTTGCTCCACCTCCATTAAAAGAGTTCATACAGTTACATTTAAATACAAACACTCAAACATCAAGTAGAGGAGACTGTAAAATCCCATTCAGAAAGACTTCATTTGGACAGTCGGCCACACACTCCTGGAATCTGCTCCCCACAGAACTAAGGAACATGAGCTCCATCCAGAGCTTTAGTAAATCTGTGAAACAGCGACTTCTGGACAATCAGACATGTGAACAAACTAATGTGTGTGTGTTTTAACATCTGTTACGAGCCAGGGATGGCTAGGGGTGCTGGCACAGTAACAAGTAAATGATGGTTTTACCGGGTATGTAGAAAAAACAGGAGAATGGAGGTGTCTTGGAAAAAAAAGTCAAAACTGATATTTTATTTTAAATAACAAAGTACTGGAACTACTGCAGGAATGCAAAAACAAAGGAAAACGAAAGGTAGCTGCAGCACGATGACCCGTTGGCCCCAGAATGACGGTGGCTCTCGCCTTTTATGTCAGCTGACGCACTCCCCTCCAGGTGCGGTGAATCAGCTGACACGCCTTAAAAGGAAAAACAAGGAAGGAAAAAGAACACTATGGCGCGATGGCCGTAACAACATCACAGCAAATATCTCTGTCTTGTTGTGCGATTATGTTTATTGGCTTTAATCGATGTGCTGTCTGTGCTTTTAGCATGTTCTCATTTTACTAATATGTTATTATTAATGTTCACTGATCTTTAACGTCTTTGTCATGTGGGATGGACTGAATGTTTTGTGCCTGTGTCCTGTTTTTTGTCTTGCCTCAACCTGCCAAAGGGACTATGGATGAAATTGATCCTGCAGGGCGACTCTGGCACATTTACATGCTGCACCAACACATGTTGATGAATGTGCACTGTCCCATATTTAATAAATAGACACAAACATTTACCATTCTTATGTAATTAAAGACCTAAAACTGTGTGTTATACGACAAAAACGCCAAAAAGGAATTGCATTTTCGCCAACTTTCAAGCCCCGTTTCAAGCCCAGTGTCAATCCCCGTTTCACAGCTTTCAGGGGCAGTTGGAATGATTAAAATTGCGCTAAATAGCTAGAAGTTATGGTCATTTGAAATAGTGGGGTCACCGGTGAGCCCTGTGGTAATAAAAGGGTTCAAATCCATGTTTAAATGAAGCAGACCCCTGGGTACAACGCCTCTTTGCTTGTGGGGGTCTTTGCATCGCGAGTGCTTGAAGTTCGCATTCTCTATCACAAAATAACGTCTTCCCACCGACAGCAATATTACCAAAGAAATTACATAACCCAAAAACATTCTAGCATGACGAATACTGTACACCCATCGCCCTAACCATCTCTCCATTAACAGGTCCCTTATCCCCACTGCTCCCCACCCAAACCTCCCCCTTAACCCCTCTTTCTCCCCCTCGTTCTCCCCCTTCAGGAATCCTACAGCTCACCCTCTCCTCTGGCTTGTTTTTATTGTGGGGTGTCTCTCCCTTTAGCGCACACGCAGCTGCCAAATACGTCATGTTTTTCACTGCTCACGCCAGAGCACGGCCCTCACAACTCGACGAGGGGAAGATAATATGGAGCGAGGGGGGAGAGGAGGGGGACTCTTAGGATTTAGAAGGATCTGCAGGTCATGGGTGTGGTCCGAGCTGTTGGAGATGATGGAGGCATAAGGTGAGAAGTTCGACGGCGCGTTAGTGGCTCGTGAATTAAAAACACGTGTTATTTGGTGCATCATATGACAGCGTTTAAAAGGAATATTCACTAGTTCCCTGGGATTCAGATTATACATTTCCGCAGTGCTTTCCAAAGATGTCTGGTCACTGGTGCATCTCCCTCAGTTCAGATGGGCGTGATTGACAGGTGGATTAGCCAGTCAGGGATTAGCAGCTGACTGGAAAAAAGGTCATCTGTCCTTCCCAGGTGTGTTAAGTCCCTGCTTCAAGTGGATCGAGGATCTCGGGGTCTTGTTCACGAGTGAGGGGAGGACAGGGCGTGAGATTGAGTACTGATCTACTGTATGTTCCTACTCTCACCTTTGGTCTCTGGTTCACTTTAGTCCTGGTTTAGCCCTGGTTTAGGCCTGGTTTAGTTCTGGTTTAGATCTCTGGTCCTATTCTCACATTATGGTCATGAGCTTTTAGGTAATGACCGAAAGGATAAGATTGTTTATTTATTTTATTTTATTTTACTTGTTTCAATGCTGTTTTGTGATTGTTATGGTGTTGCTTTAAAGGGGAACTCCGGCACGTTTGAAGCTAAAGTCCGTTGCTAGAGGCGGTCGAATTCTGTCAGAAGCCTAAAAACGGCACAGATCAGTGTTGCCTCAGTGGAGATCTCGCTGTGGCAGTGAGTCTGTCAAGGCAACAAACTAGTGTAGTGATGAGGGGAAGTTCTTAACTTCCATGCAAAAGGCCAAAAGACTCAATTGCCGACTCCAGCGGCGGTGAGTGGCTCGAGCCGCCACAAGCAACAAGTGAGGATCGACTACTGACAGTGAAGAAGAGAAACTGAAAGTTGTTGAAAGAAAATGGTTCGGGAATGCATTTTTTTAGCGTTTTTCAAAAAATATAATTGACTCGTAAATACATGGAATTAGAAACAATATCAGCGATTGAATCTTTTGGGCTTTCGCATGCGCAGTGAAAAATTGACAAAGGTAAAGCTAAGGCTGCTTATAAAGTTTCTAACGTTTCCAGACACTAATGAGTGAACCAGGCAGAGCGTTTTGTTTGTTAGACTCGTGGCTGTTGTCAGATGGGTTAAAGTGGTGTTAAGCTTCTTCAGTGTGAAGCAAATTGATGATTTACATAGAAGTTAAGAACTTGCCCCCCTTTAGCTTCAAACATGCCATATTTCCCCTTTAATTTGATTTGACTAGTTTTATTGTTTTAGGAGTGGTATGACCAAATTTTAGCTTTCTTTTTGTTTTATCTCCATGCAGCACTTTGGAAACTGCTCTGTCTGTCAAACGTGTTACATAAATAAAGTGGATTTGGGTTTGGATCGTGGATACAAGCAGTCGAAATGAGTTTCCTCCACAGGGTGGTTGGGAGCTCCGTCACACAGGAGCTCAAAGTAGAGCCGCTGCTCCTCCACGTCCAAAGAAGTCAGCTGAGATGGCTTGGACATCTGACTGCACGACCTGGCCCCTGGATAAAGTACAAGTACAAAAACAAAATCTAATCAAGTTAAGATGAGTTGAATTAAGAAAGTTTTATCAAGATTTGAGTAAATTTCACTTGTCAAGGAAAATTATCTGCATTGGAACAAAACATTTTGGATTTAAAATATGAAAATACATCTTGCTACACTTAAAATAACAAACAAAATCAAATGTTGCTTATTCCACTGGCAGATAATTTTACTTGTCAAGAAGAATCTACTCAAATAAAGTAAAATGTTCTTGATTTAAGTCATTTTAACTTACCTAGATATTGTTTTTTGCTCAGTGTAGGTACTTTGTTTAAGTTAAAGCAATACATTGTGGTAAGCCTATGTGAAGAAAATAGCAAACGCCGCTTTTATGGTTAATGTTTTTCCTTCTTTAGTGACAAATAACCTGAAATGATAAGCGAGATAAACATAAAACTGTATTTAAATCATGTCATAAATCATCATTCAGTCATTGCATTTTTTTTTCAATACAATACAATGCAACTCAATCTAAAGGTTTCTAGATATTAAAAAAAATACAATATTCTGAGTAGACCATTTACAAAAATAATAATGATGTCGGCATTCAGTATTATGCAACTAAAGTGACGTCTAATGCTTGTTTGAGCCTCTAAGCCTCAACAACAAACAGAAAGTAACTGCGGTTTCAAATGTGGTTTGAAATGTTCTTCTACAAATCTCATCACCAAGTTAAAAGTTCTGTATTATGACCCAGCTCAACGGAGATTAGCCGCTTCATCAGCGACCTCGATCAAAAGCCACAGAACCACCGGCAGCTGAAACTTCCTCTGCGAAACCTATCGTCTCCAAACGCTGGCAGCAGAGCGAGGGGCTTTCACATCTGCTCGCACATGTGCCTCCAATCCGCGGGACGTGAAGAAACACAATATATTTCACTTATAAAAAGAAAAAAAAACGTGTATCTGGGGAAATGTAGAATGCGTTTCAAAGCTGGGATCCGCATTAAGGGAGGGGCCTTTTGTGGGGCCCCTTTGAGTGATGTCCAGGAGGGAGTGAACAAGACAGTGTGGATGTTACAGTCCATCAGCCGTGTCAGAGCAGGCAGCTTCAAGCACTGTACTCCGACACTTTTCAGTGATTTAAAGGGCCATTCTGTAACTTTTCTTCAGTCTGCCACCTGCTTGTTTCCATGGAGATCGTGTAGATTTTGCCTGGAATGTTTCACGATTTGGAATTAAACCTAACTCAAATTTTAGGCATAGCAACGTGTGAGAGCGGGTAGTATTAAGACACTTTTCAATGCTTTAAAGGGCCACTCTGTAACTTTTCTTCAGTCTCCCACCTGCTTGTTTCCATGGAGATCATGTAGATTTTGCCTGGAATGGTTAAACTCAACTCAAATCTTAGGCATAGCGACGTGTGTGTCAGAGCAGGCAGTTTTAATACACTTTTCGGCGCTTTTAAGACCCACTGTGTCACTTTTTTTCAGTCTGCCACCTGCTTGTCTCCATGGAGATGTTGCCCTGAATGTTACACAGTTTGGCATTAAATATATGCAACAGCAATTTGATAAGGGAGTTTCAACACTGTATTAAGGCACATTTCATTTTCATTTCATTGCATTTCATAATCTTAATTTTGGAGGGTCTGTCACCTGCTCGTCTCCATGGAGATGTTGCCCTGAATGTTACACAGTTTGGCATTAAATGTATGTAACATTTTAGGCTTCATAAGAGGTTCATCACTATATTAAGATGCATATCATTTTTATTTAATTGCATTTCATAACCTCACTTCTGGAGGGTCTGCCACCTGCTCGTCTCCATGGAGATGTTACTGCTCTGCCCTGAATGTTTCACAGTTTGGCTTTAACCCTTTTAAAACCACGGGTCACCAGTGACACCGCGGCACATGTGAATTTCAAATTTTTGCAATCTCAGAAATGTTCAATCTGCACTTTTCAAGAATTTTTGAAAGGAAAATTGAAGAAAATTCTTGTTTTTCATTTGTGTCCTTTTCTTCTTATAACACAGTTTTGGGTATTTAATTACATAGGAATGGTAAATACTTGACAGATTTTGAAAGTTCTACTTCTCCTGGAAAAAGGATCTAAATTATTGACACATTGGACATTTTTTTGACACAATTATTGACAAAAATAGACAAAAAAGACCAGGCGTTTTAATAAATATATCTATTATTATAGTGCTAAAAGGGTTAAACATATCCGACTCCAAGGAGACAAGCAGGTGACATTACCAAGCAGTTACGAATCAGGTCAGTGGACAGGCAATCCCGCTCAGAGTAATGTGTTTTTATCAGTACGCAGAAACATCTGTAGGTGAACCCTCCAAGAGAAAAAAAGGTACAGATTTCACCTTAAAATCAAGCTGCATTTGAACATGTTTTTGCTTGTTTTCCCGTTTATCTGCGTCTTTCTTCTGTCCACATGTCGTACTCGACCGGATACTTTTTTGGAAATGTGCTCCAGAAACAACAGCGTTATTTTACTGTAAGAAACCATCCGTTTACAGGTTTATGAAAAGGCAAACCCGAATAGACATAAAGTGCTTTCCTGAGCGCTGTGGCCGTCTCTCCAAACTTGTGCTGGAGAAAACAATCTGGAAAGCATTGTCTCTGCAGCGATGAAACTCCACATCCTGTCTCTGTACACAAGACAGATCACAGCAATAACACTGGCTTCATGAGATAAATCTGATTTTATGAGCTGGAGTTTTGCTCAAATAGAAGCGAAAAACAAAATAAAAGTGCCGGCCAAGTATTCCAAACAATATCCCACCTTTAAATGAGCTTAAACAGAGTTCTGCTTTTGTCAGTTTACAGCTCTAAACAATTCATTTCAGATGTAAATACTTTCATATGAACTCCTCACATCCTGACATGGTTTTGCCGGGTGAGTTTCAGCCACCTTGGTCTCCATGGAGATTACTGCTTTGCTGGAGTGTTCCATAGTATAGCATTATACTTAGATCTAGACTTAGACGAACTTTATAATCCACAAGGGAAATTATTTGGACACAGTAGCTCACAAATCACAATATAATGTAATAACATCGAGCAAGAATATAAATGTTAATAATAAATTCAAAATAAGTGGCAAAAATAGCAAAAAACAGGTATCAAATAATGCATAACTACAAAAATGTATGCAAGTAAATATAAAATATAGAAGTATAGTAATACAAAATGATCTGTTTCCATGGAGACCAGCAGTTGACACAACTAGATCTTCCGTAGATCGTTTTTTGGAGATGGTACTGTGGACTCGTAGGGTTGTTATATGTCAGATCTGGGGAGAGGCAAGCCTTCTCACAGTAAGAATGCATGTTTTTCGAGGTATTTTTGGATGAATTAAAACGCCTGTGTGTGAATAATTGCGAGTTTAATGCCAAGTTTGATGTTTAAGTGTAGGTGTTGGTCTGTAATAGCCAGTTTAATAGAGATACATGGGGCAAGTGGGTGTTTTTTGTGATTAAAAAGCAAATTCTAAGGCCCTATTCACTAAACAACACAAAACAATTTCTCTAAAAATACCAGTGAAAATGGAAAACAGTTTCTTTCCCCCATTAGGGTATCAACACTTCATCACCATTTTTACTATGTTATCCACAGTGGGCTGGGTGTGCTGAGAAAAAAACGAGCCTTATTCACAACAATAACGTTAAGTGCTTCGTATAAATGCCTTGTGTTCTTCTGCCCCCTGCTGTCCCCTTTGAGCAAGTGCAGGAGAAACTGACTAAGTAGAAAATACTACAGGAACGTGCTGCAACAAAAATGTAACCTGCTTTTTTAAAACAAACAACCCAAAACCACACGAAATCGATAAGTAAATAAGCGTATAATGGGTTTCAGCTTCTGTTATGTGCAAAATTGTGAAAATGGTGAGTTTTTTATGTTCAAAAGATATCCCCTGATAGTTTGCTTTGTTTTGATTGTTATTTATAACTATGGCAACGTAATATTTCATCATTATAACACCAACAGCAATAGAATAAGAACAATAACTGGAGATGTAAGTCTTAAATGGGTCAAAACAGCAGTAAATTCTAATAATTAAAAAAGCACACTAACAAATGGCCAATAAAAACTAGTTCACAGCCAGGCGGAAGTGCTGAGAATGTGGCGCACGCATGACATGTACTCCGTGTTCTCTGCTGTAGAAGGGACTTTCTTTTTCGTAAACATGCGTCAGAATCACGTGGCCAGACCGACGCACTTGTCAGCCGCGTCCAATCCGGCGCCGGGGGTGTGTGCGCGGTGGGCAGGGCTGCGTTGTGTCGCTGCGAAAATGTCGATGGACTGGGTTTTTTTTTTTTTTTTTTTTTTTTTCGTGATAGGCTGGGGACTGAATTAAATAATGTAAGAACGCGCTGGCTGGCGGCGGGGATGGAGACGGGAGACGGCTGACTGCTGCGCAACGGACCCCGGGGTGCGAAAGCGGCGCAAACGGGGTGAGTACGCGCGGTAGTCTTGACTAGTCTGGGCACAAACTGCGTCTCGCTGCGCTACTTCTTCCCCTGTGATGATAAGCAACCATTACGCATGTATGTATGGACTCTATACATTGCTATGGGTGGGTCTCTCATTCACTCCAACGCGGCTTTCCTTTATGTCTCACCCTGCTTTTGTAATCCACTTGGGAATCCTCAAATAACTTTCTTTGCCACAACGTGATCCAGTAATCTTCACCAGATCGTTTAAAAGCTACTGTTACTTCCCTGTTTTTTTGTTTTTAGTAGATGTAGTAGGGGTAGGTTTGCGCGAGCAGAGCACAGGGTCTGGTTGGTACTGCGTAAAGATGTTGCGCACTTGTATTTACCTCCTGACTGCTGTAACTGGTGGAGAGGAGAGGAGAGGTCTCGCATCCACGCCTTCAGAGCCCAGTGCCCACCGCCCATCACACGCGTACGAAGGATGCTCCGAGCGTTTTCCTCCACGCTTCACTTTCAACGCAAATGCTTCGTTTGAGTTTAATGCGCCACGTGCTTTTTGGAGAGTTAGTTTAAGTTTCAAGTTGGCGACGTTTCAGTGAGTATCGTTTAATTCCTTATATAACATGAGAATTGGTCACTCAGTTAAGTAATACTATGTTTCCATCTGTATTTTCTAGGTTATGTTATAAATCCGTCTTTTAAAATTCCATCTGCGTGCAAATTATGTAATATTGCATTGTGCGCACTAAACCGGACTGCGCATCAAACGGGCCGGAAAAGTCGCAGTTTGATTGGTTTGGGGTGTTTTTTTGTTCCCCAGCAGCGCAGTGACCCATCTCCATTCATCCAGAGGTTTCTATGTCATACGCACTTTTTATTCCTGATGTAAACAAACCCCTTAAAAGCAGTTTTCCTCTTCGACACGAGATGGCGTCCTTTCTGGGTTTATTACTAGGTCATGCAGACATCCTGTACTCTGTCCGCGCAAAAAAACAAAAACATATTTACGTTAAAAAGTAATTAAATTAAACGCTGAAGAGTACGCAGAGCCTGTTCTTTAGGGCTCATCCGTGCGCACCAGCTTTTATTTTGTGACGTAGTTATGCGTCATGGTCCCAAAGTGCGCAAAGTTTGAACAATTGTTGGATCATGATTTAGGCCACACACACGCACTTGGAAATGCTCTCTCTTCTGGTGGCGCTGGATGAAGAATGACTTGTGTTTTTTTATTCTAGGAGTTTCGACACACAAGACTTCGCTTCGCATCAACTAGAAAAGACAAAAATTAAGAAGGTAGGTCTTTTTTTTTTTTCTTTTTTTTTTTTTTTTTTTTTGGTTCATGGTTTCAAGATTGTGCGGATGTCAAATTCTCACTTAGGGGAAGTTAGTCATCTACTTTTGCATCGATTATGACTAAGTGCTGTAAGAGATGTTTATAATAATAATAGCTGTAAGTGTTTAACAATCAAATACCGTTGTATATAAATATGTTAAGTTAATTTAGATTTGGACTAAACCAAGTTAAACAAAAGGACTAAACCACCTCCACTGCAACTCTTAAACCAGGTTCATCCAAGTCTAAATTGTGATCAAATAGAACTGTGTATTTCTTGGATTTTGGGAGTAACTGTAAACAATTATATTCTACATACCACTAAATAAAAGTACGTCTGATCATTGTTATTAGTGGGAAAAAACTCCATTGTCACTCGCACACTCAGAAATGTCCACATAAACAGTGCCTCCATCTCGCCTATATACGCCTATAGAAAATCTCGATGCCGTCTGATGAGTTGGCGCTGCCCGGGCATGTTTCCAACGGGGGATTAGGCTGAGGAAATGGCGCAGGACAGCTGATACATGACATGGCTAAAATTAACTGTGTTGTTGAATAAAGAAAAGTAAAAATAGCATTCAATGGCACGACCTGGAAATTAACATATCTCAAAATGAAGTTTGTTTGCATCAGCGCAGCCCATAGATCACGAGTGCTGTGGTCAGAATAGCACTTCCACTTTGTTTACTGTGAATGTGCGAACTAAACTAGGTCAAAAGCAGGTCTAGCCCAGGATTAAACCAGGTCTAAACTTCGTCTATAAACCAGGACCAAACCAGGTCTAAACTGGGTCTATAAACCAGGGCTAAACCAGGTCTAAACTTGGTCTATAAATCAGGACTAAACATGGACTAAACCCAAACTTAACTAAGTCTAAATTTTGTCTAAGTCAGGACTAAACCAGGTCTAAACTTGGACTAAACCAGAACTAAATTAGGTCTAAATCTGGCCTAAACAAGACTAAACCAGGTCTAAACAGGGACTAAACCAGACCTAAACTTGGTCTAAATTTGGTCTAAATCTATACTAAACCAGACCTAAACCTTTTCTAAACCAGAACTTAACTAGTTCTAAACTTGAACTAAACTAGAACTAATCTAGATCTGAACTTGGTCTAAACCAGCTCTAAACGGACAAAACCAGAACTAAACTAGTTCTAAACTTGGTCTAAACTAGGACTAAACCAGGTCTAAACTTGGACTAAACTAGAACTAATCTAGATCTGAACTTGGTCTAAACCAGCTCTAAACTTGGACAAAACCAGAACTAAACTAGAACTAATCTAGATCTGAACTTGGTCTAAACCAGGTCTAAACTTGGACTAAACTAGAACTAATCTAGATCTGAACTTGGTCTAAACCAGCTCTAAACTTGGACAAAACCAGAACTAAACTAGAACTAATCTAGATCTGAACTTGGTCTAAACCAGGTCTAAACTTGGACTAAACCAGACCTAAACCAGGACTAAACTTGGACAAAACCGGAATTTAACTAGGTCTAAACCTGGTCTAAAGCAGGACGAAACCACAACATAACTTGGAGTAAACCAGTACTTAACCAAGTCTAAACTTAGGCTAAACCAACACTAAACCAGGTCTACACTAGGGATCAGTAATTTCTCCACTAGGACTAAACTATGATTGAGCTGTAGTGTCTAAATCAGTATGAATTAAAGTCAAAACCAGATCTAAACCGTAACAGTAGGTCTTAACCAGGACAAAATGAGTACAAAATAAATTCTAAACCAACATTAAAAGCAGATTAAACCAGGATTGCAGCAGTATTATGTCAGAAAAATACTACACCATTAACAATACAGTCAAGAGAGTGAAAGTGGGAAGTGGGAAGTAGTTTTTGTTTGGGGAGGAAGAAGTTCCAAACCAAGAATAGACTGGGGATGAACTTTTATTTACAGTTAACCACTTCTGCATCCTCTGTACTAGGACTGCTAGATCTAAACCAGGACTAAACTGGGTCTATATCAAGTACAGAACTAAACTTGAATTAACCCTAGACTAGAATATTTGAGGTTGAAGCCAGATTTAAACCAAAAATAAACTAGTAATAAACCAAAATACTAGGTCTATGAGGACAAATGGATTAAACCGGGTCAAAACTTGGAACAGTTCTAAACCAGAACAAAACCTGGGATCAGTTTTGATTTAACATGGTCCGAACCAAAATGAAGTAGGTAAGAACTAAACCAGAGATGAGCGCAAACTATCTCTAGACCTAAACCAGGACTAAACCAAGACTAAACCAGGATTATAAAAATACATGACCAGGTTCAACAATAAAATCCAGAAAAAAAGAACTAAATAAAGTCTAAATAAATAAACTAGGACTATACCATCTTTAGGTCTATCAGAAAAAATGGACTAAACTAGGTCAAAATCCAGATCAGTTCCAAACCAAGACAAAACGTTGGCTCAACTTGGATTTAACTTGGTCCAAACCAAAATGAACTAGGAAAGAACGAAACCAGACCCTCGCGTAAACCATCTCTAAACCAAAACCAGGACTAAACCAGGATTATGTCAGAAAAAAACACAACTAGTAAGATGTATAAGACCAGGACATTACCAAGTCCAGCAAGTAAGTCGAGAAAAGTCTAATTTGGGAGCTAAACCAGGACTATACTTGGACTGAAACTAGAATATTCAAGATACAACCCAAAACTAAACCAGTTTTTAGATAAAACCAAGACTACCTAGGATCATGTCAGGAAAAAGTAGCACACTATTACAACTATAACAACCAAACTAGGCCTATACTAGTTTTAAACCAGAACTATAAGCGGTTTCAGCATATTCTACCTCATTGTTCCGCCCCTGAACGCTGCATGTCAGATGTATTTCCTCTCATTAGCAGTACAAACCCACACACTCACAGTATCCACTTATTGTCAGTGTCGTTTAAACCGGAGGAGCTGACAGACCTCCAGACCAAAGCATCGATCCCCTCCCCACCTCCCTCCTCTTTCTCTCCTGTGTAAATCGCTTCTAGCCTCTTAGATTCTTTACATTCACATAACTGCAGGCTGAAAGCTGACTCCTGCACTGATGCTTGGCTTTCTCTGCTCTTGTGAGATGAACCGGGCGCTGAGTAAAATGGATTCAAATGGCGACTTTGGCTGCAGTCAAAAAAGAAAAAGAAAAAGAAAAAGTTTGCTTGATAAAAGACATGTCCAGTGCATTTATTGCTGCATTAAAAGGGTGTGTATCTCCATGCCATCTCCATACCAGGTCCATGCCATCTCCATACCAGGTCCATGCCATCTCCATACCAGGTCCATACCATCTCCATACCAGGTCCATACCATCTCCATACCAGGTCCATACCATCTCCATACCAGGTCCATACCATCTCCATGCCAGGTCCATGCCATCTCCATACCAGGTCCATACCATCTCCATACCAGGTCCATACCATCTCCATACCAGGTCCATACCATCTCCATGCCAGGTCCATACCCTCTCCATGCCAGGTCCATGCCATCTCCATACCAGGTCCATGCCATCTCCATAACATCTCCATGTCATCTCCATACCAGGTCCATACCATCTCCATGCCAGGTCCATACCCTCTCCATACCAGGTCCATACCATCTCCATGCCATCTCCATACCAGGTCCATACCCTCTCCATACCAGGTCCATACCATCTCCATGCCATCTCCATACCATCTCCATACCAGGTCCATACCAGGTCCATACCAGGTCCATACCATCTCCATACCAAGACCTGGACTAAAACCAGGACTAAACCAAGTCTAAACTAGGACTTCACTAGAATTTCAGAAAAACTAAATCTAGTCTCAACCAGGTCTAAAGCCAGGACTAAACCAGGACTTCAACAAAACTAAACCAAGACAAAAAACAGAACTAAACTAGGACTTCAACAAGACTAAACCAGGACTCAACCGGGACTAAACAAGGACCTTTGACAGAACTAAACCAAGACAAAAACATAACTAAACTAGGACTAAACTAGTACCTCAGGACTTTGACAAGACTAAACCAGGACTCAACCAGGACTTAACCAGGTCTAAAACCAGTGCAGGGTAAAGATCGCAAATTATTAGAATCTTGCACAAAAAACACTGTCTATATAGAGAGAAGTACTAATAAATAAATGCACAGTCAAAAAACTCCTTATAATCTTAAATAATATAATATTCCATCTACCGATTAATCAACCACTAAAAGACAACAGCTAACAGTCCAACTGATGGCAGATATTAAGTAGGGGTGTAATCCAAGTCTCGCGATACGATATTGTTACGGTATAAATATCATGGTACGATATTTATTGCGATATCGTGGGAAAGCTCACGATATTACAATATTCTACATAATAACAAGACTGACATTCTAAAATGCTTTGACCAGTCATTTGGTACATTTATTGTCATTAGGGATGGAAGGATATCCAAATCTCTCTGTACCACTGAAAATTTAAAGTTTAAACATCAGCTTATAAAGACAACTGAGAAAGACTGAACACAAATGCCTCCAAAAAGAAAATCGATCGAGCAACAGAAAGAAAGGAATGAGCGAGAAATTTCTAAGAGACTAATTAAAAGAGAATGATGCTCAAACTGCAACGAAGAAAACAGAAAAAGCTGTTACTGCTTCATGCAACGCAACCGCCTCGTTCAGAGCACGGACGATTTCCCAAAAACTGCAGCAGACTTCCAAGCCGAGGTCGACAGTTTGAAGTGATGAAATGTCTGACTTATAGTCCAGTGCGACTTATGTTTTTTTTTTTTCTTTATAATGCATTTGTTGGCCGGAGAAAATACGGTTCTTTTTCCTCTAAAAATGTCTTCATAAGACCAATCCAAAGAATGAAGATGTAAAAGTGCTTAGAACAGTTATTTCTTCATGTCGTCTGCACTGAAAAGGAACAAAGGATCATGGTCTATGTAGTTCCCTCTGTTTTTTTTTAGCTATTTCTGCATCAGAACTGTTCATTTAAGTAAAGAGACTTGTGATTCGATATATTGTGATGGTCCACGATATTACTGTGAGACCTTTGACGATACGATATCACCATATTTCGGGTATTGTTACACCCCTAATATCAAGTAATACTAGGACAGATTTGCAATGTCGATATTTGTATTAAAATGCACTGAAACTGTTCTATACATTGACATATAACATATCATTATCACATTACCTCCATGGGGGCAAGTAAGTGACTGCACCAGGCCAAGTTACAGGCTTGATCTGTGGAGAGGCGACTCCGCTTACTGTATGAATGCGGGCGTCAGTGTATTATTCAGCTTCACTTGTAATTGAATACCTACAAGCTATATCGCTGTAATGCCATACTTTGGAACATTCAAGAAGAAGCTATAACATATCCATAGGGACAAAGAGATGGCAAACCCCCACCAGAAAAGCATTAGTGTACGGACATTAATTATTAGTAAAAGAATCTCTCGGATTGAACTAAGAAAAAGCGACAACCTTCAGTGTAAACAAAGATCTTCAAGTACTAGTAGTAGTTTTTTGTGTCTTGTATTAACCTCAGGCAAAATTGTTTTCTCCCAAAATGCAAACTTACTGTCCTTGTTATATCAAAAATCAGTATCATAACATTTCTTTTAGCTTGTTTAATCGGCAGACTGAGCTCCGTTGGGAATTCATCGCAAAAGGGTGTTTTAAATTGTACAACTAAGCCTTTTATCAGCTTACAAAGTACAGTATCTCTACAGTTCAGTACTTGGATATGGGCCAGCAATTGTGAGGGGCAGAATTAAAAACTTTCCCAAGGGAGTTTTAAAAATATAACTGTTTGATTATGAATACACTTGTTATATGTTGCCCTATATACTGTAATGAGTAGAATGTATTACATAACCCGCACTTGTTCACAGGAAATGATTTTAAAGTTTCGTTTCAGTGCCGTTATAGAAGACAGATTGTTCCTGACGATGCCAAGATGTCTGTGTATATGTGGCTTGGAGGTAATGTAAAATACACTGTCTATAATACTCTGACGTTTTGTTGTCCATGTGACGACGATGTTTTTCTTGTTCTCCGCCCTAGAACAAGATGTGAGTCCTGGAGGAAGGTATGTGCAATCAGATACAACCCTATAAATAACACGTACTATGAAAAAAGACTATTTAAAGTTACAAATATTTCCAGTTTTCGTTTAGGGATTAAAATATGCATAGTTTAGGAATAAAATCTAAATCTTAATCTAATAATATGACACATAACACAGTAAAGCTGCATTGTTTAACGTTGCAGAAATGTTTTAAAGTATGGTATTGAACATTTCTATCGTCATGGAGACCAAACCAGATCAAGTTACAGGTCAGATCTGCGGAGAGGCGACCCCGCACACAGTCAGAATGCCTGTTTTTCGAGGTATTTTTGAGCTATAAAACCACCCGTAATTGAATAAATGTTAAGTAAAGATGTTTAATGTCACAATGCGGAACATTCCAGGCCCCTCCACTAGAAAAGTTACACAATGAGCCTTTAATATCCTCATACTAGAACGTTCCATTGTAAATCTTTTAAAAAAATACTGTGAAAAATCAAACTGAGCTGGGTTGCTTTTCTACAGATCTGGTTAGGGTTAAGGTTAGGGTTAAGGTTAAGGTTAGGGTTAAGTTTAGGGTTAAGGTTAAGGTTAAGGTTAGGGTTAAGGCTAGGGTTAAGGTTAAGGTTAAGACTAGGGTTAAGACTAGGGTTAAGGTTAGGGTTAAGGTTAAGACTAGGGGTAAGTTTAGGGTTAAGGTTAGGGTTAAGTTTAGGGTTAAGGTTAGGGTTAAGGTTAAGGCTAAGGTTAAGGTTGAGGCTAGGGTTAAGGTTAGGGTTAAGGTTAAGGGATAGGGTTAAGTTTAGGGTTAAGGTTAGGGTTAAGGTTAAGGCTAGGGTTAAGGTTAAGGTTAAGGCTAGGGTTAAGGTTAGGGTTAAGTTTAGGGTTAAGGTTAGGGTTAAGGTTAGGGTTAAGGTCAAGGCTAGGGTTAGGGTTAAGGTTAGGGTTAGGGTTACCTGTAACTTGTCCTGATGGTGCTACTACTGCATTCAGATAAGTTAAATGCCATACTGCGGAACATTCCAAGCCGAGCATTGCACCTTTAATCACTCAGTTCAGTTATCCATGAGATCAACAAAAGTAAAACAACTATATAATTTGCTTACACTCTGTTCTTGTTTTTATAAAGTGATATTCGCAGTATTAACAGAAGCTGATGCAGTAGGCGGTCTCGTCGTCGCAGTAGTAGGTGTATAATCTTCTGAAATGAGCAACAACTATTTCCTTTGTATACCTAACAAAAATTACTACATACTTTGCGGTAACAATTATTTGAGTTGTAATACTTTGTGATTTTATGTCGGGAAATTCGTGTCCCTGCCTGCTGGGGAAGTGCTCCAATCACCCGACAGAAATACCTTTAAAAACGTCAGTAGAGTGACTCATTTCAGACGGTAACAGAAAAGAATGTTTAGCTGGGTTTTATCTTGTTCTGGAAATCAATTGGCTTCTGCAGGTCGCCATCTAGTGGTAGAAAACGGTTTTGCAATGTTTTCTGCTCAAATATGTTTTCTGCAGTAGTCGGAGTAATAGTTGGAAATATCGTATGATACTTTTGCGTTGCGGCTTTCAAAAGAATAACAAAAGATGCTATTTTCAGTGGAATTACAGATGCAACTTCTATATATATATTTTAAATAATTTATATTGTACATTTTATGCGCACAGGAAATATAAGTGATAGAGGAAGCAGATATGGGTTGTATAGCAATACTAATAGGAAGTGACAGCAAATGCTCATGTACAATTTCCTTACAGTACAGTTTCAGATTATAATCGTTCTAATCATTATTTTATTAATCAGTGCACTTCATACTAACGTTGGCAGTCACAATTACAATTATTATAAAAAATATCAATATTTTTTTTAAATTGTAAAAGTTAACCTACCCCCTAGTGGCTAAAAATTGTATTGTTGGTTATATCTGGAATTTTAAACATCATTTTCTATCCAATTTTCTACTAAGTAATTGCTCCGTCCATTTAGCCTTTATTCCTTGGCCTTATCTCAAGATGTTTTTAATATGTGTCTATGGTGACACCTTGTGGCCGAGTTCATGTTTTCTTAGCTCCACAAATCTTCGTCATCTTTACTGGCTTTTAATCAAAACCAGACCGTGCAATCACGTTAATAATTCAGCGGAGAAACGAGGCCTGAAAGGAGCCAAGTTTTTGAGGACATCGCAACTTCATTTCGCTTATTCATGCCTTTTTAGCTTCCTGTTTATGCCGTTGGTGCCATTTTGAGCACCATTCGAGAGCCAGAGAGTAGTCGTTTTAGGTTTGAAAGTGGAATGAGAGGTCGACGCGAGGCACATTCTGCTTTCTTGTCGGATAAACGTCTTGAGGAGCAAAAATTGTAACAAAAACAACTCCATCCATCACGTCTGGCGTTTTTGTAAGCAAGAGTAAACCAGCATCGCGGTTGTTATCCGCAGTGTATAATCTGAACGTGTTTACCTCGTATGTAGGGACGCGCTTAGGTCACAAGTGTTGGAAAAAAATCTTACACACTGTCCCTTTAATTGCTACGGCAACCATGCAGATTTCCACCACTCTGAAACCCATGGAAACGGCCCATGTTACTCTAACTCTAACCAGCTCCACTGAACCCTGGTAGATGTTTCTTTAAAAGCAACGTGGACGATGAGGTCAGGTGGTGTGGGAAGCGTTCAGATCGAGCAGAGAGGAGGAAAGAGAGGGAGAGAAAGAGAGGAGAGAGGAAACAAGGGGTGAATCCAGGACATGGCACCATCATATATACTCGCATGTCTCTATAGCGTACGCTCTCCTGCCCGGCTGCTCTTTACATCCTGGTCCTCTCGCAGCCTTCACATTGGTCTATCCCCAGAGCATTGTGAATTAAGTGCTGCGTCACATTCAGGAAGAGCCGGGGACGGCGTGATGTAGCAGGCGCGTGCACGTGGGGGTGTGTGAGAGCGCGCACGAGCTTGTGGACTATTGGATCTGTCAGGCTTTGCTTGTGCCGTCTGCTAGTTCGGACTCTGTGAGCAGTTGTAGCGTTTCATAATAACAAGATAGAAACGGTAGCAGCGGTTTGCAGAGAAAAGAGAGGAGGAACTGTAGTCTGAAAAGGCAGCGGTTACAGAAAAGAAAGCAAAGGTTCGGATAAGTTGCTACGTCACTTTTGCATGGAGAAAGAGAAGAATCATCGTGGATTTGGACGCCGGTTTCGGATCTAGCCGGTCAAATCTCATCTCTCCACCACATCCTTCCTTCCTTCCTTGGTAGTTTTGATCTACTCTTTCCTGTCTCTTATGTAGGTGGCGTATGTGGCTGGCTGCGTAGTACTTTGAATCCATCTTTCAACATGGAAGCAGGAGATGTGACAGATCTGGTGTTGGTGTTGTATAGACGCGAGATGGAGAGGCGATGTGGTGCTTTATCGGAAGTCCGTGTGTCCAAATATCGCTATACGGTGATACAGTAGTAGGTTTTTTTCATTTTGTTGCTTATTTAGTTTAGACGGACATTTATTTATGTAATACACTTGACATATTCACTGTTTTTGATGATTAAAATAGATGCATTTCCTTTTAACTTCGCACTGGGAGTGGTTTAACAAAGAAATATTGTTACTAAAATGAATCATGAATCGTATCGAGTCGTGAAAGATCCCGCGCTTCCCAACCCTAATAAATACGACAGAATGATTATTGTGAGCTAATAGATAAAAGTTTAGGTTTTCAGAATCAGAGCCAGAGCAATTAAGAATCCAAAAACCCAAACTGTGGATCTTTGAAATGATCAACCGTCCTCAAAATGGCACCGTATAACAGGAAGCAAAAAGCCATGAATAATTGTCTCCACTGGGAAGTTTGCTCTCTGCAGTTGACACGTTCTTCAACTAATGCAGCTTGAGTCAGAATCGAAATAATACGCATAATACACAGTCGTCAGATAAATGTACAACAGCACCAACTAAAAATGGGTTTTAGTATTTTGGGGGTAAGCAAAGACTGCAAAAAGATGAGCTAAAATGAACATATATTGAAAAAAAAACGAATAATTTGACTACGTTTATATACCTGTAATTATATTTATATTTGTTTCAATACTATATACTTAATACTTATATACTGGTAGATTGTTTGGCTTTACATAGGCAAAATATGAAGCATTACATTAAATCTTAACTCTTCAAATACTCAAATGTTCAAGTACGTCAGGGTCTGTGCAATAGATCAGCTTTTAATACAGATTCTGTTGTGACTTGAAGCATTCATCGAGGAGTCCACAGCCAGTCCCCCGTCAGTGAAAGGATGTGGTTTGGAGCTTGGTGTTCAGACTTTGGTGGAAGAAATTTGACCTATTTTCCTTAAATGGGAACGATTAAAAGTCTGTGTTGTGTTCAGGTACAGGAAATTAATTTTGAAAGGTATTTTTAGTTTCGACGACGCAAGATGAATAGGAAATAATGGTTGTTTAGTATGAGGGAAAACACTGTGGATCATTTTGTCAGTTTTGTTAGTTAAGTTATGAGTAAATCCAGAACCGTAGCCATAGCGATTACCAATTTCAGACAAGATATAGCTTCTAAATGGGGAAATGTTCCTCAAAATATTACATATAACAGGATGTCTTTTTTTGTTTGGTCTAGTTATTTAAACATGACACATTAACTTGCGTTGCGATCCTATTTTCTACTCTTTAGCCAATGAGTTTTGTCCAAAAGTCCCCAAGACAACAGCGTCGCCAGGGGCAACTGAGACGGTGACGCAGTGAACTTTGCTTTTTTACTAGAGCACAGCGTGTATCGAGCGCATGTTATTTCTTGCTCTTTATTTGTCTGAAACTGGATCCGAGGAATTGGATAAAAGTCAGATCAGAAAGGAGGGAATTATGGGTAAAAGAAGACGGCTGCGTGTGCACGAGGGGAAGGAGGGAGGGGGGGCGTAGCGGGCGAACTTGTTTACCTTGCTCTCTTGGTGATCTGGCACGAGTCCAGTTCACATACGCCGGACTTCCGAGAGCTGCTGTGTCACGAGCCAGGGAGCCGGGGCCGGGCTGGGGTTGGACGGGAGGCGGTCACGTGACTCGGGGAGGAGGACGCGATTGGCTCAGAGGGGACACGCAGCCGGAGATGAGAGCGCGATTGGTTCAAAGTGAGCACCTCATGGGAAAGATCGATCGGCTGAGGAAGTATGGTAATTAGGACTTTCCATTTGTTTGATATTGGAGTGGTGTAATGCTGGTTCTGCTGGGGTTAACTGTGTGGTTTAAAGGGCCAGCGTTTTCTATTTTCTTTCTTTTTTCTTCTTTTTTTTCATGGATGTTTTTTATTGTTGAAACATTTTTAACCTTACATGTATGAGCTGGACTATTTTTATTTATTTTGTTTTATTTTTTTCATAGATGTGTTTTTATTTTTGAAACATTTTTAGCCTTAAATGTGTGACCTAGTTTATTAATTTTTTTGTTTATTTTTTTTCATCGATGTGTTTTTATTTTTGAAACATTTTTAACCTTATACATATGACCTGGGATTTTTTTATTTTATTTTTTTCATGGATGTTTTTATTGTTGAAACATTTTTAACCTTACATGTATTACCTGGACTATTTTTATTTATTTTGTTTTATTTTTTTCATGGATGTGTTTTTATTTTTTAAACATTTTTAGCTTTAAATGTGTGACCTGGTTTATTTATTTTTATTTTTATTTTTTTATGGATGTGTTTTTATTTTTGAATCATTTTTAACCTTACACATATGACCTGGACTATTTTTCATTTTTTAATTTTTTCATGGATGTGTTTTTATTATCGAAACATTTTTAACCTTACGTGTATGACCTGTTTTTTTTTTGTTTTTTTTTTTACGACGGTCTTATTATTTTTATTTTTTAGAAAACAAAACGCTTGAAACAAAATAGTAAACCGCTATTTTCTGATCTATGCTGCTGTTTCTCATGTTGTTTCCTCATCACAAACAGACCTAGAACCTGCATATTTCATCTCTAAGCCTGAAAACTTCCGCACTGCACACACCTTCACTCAGAATCAGGCAGAGGCTCGCTGTTAACTACCACTTCATGACATCACGAGGTGGAACAGAGCATTTTGAGCTTTGGAGATGTAGACAGACATGTGTGAATGAAACAAAATACAATTCCAGGTCTGTTTTTGATGAGCTGACAACATTATAACAGCTTAAACCTCTCAAGAGTCAATTTTGCGTAATATCAGACCTTAAAACCCGATTTAGTCCTGGTTAAGTATTAGCTTAGACCTGCTTCCTCCCTTATTTAGACACGGGAAAGCCCCTGTTCGGTCTGTATTATATGGTTATTTGGTTTAGACTAGTTTGTGTTGTTTTAGGTCCTGCTTTGGTCCTCGGTTAAACCTGCTACTAGTTTAGACTTGGTTTTGACCTGTACGTGAACTTTCACCATCCAGAGCATTATTATTAAAAAGGGCGTGTATCTGAATTTGAAAGAACGTGAACTTTTTACCTTTGATCTCTAAACTCTCCCGTGTGCAGCCATAATGCATCATTAAACATCTTGGAAGCAACAACAAGTTTTATCTACTTCTCCATAAAATTTTATTGTTTGGGTTATAGACTGATCAGCATTATGCAAGTGTCCCATAGTTGGAATGGGAGAAGCATTATGAACAGTAGTCATTCGGTTATACGGAGTGGCGGTAGTAGTAAAAGTATAAGTAGCACTCTAAGTACCATTAAAAGGCCTATATATTGCATGTTATATATATATTATTATTGTACGATCTATGTTATAATGTTGTTTCGTCATCAAAAACGTGCCTGGAGTTGTGTTTTGTTTCATTCACAAAGGGTTTAACAGTTTAGCACTTCTTCTCTCAAACAGCAAACACCCTGTTCCACCTTGTGATGTCATGCCGTAATACAGGAAGAAATGCTCCACAGTGTTTTTAAACTCCACACACCTTCCCTTGGATCATTTCGGCTCTAGAATTCTCTCAATCTCTATCTCAAAAGGTTCAAAAGTAGCTGTAAACTTAAAAAAACTACCGCTTCATGACATCACAAAGTGGGGCGGAGCGTTTTGAGCTTTGGAAATGTAGACAAACTCATCATAAAAAATGATTTAAACATGTGTGAATGAAACAAAACACAACTCTAGGTGTGTTTTTGAGGAAGTAACAAGATTATAACCAGTCGTAAAGCTCACAAGCGTCATTTTTTTGGTAATATATAGTACTTGTTGTACGTTTGGTGTTAGGTTTCACTTTCTTGAACTGATTATTAGCCCAAACTCATTCTGCTAAGTCATAGTATATCAGTGTCTTTACACAGAAGCACAAAGGAAAAAAATACAGATTCTTTTCCACCGAAATGATGCAGGAGAGCCGTGCCGTGGTCTGCACTGCACCAGACGACCTTTTCTCCCGCAAAAGAGCTGATGAAATAACTGAGGCTTCTTCTGTTTCCAAGTGTACATTAAAAAGAAAGAGCTGTACCATTATGAAGAGGTAAAAGGAAAAGACGGGCCAACTAATGAGACAGCAAACCCAAGTCCAGACAAAGTATAGACATCACCATCACCTCTGAAGTTCATATTCATGTTTGTTTTGGTCCTGCTTTAGACGTGGTTATACTCCTGGTTTAGTCCTGGTTAAGATCTGGTTTAGTTCACATTTTGGTCCATTTTGTGTTGGCTCATGATCTGCTTTAGTCCTGATTTAATTCTTCTTTACTTAGACCTAGTTTTGACTTTGTTTTGACCTGGTTTTGTCCTTTTTGATACTAGTTTAGATGAGAGTCCTGGTAGTCTGGGTTTAGTCCTGGTTCTCATATGGGCGTATATAGTTTGAACCTACTGGTCTTCGTTTAATCCTGATTTAGTCCTGGTTTAGACCTGGTTTAGTTCACGTTCTCTTATGGGCGTATATAGTTTGAACCGACTGGTCTTCGTTTAATCCTGATTTAGTCCTGTTTAGTTCATATTTTTATTTTATGTATTTATTTATTCATCTTTTACAATCCATAATGTGTTTGCTGGTAGTTTTAGGTTTAGATCTGCTTTAGTCTCAGTTAGGATGTGGATATGTATAGTTTAAACTTAAACTGGTCTTTGTTTGGTCTTGGTTTAGTCCTGATTTAGGCCTGGTTTAGTCATAGTTTGGTTTTTTGGAGTTCATTTTGTTTGCTGGTTTAGTCCTGGTTCATTTTTTGATATGGTCATAATGTATTTCATGTAGTTTGAGTCTACTGGTCCTTGTTTAGTACGGGTTTAGTCCTGGTTTAGTTCCGGTTCATGTTCTGATCTGCACTTATAGTCTAAGCTACGGTATTAGCTCGTGTTTGGTTCTGGTATAGTCCTCTATTTATTAGTCCTGGTTTAGACCTATTTCAGTTCTATTTTTATCTAGTTTAGAGTCAGTTTTGTGTTTGTATTTGCTGGTTTAGGTGGTCTGGGTTTAGATCTCCTTTAGTCCTGGTCCACGCCCTTTTATCATCAACCTATTAGTCCTTGTTTAGACCTGTCTAAGTCCTGGTTTAGACCCAGTTTAGTCCTGGTTTATGCTGTCATTTGGATCTATAGTATCAGCCTTTGATTGATTGTTGTGCAATCACATCTTAGTTCTGGTTCAGTCCTGGTTCAGTGCTGGTTTAGTCCTGGTTTAGTACTGGTTTAGTCCTGGTTTAGTCCTGGTTTAGTCCTGGTTTAGACCTGGTTTAGTCCTGGTTTATGCTGTAATTTGGATCTATAATATCAACCGTTTATTGATTGTTGTGTAGTCCCGTCTGAGTCCTGGTTTAGTCCGGGTTTAGACCTGGTTTAGTCCTGGTTTAGACCTGGTTTAGTCCTGGTTTAGTCCTGGTTTAGTCCAGGTTTATGCTGTGATTTGGAGCTATAGTATCAACCATTTATTGATTGTTGTGCAGTCCCATCTTAGTCCTGTTAGTCCTGGTTTAGACCTGGTTTAGTCCTGGTTTATGCTGTAATTTGGATCTATAATATCAACCGTTTATTGATTGTTGTGTAGTCCCGTCTGAGTCCTGGTTTAGACCTGGTTTAGACCTGGTTTAGTCCTGGTTTAGTCCAGGTTTATGCTGTAATTTGGATCTATAGTATCAACCATTTATTGATTGTTGTGCAGTCCCATCTTAATCCTGGTTTAGACCTGGTTTAGTCCTGGTTTAGTACTGGTTTAGTCCTGGTTTAGACCTGGTTTAGTACTGGTTTAGTCCTGGTTTAGTCCTAGTTTAGTCCCGTCTTAGTCCTGGTTCAGTCACAGACTCAACAGACACTAAACAAAAAAAGATCCCAGCATATTACATCTGTTATATCTAAATCTATGCCACATTTGTTCTGTTTAATGTGAACTGCTCGAACGACATTATTATTTCATTCTGCGTGACTTTCTGCCCAGATTCTGTCAGTGGACCGCTGTGAAACGCCCGCTGTCCCTTTAAATCTTTTATAAGCGTTACACAACAGGTCCAGGGCACATGAGCAACAAACAACCCGAAAAAAGACACTCACGAAGGGGGCGGGTCCAGACAGCCAGACACCACGCTTTCCATCATCATCAGGCCGAGGTGGGCAAAGGAGCCAAAAATGGACTTCAAACTGAGCGTTCAGGCAAGAAGTGAAAAATAACCGATCCAAAAATGGCTTCGGTAAAAGTGGTTTGACTCCAGGATTTGCTGTTGTTCAAATTATTAGTCAGGACTATTTTGTGTTAATAATATTGCGATTTTAGTAGAGAAGTAATATTTTATTCTTAGTTAGATGCGTTCATAGGTTGCAGATTCCTGGTATAGGCACCATTTTTGAATAGGCATTTGAATAGGCAAATGATGAATATTTTGTTATGAATCGCTATGGCAACAGTCCACATTTCAAGATTAATTACAAATTTATCCAACTGAATTGTATTAAATATTTTTCTATACAAAACCTTAACTTTTGTGAGATTTAAGCCGTATTATAATGTAATGGTGTGGCCATACCAGCTCGTCAAAGCCTGATCCCGTCAGATCTCAGAAGCTAAGCAGGGCCGGGCCTGGTTAGTACTTGGATGGGAGACCACTGGGAATTCCAGGTGCCACAGGGGGGCGCCAGTGGCAAAAACTGTCGTAGTGTCCTTAGGCAAGACACTTCACCCACATTGCCTAGTATGAAAGTGGTGTGTGCGTGAGTGTTGGTGGTGGTCGGAGGGGCCGATGGCGCAGATTGGCAGCCTCGCTTCCGTCAGTCTGCCCCAGGGCAGCTGTGGCTACAATAGTAGTTTACCACCACCGGGTCTGGAGTGAATGAATAATGCTCTGTAAAGCGTCTTTGAGTGTCCTGAAAAGCGCTATATAAAACTGATGCATTATTATTATTAGTTACCTCCCTAAAAACATACTACAGATTTTATTTTTTTTTTCCTTTTTTTATTTGTCTGTTTACATCTCCAAAGCTCAAAATGCTTGTGTTAACAGCTATATTTTTACATCAAATTAACATTGGCATTAGACATGGGCAGTTCCAGGACTAAAAACATCCAAATAATTCATACAAAGGTTTAAAGGACGGAGTTTAAAAACACTATGGAGCACTTCCTGTATTATTACATTTCATTCACACGTTTGCGTAATCTTTTATTATGAGTCTTTTTACATATCCAAAGGTCAAAATGCTCTGTTCCACCTTGTGATTTCAAGTTAACGCCTAATTTTACATTAAATTAACATCGGCATTGGACATGGACAGTTCCGGTACTAAAAACATCCAAATAATTCAAGCAAAGGCGTTTAAAAACACAACGGAGCACTTCCTGTATTATCCCATGACATGTTTGATTCACACGTTTGCGGAATTAATTTACTATGAGTCTGTCTACATCTAAAAACCTCAAAACGCTCTGTTCCACCTTGCGATGTCGTGAAGCGGTCGTTTTCGAGTTCACAGCTACTTTTTGCCTTTACCTTAACGCTATGGAGCACTTCCTGTATTTCCACATGACATCACAAGGTGGAGCAGAGTGTTTTCAGTTTGAGGGAAGAGCGCAGCCTAAATATGTAGGTTGTGTCTGTCGAACATGTGTGAATGAAACGAAACACGACTCCAGGTCTGTTTGCGATGAGGAAACAACATTATGACATAGATCAGAAAAGAACTTGAATTCTACTGCCGCTGTAATTCAAATAATATTTTTTTAAGCAATTATTTATATCGTATAAAGGTAAACATATAGAGGAAGATTATTTATATTTTTTTATTTTTTTATTATATTTATTTATGATTTATTTATATATTGTTTATTATTATTTATTAGTATTATTTAGTTTTGATTCATGTTTTAAAATGTAGTTTTGTTTAGTCCTGGTTTATGCTGTAATTTGCATCTATAGTTTCAACCTTTTATTGATTGTTGTGCAGTCCTGTCTTAGTCCTGGTTTAGTCCTGGTTTAGACCTGGTTTAGACCTTGGTTAGTCCTGGTTTAGACCTGGTTTAGACTTGGTTTAGTCCTGGTTTAGACCTGCTTTATGCTTTATATTTGGATCTATAGTATCAACATTTTATAGATTGTTGTGCAGTCTCATCTTAGTCCTGGTTTAGACCTGGTTTAGTCCTGTCTTAGTCCTGGTTTAGTCCTGGTTTAGTCCTGGTTTAGCCCTTGGTTTGTCCTGGTTTAGACCTGGTTTAGACTTGGTTTAGTCCTGGTTTAGACCTGCTTTATGCTTTATATTTGGATCTATAGTATCAACATTTTATAGATTGTTGTGCAGTCTCATCTTAGTCCTGGTTTCGACCTGGTTTAGTCCTGTCTTAGTCCTGGTTTAGTCCTGGTTTAGTCCTGGTTTAGTCCTGGTTTAGACCTGGTTTGGACCTGGTTTAAACCTGGTTTAGACCTGGTTTAGTCCTGGTTTAGACCTGGTTTATGCTTTATATTTGGATCTATAGTATCAACATTTTATAGACTGTTGTGCAGTCTCATCTTAGTCCTGGTTTAGTCCTGGTTTAGTCCTGGTTTAGACCTGGTTTAGACCTGGTTTAGACCTGGTTTAGACCTGGTTTGGACCTGGTTTAGACCTGGTTTAAACCTGGTTTAAACCTGGTTTAGTCCTGTCTTAGTCCTGGTTTAGTCCTGGTTTAGTCCTGGTTTAGTCCTGGTTTAGACCTGGTTTAGACCTGGTTTAGTCCTGGTTTAGTCCTGGTTTAGACCTGGTTTAGTCCTGGTTTAGACCTGGTTTAGTCCTGGTTTAGACCTGGTTTAGACCTGGTTTAGACCTGGTTTAGTCCTGGTTTAGTCCTGGTTTAGTCCTGTCTTAGTCCTGGTTTAGTCCTGGTTTAGTCCTGGTTTAGTCCTGGTTTAGACCTGGTTTAAACCTGGTTTAGACCTGATTAGTCCTGGTTTATGCTTTATATTTGGATCTATAGTATCAGCCTTGTATTATTTAGTTTTGCTTCATGTTTTAAAATCCAATGCACTGGCTTCACTCCAGGTTTTGCGAGACCGACCCAGAGCCATCATGTGAACCATAACCAAACTTTATCAAGTCGCAGACGCACACAGCCCTATTACCCGCCTAAAAATTAACCATTCTGTGCCATAAAATGACTGCTGGAAATACAATTCTGCTTTGGTAACAGACTCGCGCCCAAACACACGCTTCATAAACCGTCAGGACCGGAGCGCGGCGTGGCGTGGTCCGTCTGAAATCTCGATAAGCGCTCCTAAAGCCCTCAGACATTTCTTTGGCTGTGAAAATCCAAATCGATGCCACATGAAGAGGCTTGGGAGTCTGCCCTGGCATCGCGGATCCGGGTGGAGCGCCCATTGTAAACAGCAGCAGGTTTGCAGCAGACTGTGCGAGCGGGAGAGGCCCGGAAAGACACCGACGACGCTTCAACTGTGGACCGCGACCACAGTAAAAATGAGAGAGGAGACGAGGAACTGAAAGTGAAATATCGGTGCGTTTCAGATGGCATTAGAACGTTCTCTTGGCTGATCATATTTAAGGCGTAGAAGGGCAGTTAAATCGCATACTTGAAATGTAAAATGATGCCGTTATACTCCTGGTTTAGTCCCGGTTCAGTCCTAGTTTAGATCTGGTTTAATTCAGATTTTGGTCCATTTTGTGTTGACTCATGATCCGCTTTTGTCCCAATTTAGTCTTTCTTTCCTTATTCCCCGGTCAAGTTTTCTTCTTAAGACCTAGTTTTAACTTTGTTTTGACCCAGTTTTGTCCTGTTTTGTATTGGTTTAGACTAGAGCCCTGCTAGTCCGTGTTTAGACCTGGTTTAGTCCTGGTTCACGTTCTCATAATGGACTTTTATAGTTTAAACCTATTGGTTTTCATTTAATCCTGACTTAGTCCCAGTTTAGACCTGGTTTAGACCTGGTTTAGACCTGGTTATGATATGTATAGTTTGAATATAAACCGGTCTTTGTTTGGTCTTGGTTTAGTCCTGACTTAGACCTGGTTTAGTCCTGGTTATATATATAGTTTGAACATAAACTGGTCTTTGTTTGGTCCTGGTTTAGTCCTGACCTAGACCTGGTTTAGTCCTGGTTATGACCTGTATATTTTGAACAGAAACTGTTTTTTGTTTGGTCCTGGTTTAGTCCTGACCTAGACCTGGTTTAGTCCCGGTTTAGTCCTGGTTATGACCTGTATATTTTGAACAGAAACTGGTTTTTGTTTGGTCCTGGTTTAGTCCTGACCTAGACCTGGTTTAGTCCCGGTTTAGTCCTGGTTATGACCTGTATATTTTGAACAGAAACTGGTTTTTGTTTGGTCCTGGTTTAGTCCTGACTTAGACCTTGTTTAGTCACATTTTATATGTTTTTAAGAGTTAATTTTGTTTGTTTAGCTGGTCTGTTCTGTCCTGGTTCATTGTTTGACGTATTTGATGTAGTTTAAGTCTACTGGACCTTGTTTAGTACTGGTTTAGTCCTGATTTTAAATAAAAAAGTGTTGGTAGGTGTTTGCAATAAAAGGTGAGAGTGACTAACTGAAAAACCTGCCAGCTTGTGACTAATATTTATTTGACAGAGGCTTGTTTCACTGCACATATCAGCTCATCGGTCATAATTCCAGCTAAGTCCGTTCTTTATGGCAGAGCTTCAGACAGAGCAGTGCATCCGGTTAAACTTCCCGGGAATGTTGAAGACGTCAGAGGAAACGCGGGTTATCAGTCGTAGGAATCGTCACGTTCAGCATTTGGGAATTTACCTTTTAAATATTTCCGAGCAAAGTACGTTATCAATAAGGAAGTAGTCTTTATAATAAGAAACCGGCGGAAGTACTGAAAGTATTTTAGTACAGAAACTTCACCTTTGTCCATCCGAGGAAAAGTTAATACCGTCGCCATAGCAATGAACAGTTGAAAAGAAAGGTCAAGCGTCATAAATAGACCGTGTATGGAAATGAGCTTCCTATAACCTAGAATCCGGTACTAGCATCTCTGGCCTCATTGTCCTGCTCCAGAAATAAATTAAAAATGGCGGCTCATCACACCAGCTGCTTTGGACCCGGCACGACTTAAAGCTGCACTGCAGAACTTTTTTATCTCCTTCCAGTCTCCGTAAACATGCTTTTTCTTTGTCTGGAGCGCACCACAGCAAACAGACAGTGTATATTTAGGCGACTTTATGGTAGACTTAATGTTAATAATATTAATTTAAGCTTTAAGTTACGTTCAAATTGAGTTTTCTCTTCAAAAATATAGCTGGAGTTGTGTTTTGCTTCATTCACACGTTTGAGTAACACTTTATTATTAGTTTGTCTGCATCTACAAAGCTCAAAATGCTCCGTCCCACCTTCTGATGTGGTGTAGTTTTCAAGTGAACAGCTCCGTTTTACCGTTTGGTAAATAGAGATTGGGAATTCCACACTGAAAACCCAAATATGCTTCCAGAACCCCCCAAAAAGCAGCTGAATTAAAAGCGCTTATTTAGCTCAACTCAAACTAGGGCTGGACGATGTGGCTGAAACCTGCATCACGATATAAGTGTTTCATATCGGTCGATTGTATTTAAACTAAGGACCAGGAGGGAAAAATAGTAAATTGAAACATTTTTATTTTAAACTTAACCTTCCTCTGACGGGCAATACGCACACACAACACACATGTTCAGCGTTATGATCACAATGAAAACTGAACAATTAGCAATAATAAAGTGCTTCACAAAACTTAAATGTTAGCAAAACAAAATATGCAGTGCTTTTTAAACTTAAAAGAAATGAAAGTAAAACTGACTGCATCTGAACACGGGCAGTCGCGCAAAACAAAGGCTGATTCTTTACGCCACATGTGTCAAACATGCGGCCCGGGGGCCAGATCCGGCCCTCCAAGACCTTTAATCTGGCCCTCGGCTGATTTTTCTATTAAAATACTTAAAATTTTCAGATTTTTCAGGTTTCTGTACGTTGCGACTCCCACCAGAGCAGCACAAATGAAGACTTTCCTCTTTCCAAACGCTCTTAAAGGACGATCGTTTTGACTGTCGACCGTGACCCTCATCAGCAAAATGTCAAAAAATAAGAAAAGCAGATGCTGAGTTCAGGATTTCCCAAGAAAAATAGTCTAATTCTTATTTGTTGACAGAGGTGAATGAGAAATCTGTGCTCAGTGTGTTTGGAACAAGTGGCGTTGCTCGAGGAATATAATCTTAAACACCACTACGAGACACGGAGAAAAATACAATAACTTGAAGAGAGAACTGAGTTTTCTGATTCGGCCCTTTTGGGATCAAAGTAGGTTGCATACGGCCCCCGGACCAAAATGAGTTTGACACCCCTGCTTTACGCAAACAAAACCACGTGTTCGGATCGGGTCTAATCACAGAGTGTATATGTTCTTTATACTGTCTGTGGTCCCAGTGTTTGAACCCATTTGCTCAGAGTAAACATGAGGTAGTTCACAGGAGAACAGTAAAACGTTGGTCATGTGCGGTGGTGGCGGTTGAAATGCTCCACTGAACACATTTTGTATTGATCGCGTACGTGTCTATCAAGATACAGATGGTTATCGTTTTATCGCCCAGCCCCAACTCAAATATTTGCAGTTAATATGACTCATAGTTTTCTGTTAAGGCAACTCAATCATTTTCATTTATTATGCCTTAAAATTGTGTGCAATAAGTTATTTGGTGAAGCACTTTGATGTAGTATTGTATTTTAGCATGTACTTTATGAATTAAGTTTATTTTTAAGCCATCTCACCTATTTGAAACAATAGAAATAACAGGACTTTATCATTCTCAGTGTTTAATGACTTAAATCTACCAAGTTGTACCTCATCTACTGTATGTTATTAAGTTGCGCTCACTTATACCCACAAACTCCACCTTCAATCAAAAAATATGAGTTAAAATGACTCAAAAAGACAAACATGCTACAGCAACTTGACATATTTAAGTTAGCAGGACTGTTTCTAAAACTTTGAGTGCGCACAACGTCATCTATTTAATTCCTTTGAATGTTTAAAAACACAGTGGAGCACTTCCTGTATGACCAGATTGGTGGAACTTCTTGTGTTTTCAGCCTAAATATGCAGGGTTTGGCGTGTGAATGAAAGAAAACACAGCTCCAAGTCTGTTTTTAGTGAGAAAATTATAACAGATCAGAAAATAATATCATAATACCGGCCCTTTAAGAACCTTGTATTCCGATATTACCTCACAAATGTAAGATATATAATAAACAATTCAGAATATAATAAATAACACAAATAATTCTATGTAAACCTGTGCTATTAGGTAAAATAATGCTCAACAAATTAACTTTATTAACTCATCACCTGCTTGTTTCTGCCTGGAATGTTCCACAGTATGACTTTAAACAGCTCTACTTTACTTTTATGAAATTACAGGTGCTTTTATAGCTCAAAAATACCTTTTTAAAAAACATTTTTAAAAAACCCATAATGACTGTAAGCGGAGGTCGCCTGGCCACAGATCTGACCTGTAACTTTGGAAATACAATTCATTGCTGTAAGTGAAATAATCCTAATCCTAATAACTTCAATAATCAATCTAAAACGAATTAATTACTCCTATGTATTGCAATATTTATGTGTATTGTTCATCTGTTTACATGTGTATATGTATAACGTCATACTGGGAAATGCAGTCCACCCTTGAAATGTAGCTGTATTAACACAGCAACTACAAGTAACAAGTCAGTGCACTGGACCTGTCCCGGCCCCGCCCTGACTTTCCCTTCTTTTTCATTGCAGCCTGCGTCACCGTTTACAGCCGGCGCACGTCAGCTCCAGCTTCCTCACTTTTGCTTCTGGTAGCCGGGGGACACGTTTTATCATCCGATTGTTTTTCCAAAGGTCTTAGAGGAGCAGAAGTCGGGGCTCTGGGTTAAAGGTGAGGTCGTGGACTGTCCGGGTAAATAACGCTGGTTAATGGCCCTGATCCAGTGGCACGAACCCAGCCTGGATCAGACCTGAGTGGGCGCGTGGCAGATTAGTTGTTTCAATGGTATCTGATTTAAAGGTGTGCTGTGTAACTTCTCTGGCGGAGGGTTTACTACCTGCGCGTTTCCGTGGAGACAGAATGGGATTAAGGTATTCTATTTTACATTCATTTAAAGGACCCATACGACGCTACGTTCTGATTTATGTTATGATGTTTCCTCATCAAAAACTTACCTGGATTTGCGTCATTCAACCGTGTTTAACATTCAAACCATGCAAATTTAGGCTGAGCTCTTCTCTCAGATGGAAAACACCCTCTTCCATCTTGTGATGTCACGTACAAGAAGCGCTCTATTGCGTTTCGTACACGATTCCGAGGAATATGTTTTCTATAACCGCGCATAACTTTCTAACGGTAAAAGATGGAAACTTACTTTTTTCCCCTCTGAAAGCGCAGACATAGCGGTTTCCATACATATCTGCAGCTTTATCCTACGTCACAGCGGCACGTCCATTTTGATCGGCCAAAACTTTGCCAAAGAGTGAAGTGAGTCGACTCCTCTTGAGCGTGTATGTTTAGAACAGTTGGAAAAAAGGCTCTAAATGCAGTTTTTTCTCAAATAAACAGCAAATTATGCATCTTGGTGTGCGTAATTGTGCATCCCTTGCTATTTTTATTTGAAAGGTTTATTTCACTCAAAATGAACAAATTCAAACGTAATAAACACCATGGAAATGCAGAAGTGCTGTGGCTCTGGCCCTGGACCTGACAGGAGCTGTTTCCATGACTGGACCAGAAAAGTAATGGGGCGATTGCACTTTTTTTTGTTTTTCGGGCAACAAGGATATTTTTAGTTTACTTACAGACTTGATATTTTGTATTTTTGTAGCTAAGACCCTAAATTAAGCATTTTTTATGTCCCAAATGTACATTTGGTTATTATGCTGTGTGTTTTGTATAAAAAGTGTGCATTTTTTCATCTCCATTTCTGGTCCTGTAGCTTTTATTACGGCCACATGACACAACTACAGCAGCAGATTGTGAAATAACAGGTTGTACTGAACAAAAGGATGTAGAACACTTTATTAGGGTAAAGGGGTCCGTTTTAAAAGCAAAATTAAAAAAAAAAAAAAAGAGAAATGTACTAAAATTGCCCTTAACTTCACATACACGTTGACTAGAATAATTTGGACGATTTCAGATCTCGAATTGAAAGTGCATTTTGAGCTTTGGAGATGTAGACAGATACAGAGTTGCGGTAACTTGGCCCGGTGGCATCCCTGACTTATCTCCATAGAGTTAAATGCCATAACGTGGAACCTCAAGGACATACAAAACTGGATCCACTGGTGCCTCTACTGCGTTTGAATAATCTGGTTATTTATAGGCTTCATTTAAATGGACCTGCAGTTGTTTTGTTTGTTTTGTTTGCATCATCTAAAAAGGGCGCTCATGAAAAAGACGGTCTGGTTCTCTCAAGGGGCTCTCCTTTTCTAAATACAGATAAATACATCAAACCAAATCAATAACATCTCCATGGAGACAAGCAGCTGGCGTGTCTTCCACCAGAAAAGTGACACCGCATATCTTGAAAACATCTGCAACTGATTGTGTTCTGTCTTTAATTGATTTCTCTTCATGAGTCTTTCGGCAGGACGCCTCCTCGGAGCAGATGTGCCTCCTCTGGAAGCTGGTTTCAGATGGTGGCGTAGAGTCATGTCATCCATCTAGCACCATTTGAAATCAGTGTTCTTGGGGCCAGAGCTTTGTTTCACGGCGACAGTGGAGACGGAGCTGCAGAGCGTCGCAAAGACTGGGGAAAAAATGAGCTCAAATTGAACTCGTAAGATTGTATTTCCTTCCTCATTCATACTGTTAGTCACCTGTTTGCGAATGCCTGTGTTTACATTCACACCGTAATCTGATTAGAATGGGATTTATGGACCGTTAAGTGACACGCAAACTGCAAAATGTGATTAATAAGGGAGTGATAAGTAGGGCCATGCTCTCAAGCCATCTCTATTAGTCTAAATACACTACGAGCGCCTCTCATTTCACTTCCCTCGCTTCCTTCTCCTTGATTCCTCTCCTCGATCTTCTGTTTTTCAGCTGTCCATCGAATGTGTCATATTAAAGGGGAACTCCGGCACGTTTGAAGCTAAAGTCCGTTGCTAGAGGCGGTCGAATACTGTCAGAAGCTAAAAAACGGCACAGGTCAGTGTTTTTTAGGCAGAGATCTCGCCGTGGTAGTGAGTCTGTCAAGGTAACAAGCTAGTGTAGTGATGGGGGCAAGTTCTTAACTTCCACACACACAAATTTGCACAGAAGAAGCTTAACGCCACTTTCTAACCCATCTTACAACAGCCACAAGTCTAACAAACAAAACGCTCTGCCTGGCTCACTTATTAGTGTCTGGAAACGTTATAAAACAACTTTATAATCAGCCTTAGCATTAGCTTGTTGATTTCCCACTGCACATGTGAAAGCCCAAAAGACTCGATCGCCGACGTCGTTTCTAATCCCATTTATTTACGAGTGAATCATATTTTTTGAAAAACATTTAAAAAATACATTCCCAAACCATTTTCTTTCAACAACTTTCAGTTTCTCTTCTTCTTCGCCGTCAGTAGTTGATTCTCACTTGTTGCTTCTGGCGACTCGAGCCTCTCGCCGCAGCTGGAGTCGGCAGTCGAGTCTTTTGGGCTTTTGCCCAAAGTTGTTTTATAATGTTTCCAGCGTTTTGTTTGTTCGACTCGTGGCTGTTGTAAGATGGGTTAAAGTGGTGTTAAGCTTCTTCAGTGTAAAACAAATTGGTGTTTTACGTGGAAGTTAAGAACTTGCCCCAATCACTACATTAGTTTGTTGTCTTGACAGACTCATTGCCACAGCGAGATCTTCACCGAGGCAACACTGATCTGTGTCGTTTTTTGGCTTCTGACAGTATTCGACCACCTCTAGCAACGGACTTTAGCTTCAAATGTTCCGGAGTTCACCTTTAATAACTGAGCGCTAAGAAAGGCCATGCTTTGCTGTTTATACATGTCAATTTTGTCGTCTTATAACTCAACAGAAATGTAACTGTAAAGCTGGAGTGTGCCTGTAAGCACAGCCCCTCATCTTTGACTTTCAACCAATCATCTCTCAAGCCATGTCTATTAGTATAAATACATTACAAGGACGTCTCATTTCACTTTCCTCGCGTCCTTCTCCTTGATTCCTCTCCTCGATCTTTCATTTTTCAGCTCAGTTGAATGTTTTATATTAAGCGGTGTCCCAAAGAAAACCACAGAACGAAAAAGTAAACATGATGGCACTTCAGAAGGAAGACATCAGATAAAAGAATCAAACTTTATCGGTCTCAGCGAGGAGTTTATATCCTCTCTCCTCGTTGCGTCTCCTCTGTGGGCGGGACTTCCTCACCCGTTTCCTGCAGAATCAAGGAGAGGAATCGAGAAGGAAGCGAGGAAAGAGAAACGAGACGAGGCTTTTGTCTCTTCTCCATCATCCATTTCAATCAGAAGCACGAAATTAAGAGTACTTTGAAAAAAAAACAATCACTAAAGTAGAAGTACAAAGTGGTGCTCCATGAAATTACTCAACTTCGAGATTAAACAGATATGTGGATACGGTTACTTAATATTTGAAATTTGTGTAACTGGAGAAAATATAACATGATTTTGTATTGGCAACACGCAGACTTACGACTTTACTAGGAGATAACCCAAAACTTTGTACTTCGACACTTTAAAATACGTCGAGTTTCAAGCATCAGTATTATCCAGCATGTTTGTGTTTTGTCTTTTATTCCGATCATGAGTAACCAATAATTATTTCCTTTTAATACATCACTAGTTCATTCATTAACTTTTCTTTGCATCTCGTTCATTTGCCTTTGCCCGAATCTCTCCGGGGCGAAATGACGACTTTCCACCGATAGGAAAACTCACATCCAGACATGTCCTCTCTCCAAGGTTGACCGATTTCTCCTGGGGCTTGAGTTTTGAAAAGTTTCTAGCACCATTTGAAATCGGTTACAATGAAGGACAGTATCGGCTCATGACGTTTCCGGGGATGTTTCTGCCGACCTGCACAACTACGGTGGTTTAAGTACACGGGTTGATAGTTAAGGTTGTGTTCCGTGGTGGAATGTCACAAAATAAACAAAGTAAGTGCTGTACTTAAGTAAAAATCAATGGTCATATCTTTGGGGTTGGATAATGGCGCCACCTCCTGAAGCGTTTGTGAAAAAATAAATTAACTTTTATTGAGCAATGCCTGAGAATTCTGACTGTCCTCCAGCTCAGGTTGACCTATTAAATGTTTATAAAGGTGCTTTTCCTGCTTGTCTCCATGGAGATGTTATTGCTTTCCCTGGAATGTTCCATGGTATGACATTAAACACATCTAACATTTATTCATTGCAGCTGTTTCTATTGCTCAAAAATACAATAAATATCTTTGTGAATAGGGTTGCCTCTCCACAGATCTAACCTGTAAAATCGCCTAAGAATTAACATCTCCATGGAGACAAGCAGATGGCTGACGCTCCACCCAAAAAGTTACACAGTGCACCTTTAAATCTTCTTGTTAATACTGTCTACCTATTGTAATTAAAGGACTAAATTATTCATGTTTATCTCAACTGTTGTTAAAATGTTTAACTCAACTCAAGGTATTTTGTTCAGTTTCCACTAGATGGCGCCATTTGATTGTGAAGTTCTACATGAGTCTATTAAATTACAGTCAATCAACTTAAATACTGTCTAATAAAATACAATACAATAAATTAAATACTGTCCCACTTTAACAGTATGTTTTGAAATCGTATTTAATTTTATGTTGCCGTAAGGCGACCACGGGTGTCCAGTTTTATGTGCATAAAATATATGTAGACTGTAATTAATTAAACATTGATCAAATAAAGATGAAAATAAGCAAACTTATACAATTTTACATCATTTTATTTTTTCATAAATCAATCACATCTACAAAAGGTAAGGTAAGGTAAGGTTTATTTATATAGCGCTTTACACAGACACATGTCCCCAAAGTGCTTTACACGGCATTTTACAGAGTATTCTTCATTCACTCCATACCCGGTGGTGGTAAACTACTGTTATAGCCACAGTTGCCCTGGGGCAGACTGACAGAGGCGCGGCTGCCAAGCCAAGCGGCGCCAACGGTCCCTCCGACCACCACCAACACTCACTCACACAACTTTTACACCTACAGTGCAAAAGCATTAATAACCATCTGTTACAAGCCAACACATTCCACATTATTCTAAAAAGAAACAGATTTTTTTTTTTTAAATAAATAAAAGCAAGATGCAAATACGTATGAACTAGGCCAATATAAACCAATATCAAAACCTTCCTTCTTATTTTCAAATACTTACATTGCGGATTTTTTATCAAATCCGACCAAATGTACAAATTAGGCTGTTAACTAACCTAAAAAGGAAACTAATCCAGTGCAATGGAGTCCACACCAAACAAATGAAATGAATCTGAGACTCTTTTAGAATTTAGAAACGTTTCATTTCAGCACGAGGCCGTCGTCATCGCCATGCCAACAGCAGTTATTTTTTGGCCACTACGGTTCGCCCGAGGCCCCCCGGCGAGTGAGAACTTATTAGTGACGCTCATGCCAAGTATTCTGATAGTGTTAGGGCCTGAAGTGCATAAGACAGGTTTTTGTTTTACCTCAGAACAACTTCAAAATGATGGAACACATTAATAGAAATCAGTTTCACAGTTTATGGAGCGAATTGAGAGATTCCGAATCATGACGACTTTGTTGCCAGGGACCCAAAATACACAGTTCAGTACAGAGAGTATTCTGCACTTGCGGAAGAAATGACTTGGGAGATTCCACCCAAACAGCAGGCAGTAAAATCACACGCAAGGAACAAATGAGTATTTAAAAACTTGAATGTCCCGGCCCTAAAATGCATCTCTCGGACCTCAAATCTCACTTTTCTTCTCTGCCTATTGACACACTGTGAGTTGCGTGGTCCCCTTGTGTTTTTATTTTACGTATAATTTATTGCAGAACTTAAGCCTTTGCGTACACTACAGTCCGGTTGCTAGATAACAGTCATCATATTTTCCACCCACGTTCAAAGGGGAAGTTAAGATAATAAACTTAAACCATAAACTAAAATAGAACAGGCAGGCATCTTTCTCAGCTAAATACGTCATGTGTTTTACTGAAATTGGCAGTCCAACCTGTCATATGCACTTTAAATACGCTGATACGTCTGGTTCTTGATGGTTTTTGTATTATTTCTTTTGATGATATAGTTGTCTGATGTCCAAATCAGACTTAAGGTGCAAATTTATTCCTTACAAACAAAAAAAAGTGGTGAGTATATCCCAGTTTTGCAGTGGTCGGGACATATTCAACACCATGTATTCTGATGCCACCAGGTTTCAATTCAATTCAATTCAATTCAATTTTATTGTCACATGTGCATATACATACAAAATATATATAGCACAGATGAAATTGCTGTCCTCTCCCACCTCAGTGCAAACATTAAAAACATTCCAATAAAAAATTCAAGTATAAAACAAATGTGCAAACAACAAAATGTGCAAACAGACAGAAGTGCGCAAACAAGCCAAAAATGTGCAAACACTCAAAGTAAACAGACACAATAGACAAAACAATATTTACAGGTAAAAAAGTGAAGTAGTGCAAAAATGTATGAATAACAGTCACTGATTGTCCATATAATGTAAAAAAGTGAGGTAGTGCATTAGAGTTCGCAGTGTTCTTATTAGGTGACAGGGGGCCGAGGGGGGGCAGAGGGGAAAAGTGGGGGTAGGGCAGGGAGAGAGTTAAGTCCTCTGACAGCCTGGTGGAAGAAACTGTCCCGGAGTCTGCTGGTTCTAGCCTGGAGGCTCCGCAGTCTTCTCCCTGATGGTAGCGGGCTGAAGAGGCTGTGAGATGGGTGGGTGGGGTCACCTGCAATCCTGATGGCTTTGCGGGTGAGGCGGGAGTGATAAATGTCCTGTAGAGGGGGGAGAGGGACACCGATGATCCTCTCAGCTGCTCTGACGATGCGCTGCAGGGTCTTTTTGCAGGACGCGGTGCAAGAGCCGTACCACATCGTGATGCAGCTGGATAAGATGCTCTCAATGGTGCCTCTGTAGAATGTCTGGAGAATGGGGGTCGGGGCTCTTGCTCTTTTCAGTTTGCAGAGGAAGTAAAGGCGTTGTTGGGCTCTTTTGGCCAGTGATGCAGAGTTGCTGCTCCAGGAGAGGTCCTCAGAGATGTGCACACCCAGGAACTTGGTGCTGCTCACTCGCTCCACTGCAGCACCGTTGATGGTGAGTGGAGCATGCTGGATGTGCGCTCTCCTGAAGTCCACAACAATCTCCTTCGTCTTCTCCACGTTCAGGTGGACATTGTTGTCCTTACACCACGTGGCTAGCCTGTTTACTTCACTCCTGTAGCTCGTCTCATCGTTGTTGTGGATGTGACCGAGCACAGTTGTGTCATCCGCAAACTTAATGAAAAGGTTGGAGCTGGATGTTGGGGAGCAGTCCTGTGTAAGAAGGGTGAAGAGGAGGGGGCTCAGCACACATCCCTGGGGGACCCCTGTGTTCATCACGACCGTGCTGGATGTGTTGTTTCCTACCCGAACTGACTGTGGTCTCCCCGTCAGGAAGTCCAGCAGCCAGTTACACAGGGAGGTGCTGAGTCCTATTTGGTCCAGTTTGTGGATGAGCTGCTGGGGGATGATGGTGTTAAATGCTGAGCTGAAGTCGATGAACAGCATTCTGACGTGTGAATTGTTGGTCTCCAGGTGGGTGAGGGCTGAGTGGAGGGCGATGGAGATGGCATCATCAGTAGAGCGATTAGACCGATATGCAAACTGGAAGGGATCCAGGGTGGGGGGGAGGGAAGACCTGATGTGTTGCATGACGAGCCGCTCGAAGCACTTCATAAGGATGGGAGTGAGTGCAACCGGGCGGTAGTCATTGTGGCAGGTGGGAGTCGGCTTCTTCGGGACTGGGATGATGGTGGTGGTCTTGAGGCACGTGGGGACAACAGCTTGGCTCAGTGAGATGTTGAAGATGCCAGTGAAGACATCAGTGAGCTCCACAGCACAGTCTCTCAGGACACGACCAGGGATGTTGTCGGGGCCAGGGGCTTTCCGTGCATTTATCCCTTTGAGGGAACATCTCACACTATCGTGTGAAAGTGTCAGCATCTGGTCGCCGGGAGGGGGTGGAGTTTTCTGAGCCGTGGTGCTGTTGTTTATCTCAAAGCGGGCAAAGAAGTCATTGAGCTGGTTCAGCAGCAGAGGGGTGGAGCTGTCGCAGGTCTGCGGAGAGGGCCTGTAGTCCGTGATGGACTGAATTCCTCTCCACAGGTTCCTGGTGTCCCTGCTGTCCCTGAACCGGTCCGCGATTCTCTTGGAGTATTGCCTCCTTGCCACCCTGATACCACGTGCCAGATGGGCCCTGGCTGTCCTCAGGCCGGCCATGTCCCCAGCTTTGAAGGCCACGTTCCGAGCCCCCCAGAGCCTGTGGACTTCTCCTGTCAGCCACGTCTTCTGATTTGCTCGGATGGTGATAGTCCTTGTGACCGTGACATCATCCATGCACTTCCTCATGTAGGACGTGACTGACTCTGTATATTCCTGAAGGTCAACAGAATTATTGTATGTGGCTGCTTGTCTGAATATACTCCAGTCAGTGGTGGAAAAACAGTCCTGGAGTGCCTCTGTGGATCCCTCCGGCCACACTCGTACCTGCTTAAGAACTGGTTTGATGACTTTAACCAGTGGTCTATATGCTGGCATTAGCATAACAGTGGAGTGATCAGAGGCACCTAGGTGGGGGAGGGGAAGGGCTTTGTAGGCTCCTTTCTGTGTAGTAAAAACATTGTCCAGAATATTGTTTCCTCTTGTAGCAAAGTTTATGTGTCCGTGGAGTTGTGGGAAAACACTTTTAGGGTTTGCATGATTGAAGTCCCCGGCCAGAATGAGGAAGGCATCAGGATGGGCTGTCTGCTGGTCACTGATGAGCTGGTGGAGTTCGTGAAGAGCTTCGCTCTTGTTGTTGGTGGAGGAGCTGGGAGGGATGTAAGCTGCCACCAGCTTTTGTGGATTTAAGTTCTTTGGACCTCGCAATGGTCACGGCTTTATCATTTTTAAACGAACCAACTTTTTGAAACCATCGTGAACAATGCATCCTCGTAAGAAATTTTACTTGTATTTTTGTATTTGTATTTATTTATTTATGAAGGGACAATGCATATCAAAACAGGAATATATGGAAAAATCACATATCTGTAAATACGCAGGATTATAGCCAAAGCTAATTTCCATCCTCAGTCCCTGCTGGTGTGAACCAGCCACACGACCCCCACAGTTCATAAAAAACATTACAAAAAATATGCACAATTTACCACATACAAAGAATACTAATATTAGTCAATTCATACACTCATTCAATCATAACCACACGCTGCACTCACCACAAAGCAGATGCAACCGCATTAACAACAAAGTTACAATATCTAATATAAGGTGCCAATCACTTCATTATCTCGACCTATTCATATAATTCACTTTCATTCATATCCACATGGCATCACACACTACCGATTATAATTTACCACATTAAAGTTAAAGTGCTTCTCCGTTCACAGACCAATTCATGAGGTTTCATTTCACATATCCAAATACTATCACACATACTTCATAGCAGAATTTACAATGCTAAAACTACAAAAGTGCACAAATCAGTTTGAGTCTAATGTGGACAGTTTTGGTTTTCCAACAGCCATGACTTGAGTTGTTGAGAGAAAGAGCCAAGTGTGGGCAGCTCTCGTATTATTGCCGGAATAGTGTTCCAGGTTTGAGAGGCTCGAAAAGAGAATACTGCTTGTCCAAAGGTGCTTTTTCTAGATGGGATTACACAGTCACCTCTGGAAGTTGCTCTTGTTGCTCTATTATGACTTTTTTTGACAAATTCCTGGAGTGAGGTGGGAGCCAGTCCATGTAGAATTTTGTAAACAAGGGTGCAGTCTGCGAGTTTGATCATATTGTCGCAGCTTAATATGTTGTATTTTTTCAGAATTAAACAATGATGGTGAGTCTTTGGTTTTCTATCAAGAATTTTTAATGCTTGTTTGTATATGGTTTCAATAGGTTTCAAAGTCGTCTTGCATGCTGACGCCCAGCTCGTCATACAGTATGTCAAGTGTGGGACAATCATTGAATTAAAGTATAGATTAGCTGTTTCTGTTGTTAGGTTGTCTCTTATGTGCTTAAAATTAGACAAATTGAATTTCATTTTGTTAACAACTTTGTTAATATGTTGTTTAAAGTTGAGTTTGGAGTCAATGGTGACTCCAAGATACTTAAATTCGTTAACTGTTCGAATTATTGTTCCGTTAATCAATATTGGAGGATTATCTTCACTAATGATACTTTTAGAAAAAAACATGCTAACAGTTTTTGATACATTTAGGATCAGATGTGACCTTTGCATCCATTCAGAAACTTTACTCATAGCAGATGTTAATTCTTGAGCAGCTTGAGCTTTGTTTTTTGCATGTACATAGAGAACTGCGTCATCTGCATATAACTGACACTGCACATTCGGTGGACAGCTATCAGGAAAGTCATTTATATAAAGACAAAATAATAATGGTGATAAAGCTGAGCCTTGAGGGAGCCCTAACTGGTTTTCGCAAATCGAAGATGAAGCATTTGTTACTCTAACGAATTGTTTTCTTTGTGTGAGGTATGACTCCACCCAGTGCACAGTGTTTGGAGAGAGGTTGAAACAAGATAATTTTTCTAATAAGATTTGGCAATTGACTGTATCGAATGCTTTCTTGAGGTCGAGGAAAACTGCTCCCACAACGCCTCCTCTATCGATGTTCAGTTTTAATTTTTCCAAGAAGAAGCATACAGCTGTTTCTGTAGAATAATGCTTTCTGAATCCAAATTGTGTTTGGTGAAGATTGAAAGGACTGTTGTTTAGATGTCTTGTGAGTTGCCCTGCTACACACTTTTCCAGTATTTTAGATACTGCTGGCAAGATGCTTATGGGTCTGTAGTTGCTGGTTTCTGTTGGGTCTCCAGATTTGAATATTGGTGAAATTGCAGATATCTTCCAAAAATCCGGAAATGTATTTGTATTTATCGATTCTAGTGCTGCCACTAACGACTAATTTTCTAACGATTAATCTCTCGACTAATTTTTCGATTAGTCGACTAATCTAAACGACTAATAAAAAAAAAGCGGTTCTAACACACACAAGTGTGTGTGTTAGATTTTACCTTGTGTGTGCTGTGTGTGCGAGTTGCAAAGGTTATTGCTGTTATGTCTGTTGTGTGTGCTCATTCAACAATGTTGAACAACGATATGCACACACAATTTAACGAGTTTGCACGAGCAGCATATGCAACGGTATGCTCAATACCTCATGCATCGTGGTCGTGGTCGAGAAAGAGAGAGACCAGCCAGCAGAGTGCGCACGGCAAATACTTCCTCAAGTTTGTTTTCTTTGGCGGTGCCATTATTTACCACTGCTGTTAGCCTTTGGTGAAGCCGAGGTTAGCCACCTCGGCGTCAACCCCGGATGTAGCCGCTGTCAGCAGCACTGGTGTCGGCCTCGGGCGCAGTTGCTGCCCGCGGCACCGGTGTCCGCTCGGGTGTAGCCGCTGTTAGCCGCGCCGGTGTCCGCCTCGGGTGTAGCCGCTGTTAGCTGCGCCGGTGTCCGCCTCGGGTGTAGCCGCTGTTAGCTGCGCCGGTGTCCGCCTCGGGTGTAGCCGCTGCCTGCCGCACCGGTGTCGGCCTCGAGTGTAGTACGACTAGTGGTGTGGAGGGGAAATACCTGATCTCAGGCAAGCAAAAGGTCTCTGGACGAGCCGTTTGAGACCAAAAATAAATAAAAGGCGAATATTCGACCAAAAAAATTGTAGTCGACTCATTTTCATAATCGATTACGTCGACAACGTCGAATAATCGCGGCAGCACTAATCGATTCATTTATAATACAAGTAATGGGCAAGAGAAGTGATTGTTTATGATTTTTTATAAACATTGTGCTCAATCCAAAAGCATCTTTAGCTTTAGAATTTTTTAGGCCGCTGACTATCTTCTCAATTTGTGAAAGTGATACAGGACTAAGTTCAAAGGCTGGTTCATTAATAACAGCAGGCATTATGGCAAAACCAGATTCTGCAGGAACTGATGTCTGCTGTGTCAAGTTTTTAACAGAATCTATGAAATATGTATTGAAGGCGTTAGCCATTTTTAACGGATCATTAGACAATTCATTGTTAACTTTTATTTCTCTAATGTTATTTGAAGGGAAGTGTCCAGTCAATTTTCTAATGTGTGTCCACACCTCTTTCATATTGCATTTGGCATTTTTTATAGTGTTAATGAAAAAATTTGCTTTAGCATATCTAATTTCTGCAGAGACTTTGTTTCTAAGTGAGCAAAAAAGTTGTCTATCTGTAGCTGTTTTAGTTTTCAGTGAAACCTTAAGTGCATGGTCACGTCGTTTCATCTGTGTCCAGATTTCTTCATTCAACCAAGGTAGGTGTTTTTTCTGAGGTCTGACTTTTACCTTTTTCTGAAATTTCTGCATTAAATCTTGAATTGTGTTAATGAATATTTTGCAGTTTTCATCTAAATTGTCAGTTGAAAGGTGTTCAACCCAATTAATTTCATTTAAGGCTGCTTCTAGGTTCTTTATTTCACTTTTGGGTATTTTTAACTGTTCAGCTGGCTTGTTAAAAGGACGAACACACCTATTTTTTGGTAACTTCCTAGAAAAAAGAATCAAATTGTGGTCTGATAGACCGGTGATCATATTATATGTTTTATAGATTCTATCCTGTCTGTTAGAGAATACCAAATCAATGCAAGTTTCAGTTAATTTGCTTATCCTTGTTGGGCCATGTATCAGTTGAAAAAGGTCATGTTTATTTGCGAGAAATTTGAGCTTTTTGCGGGTTGATTTATCGAGCCAATTCACATTAAAATCTCCAAGTAAAATTATTTCCTTCTTCCAATTACATTCTTTGAGGATAGCCTCTAATTCCTCATAGAACACATTAGGTGTTGATGGAGCCCTGTATATTCCAATCAGCATAATAGACATTTGGGGGGAGAGGCTTACATTGAGCCCAATACATTCTAAACTGTTAGGGGATGTCCATTTTACTTGGCTGCATTTTAGGTAATCCCTGACATAGAACATCACACCTCCACCTCTGCCCTGTCACGCCTAAAGATGTTATATCCTGGAACATTCAAACCTGCTACTGGAGTGTTTGGATGTAACCAAGATTCAGTTAGACATAAAAAGTCAATATTTGATTCACTCAAGAGATGTTGTATTTGGTCACATTTAGGCATAAGGCTTCGGATGTTTAAGTGACCACCAAGCAGGCCTTTGGGTTTGGCTTTCAAACTCCAAAGTACTTGAGCATGATTCAGAGTCTGAAAATATTTATATTTGCGATTCTTGAAGATGACTTTCTGTTTTAGTATATGTGAGTATTTTACAGTACTAACCGAGAGAGCAGATCGGTGTGTTGAGTTCTTCTGTTTAACTGTATTGTTTGCTGGGACCTTGGTCACAGGCTGACAAACAGTTGCTACCTCCGTGCGGGTAACTGCTCGGGCAGCGACTCCGTCGGTAACTCCCGGTTTGTGTGTTGCCAGTCCCCGGCGCGTATCCGCGCAGAGGGCCGCCGCTCCATCGGCGCTCCCCGGTTTGTGTGTTGCCAGTCCCCGGCGCGTATCCTCGCAGAGGGCCGCCGCTCCATCTGCGATTCCCGGTTTGTGTGTTGCCAGTCCCCGGCGCGTATCCGCGCAGAGGGCCGCCGCTCCATCGGCGCTCCCCGGTTTGTGTGTTGCCCGTCCCCGGCGCGTATCCGCGCAGAGGGCCGCCGCTCCATCGGCGATTCCCGGTTTGTGTGTTGCCAGTCCCCGGCGCGTATCCGCGCAGAGGGCCGCAGCTCCATCGGCGATTCCCGGTTTGTGCGTTGCCAGTCCCCGGCGCGTATCCGCGCAGAGGGCCGCCGCTCCATCGGCGATTCCTGGCAAGCATGATGTTAGCTCCAACTCGATGACACTGGGATCTGCTGCGCTATCGGTGTTCCGTCTGAATGAAAACACTTTTAGGGTTTGCATAATTGAAGTCCCCGGCCAGAATGAGGAAGGCATCAGGATGGGCTGTCTGCTGGTCACTGATGAGCTGGTGGAGTTCGTGAAGAGCTTCGCTCTTGTTGTTGGTGGAGGAGCTGGGAGGGATGTAAGCTGCCACCAGCAGTATGGCGCTAAACTCCCGCGGCAGGTAGAATGGCCGGCATCTGATGATAACCAGCTCCAAAAGTGGTGAGCAGTGTTTGCAGACCACAGCAGCGTCTCGGCACCAGGCGTCACTGATGTAAACACAGAGTCCCCCGCCGCGAGTCTTGCCTCCCTTTACGAGAGCTCTGTCCGCCCGGTAGCATGTTAGCCGGGCTAGCTCTACAGCATGGTCCTGTACGCTGCTATTTAGCCACGTTTCCACAAACACAAAGACGCAGCACTCACTCTCAGTCTTGGAAGTAGCGCGGAGTAGACGGATATAATCCAGTTTATTGTCCAGCGATCGTACGTTGGCCAGTGTAATGGATGGGATGGCTGGCCGGTGAGGGCTAGCCGCTAGCCTAGCCCGGATACCACCGCGCTTCCCCCTCTTCTGCCTCCGCATAATCCGCTTGTGGCGCCTCCACCGTGGGATAGTTGCCGGAGTGGGGGTCGGTGATTGAGCAGGCCTCCGGAGTAGATCGCAGTCGAGTAGTACCTCCGCGACTGCTGGGCTAATATCCACAAAAGTAGTACTGCTGTGGTCGGTGGACACGACAAAGAAGAACAGATACACACAGACGAACAGCACAAAAAACAAAAAACCAGGGGAGAGAGAGGAGCCGCTGCGTGTGCACACGCCGCCATCTAGGTTTTTTATACCATATGGTTTATAGATGAGAGCTTTTGTTTGATCAGGCAAGTGCAAATTTACATAAAGTAGAATAGGTTACATTCATGGCCATTGGGAACTTGATCTTAGCTGTGTACCAAATGGCACTCATATCAACAATTTGAATATTTAAGCTTGTTTTTAGGAACTGGACCCACAAATTTATACCATATCTTGTGGATTTAAGTTCTTTGGACCTCGCAATGGTCACGGCTTTATCATTTTTAAACAAACCAACTTTTTGAAACCATCGTGAACAATGCATCCTCGTAAGAAATTTTACTTAACACCGGTTTGATTCAACATCTGCAATTTGAAGATTTGAAGGTAAATTATGTACAATTCTGAAGCCTATTCTGAATGCAAAGAAGTGCTTTTACTATTTACTGTTTTTACATTCACTACACACAGGATCACAGGTTTTGCTAAAGTAATGTGATAATGTCTGACGAAATTTACAGAATCAAGCAGTGTTCCGGAGTCCGGTCCAGTGCGGCCAGTGAGGCAAGTCAGTGGTGGAAAAACAGTCCTGGAGTGCCTCTGTGGATCCCTCCGGCCACACTCGTACCTGCTTAAGAACTGGTTTGATGACTTTAACCAGTGGTCTATATGCTGGTATTAGCATAACAGTGGAGTGATCAGAGGCACCTAGGTGGGGGAGGGGAAGGGCTTTGTAGGCTCCTTTCTGTGTAGTAAAAACATTGTCCAGAATATTGTTTCCTCTTGTAGCAAAGTTTATGTGTCCGTGGAGTTGTGGGAAAACACTTTTAGGGTTTGCATGATTGAAGTCCCCGGCCAGAATGAGGAAGGCATCAGGATGGGCTGTCTGCTGGTCACTGATGAGCTGGTGGAGTTCGTGAAGAGCTTCGCTCTTGTTGTTGGTGGAGGAGCTGGGAGGGATGTAAGCTGCCACCAGCAGTATGGCCGCGGCACGATGAAGAAAGTGCCATTCACAAGCCCGGGAGATATGAGCATGTTTAACGGAGGTCTTTATTTATTAGTCTTTATTCCGGGTGCCCTACCACAGGTTAGGCAGGAGCCACTGGACGCCCAAGCTTACTACGGACACAGAACAATGACACAAGTTAGCGTAAAATCAAACTGTCGTGACCGAAAATCCATTAAGTTAGGCCCACCATAGAAAACCTGGAAATTCATACAGAGACAAGACATGTTATTTAAAAAAAGTGAAGTTACTCCTGTGAAAGAGAAGGATTTTGAGGCGGATTTAAGAAACAAAGCAAAGGTGAGATAGAAGGTGAGCCTTTGAGCATGCAAGTGATTTTATGAGGTTTTTTAATCTATATTCTATTCCATTACTGAATTTAAACAGTTGTAAATAATACCTCAGGTGGCCTAAACAAACCTTGAGCGTGTATTTGGGCTTTGATTGAATGGCGTCGATCACTGCCATCTTAGCTTGTCGAAAGAATCACAAATACAGATTTTAAGACTCTGAAATCTACTAGGAGGACCCCAAAACTGCGAGGTCAGTCAGTGGTCGCTCATGCAAGAACATTTTAATATTGTTCTTTATGGCATGAGTTTTCCAAATACTGAAACTTTTTACAGTACTTCCTGAAGCTGTTACTGAAGTCATACTTTAATCTTTATCTTAACACAATCTGACCATAAAGAGCTGATTTAGCTGGAACTACATCCAATAAGCTGCTTTGTGAAATGAAACCCTTTCAAAAGAACATTTCAGTCTCGCTAAAATCTTAAACCTTAAACTTTTTGGCAATGTTTGCTAATGTATCCTCATGGTAACTGCTTAACATTCTGCCATAGACATGCATGACAAACACCCTTATTGTCAATGCAAAATATAAACTCTGTGTGTTAGAACGACGTGGGTGTTTTGTGCCTTCTAAATACATAAATTCGTCTAAACCTGAGAGTTTCTTCGCTTTTTAAAAAATACTATCCTTGGGTTTTGGAATGATGAACATTATGACCGTGGGCTGGCAAAGCGATTAACAGTTTAAGATGACATATTCGATCTTCTGGATGGGAAAAAAGTTTAAGATGTTGCATATAACAGAAGTTTGCTCAAATAACGTTCAGTTTGTGTTTTGCCAGATAAAGCTGTTGCTCCGACGGTGAAGCTGTAGCTTGTTGGCAAACAGCAGGGGAAATAAAGGACAATATTCCTTGGCCCGCAATGTATTTCCTCGACAAACAAACTCAGAAACGGCTTATTCAAAAGTAATCCGCATTTATGATTCCAAAGTCAGTGTTCCAACTTAATCAGGGCTTCTACTATTGTGTACTTGCTTTTGTTTGCTTTAGATTTTAGGTACTAGCTACGTATTAAAGACTTAGATTTAGAAAAACATTGGTCATGTGGCAATTTGTGGAGGAAAGAGGTTGAGAAATAAAGCTAAAAAATAAAGGAAGTAGTGGTGCGTTCTGAAGGGGATGACCTACACCTACGTCATCAAGTTTCCATCCAAAACAGGGAGGGCAGGCACAATTTAGGCACAAGGAACACACTTTTCTGGCAGCGTAAACCTTCATTTAACAACATAAAAGTGTTCTAATTTATTTTATTAGCCCTAACCCTTAATCCTAACTATTGTGTCATTTAGACATGTTAACCCTTGTTGCTAGGTAACAGTTATGGAGTTATTACCTGCTGCTTATGTCTGTTTAGGTAAGATTTTTTGTAAACTTCTGAGTTTTTACAGGCTTGGTCACTCACAGCTTTGAATCCAAATACTGTGATGTAAAATGCATAGAAGCAGACCCGCTACTCATTCAATTCAATACATTAGGTGAACATGGTCGGCCTATTTTCTTCTTACCGATAGCGCTACCATGTCTGCTTCTTTTGGTGCTTCTGTGTAGGTTTTCCCAGAGCTGAAATCCAACAATGGCTCATCAAAAAGCGTACGGATTTAGTAGCAACGTTTAAATGCACAGCCAACACACTACCACAAAACTACGCCCCATCACACAGGAAGAGGTCCCCCACCAAGCACACGGAAGTACCCAACTCCACGGCCGCGCCTCGCTTCTCTTTCCTCGCTTCCTTCTCGCTTCCTCTCCTCGATTCTGCGGGAAATGGAGAGGATCGAGGAGAAGGAAGCGAGGAAATTGAAGTGAGAAGTGGCCCATGTCTGATTTTCAATTCAACTATTCGGAATCGTCATTTTCTCTGTGGAACTTGAAATGACAACATCCCACCACAGTTAGGCCATAGTTTGCACTCACCCTCATCACGGTTCAGTTAAGATGTGCATTCACCAAAAGGGTTTTCTTATTCAGCATGCCATTTTAACATGCAACTTGTGATTTTGTTTCAAATCTCACCATACTTACCGTAAAACTGTACACACGATTTGGTGAGTTAAATTAAGCAGCTTTGACTTTGTTGTTTGAGCACCGAAGCAATGGCAACATTAGGTGAAACATTACATATCCCGACTACAGAATGCATTCATATATTAAACTATAACTTGTGTCTAAATATTTATGTTGACTTTTGTTAGATAACTACAACCCAGATTGCCGTTGCTTTGTCACTCAAGTACATAAACATGCGATGAGTGGTTTATTCTGAAAACATTCCCCAACACAGTGGACCCAGGTATTACTGAAGGATGCACCTGATATTGGTGCAGGATATTAAAATTTGTATATCAGCTTCCAAATATCGGCTCAGTCGAAATCCTGGTTATAAGACTAATTACAGGTCATAAAAAGTGTCACGGTGTTTGAACTTTGGATTATGCAAAGTTATTCTGTAGTTACTGTATTTTTCGGACTACAAATCGCACTTTTTTTCAGGGTTTGGGTGGCAAATTATACTCAGGTGCGACTTAAAAATAAAATTTTTCACACTGACAGTCCACAGACCATATATATTAATCAAAAATGAAAAAACAAATTATCCGTTTTTTTCATTTTGGTTTTAGAGAAAAATAATAAAGAAAAGAGTTGTTTTTTTTCTTCTTATATTTAGTTCTATATTGAAAAACGAATGATGCACAGATTCTTCTCTATTGGGTGGTTTTTATTACTACAACTTGTATAATTTGCCTTTCAAGATGAAATGTCGGTTCTTGGTCTTTAATTTTACAAAATAAATTTCCCCCTTATAGTCCGGTGAGACTTATATATGTTTTTTTTTATTCTTCATTGTGCATTTTTTGACTGGTGCGACTTATACTCCGGAAAATACGGTACTTGAGAGATGCATAATAGCTACATTTTGCCTTATTTTAATTTTGTTGTTTTGGAAATAAATACAGTTACTGTTATGACATCAGTATCGGAACTGAATCAAAGCTGAATCAGTGCATTCTTAAAATTTGCGTTTTAATATTTAGAGCTGATTTTACATAAATTATCAAATAACTTTTACCAATTGAATTCTATACCTGCTAAAGAATCATTTGCGCTGGAAAAAATAAGCACATCCACTGACACCATTTATGCATCCATCTAGCTATACATGGGTAAAAAGTATGAGTACACCCAACCCATCTGTGTTGAAGAATGCCATAGAATAGAGCCTTGTTGCCGTGGGGAGTAACAAACAAAATATAATAATGCAAAACGTACAGGCACACAAGCAGCCCATGTATGTGCCAAAAGAAAAGACTGAAATAACAATGTTTGTGCAGTGTAAAAGAGTTAGGGGCTTTTACAGTCCAGAAGACATGAGTTAGCAAAGCCTTAACATAAACGGAGAAATTGTTACCGCTTATTTTTCTTTAGTAAATGCAAGCTCCGCAACCAATTGCGGCAATGAGGGCTACAAAACATTTGACAAATAAGCACATGTGATATGACAACATAACCGTGAAAACATAGTGCAATGCATGACAAAATATCAGCGGAATTATGAATTATGAAAATGGAATATCAGATCACTATCACTCTATACTTTGATAAACATTAAAACTACTCATTTGGACAAGTATCGAAACTAAAAAAAAAGTCACATTCACAGGACAGAAATGAGCCTTTCCTGAATCACTTAGGAATGATCTTGAGCTGTATCAGAACAAGTATAAGAGCACATAGTCTAGGGCTGGGCAAAACAATCTCTGCTTTGGTCCATCTCGATGATAAGGCATACGCATTTTAATCGACGGGTCTACAGCCAATCGCGTAGGGGTAAGAGCGCAGAATGCTGATGAGGATTTACACTCTCTTGTTGCCTGAGCCACAGAGCGTCTCTTTATGACTCCTCAAGTTTTGACTTCAAGCTACACAATTTGACTAAAGTCCAGCGTCTCTCCTTCTGCCTCTGCGGCGTCGTCTCTGATCCAGCTGCAGCTCCTCATCTTTTCTCTTCTCTGGTGCTTCTCATCTTTATAATCCAAGTTAGAGAAAGTAAACGGCTATTTTCTCACCGTTTACGGGTGAAACGTAAGAGCTCATTTAGCGCACATGTTTCTGTTGATCTCACTAACGGTAACGTGCATATACATTTATGTTTAATGTATTGTACAAATGCGTTCCATACTTGAAATGTGAATATCTCCAGAATTATTGGTCCTAGCAACACGAACACGAAAAATAAAAACACCTTGTGTTTTATGTCCGAAGTCCACGTCTATATTTTTAAGATGGATGCCAATCAAATCAATGAATCGATGAATATAAGGGGAAAAAAAGGTATTCTTTTTTTTCCCCGTATCGCCCAGCCCTAACACAGACCTATACACTCTTGGACCACTATGGAACATACCGGGATTACACACACATAACATCATGGTAATATAGAAGAAAGAACTATTTAATATTGATAATCATTCTATTGTCTAAAGAAAGTTTTTTTATTCTCATGGTGGAATCAGAATCAGCATTGAGCATGAAGTTAATTCCCTAGTATCACTTTTAATATTGTGACAACACTAATTATGATTTATATTAGTAGGACTACGATTAAAACTAATGGATCTTTTCAAAGATTTTCTCTGATTTATAGATTAGGTATTAGGGATGGTTGAATGATTGGTGCCATTAGTGACAATATATTTCAGTCATCGAGATCAGTTGGATATTTAGCACTAATAGTTTTTACCTAAGTGGCTTTTGTCATTCTCACTTTGTCCTTAGTGCTTTAAATGTGTCTTTTTAAACAGACTAGAGTTTAAATGGAAACAGAGGAAGAATCAAGTTCAAAATTTGGAGCATTTGTATGATTCCACAAACACGCAACAAAAGTGATCATATCCCAGATTCAGGTTTCATTTTTGCTCAAAAGTGAAAAGTCACCTTAGCATGAAAAAAATGTATACATAAGCCATATAAATGACAACAGCAAGACAAAAGTCGGATATCGTTATCTGTTATCCGCTGTTTGACTTTTGGTGCTGTGCAAACTTAAAACAGTCCAAACTAGGGATGTAACAATGACCGAAATATTGTAATATCATAATAATAATATCGTGAACCATCACAATATATTGACTTAAAAGTCTCTTTGCTTAACTTCATTTCTGTGGTGCTGTAATAGTTTAACAAAGAAAACAGAGCAAACTAAATAGACCATAATGCTTTGCTCTGTTTAAGCGTGAACATGAAGAACTAACTGTTCTTAAGCACTTTTAAATGTTAGTTCTTCTTCAAAAGTAGCACATTCACTCTTCTGTAAGGCTCTCAGACTGTATATATGAATGGACATAGCTAAAGCGTTAGCTGCCACGTGTCAAACAGGAAGTGCTCCAGGAGGCTCTTCCAGCTCCTTCTCTCCCTTTTTCCCATTGACTTACATTGGGATCTTATCGTCCCTCTCTCTGGACCTGCTGCTGTGGCCTCGTCATTTTGGTCTTAAAATGTTCGTATGAACCGGCGACACATGATCCTGATTTTTCATCTCACTGTTTTGCTCCTAAATCAAGATATGAACATGAATAACGGACCAAACAGACGCCTAGCGTTAGCAACAGGTTTGATTGACAGCTAGTGCGTTTCGTTAAGTAAGTTCCCTTCTCGCTTTCCTGCGCCAATTTTTGTAATAAAATTACAAAATATCTCAAACAATTAGAATAGCTAACATTACTAGAATCTTAACTAGCATAATTTAACTAGCATAAAGTAAAGTGAATTTCGTTAAATTGTGACTCTATTGTTGTCGCATGTAACAGAACATACAACATAAATCAATGACTTAAACTTACTATTTAAAGTTTGATGATAAAAGCTAAAAGTTTCCTTATTCTCAAGAACCACCGAAGTCTGTGCAGAATGGAGCAGAGTATCGCCGCTCCCCGGTGAGAGAGGGCGGGCACATTTAACGACCTCAATTATGATTGGCTCTTGTGGTTGCTATGATACTTGTGAACGGATTTCCAAATATGGAACCTGGCTCCAAATTCGCTCCTGTAACCGTGGCATTGGGAGCCTCATTTGAGCGGTGCTGAACACTGTGGGTGACGTCACACTCACTTAGTCCACTCATATATACGGACTATGTAAGGCTCCACAAAATATCGCAATAACTATTATCTGAAAGATTTGGATATCGTTACATCCCTAGTCCAAACATTTTCCCTTCCTATCATCCTCATTTTTCACTGCCATGAGTCTAGAAACCACAGCAGAGTTTTACCATCACAGTAATGCAAGCAAATACTAGCATGCTGACAGCACACCAGTCTAACTTTCGGATGTTAGATGTGGATTATTCCAATGTTCAATTAATATTTCATTATTCCAATTAGTTGAACTCCTGCTTGTTAGGATAGCTGTTAACCCCCACAGAGTAACATGTTAAGGGGGGTGAGGTTAAACATAATGGAGTTTTGTCTCACATACCGACAGTGTTATACTATGAGAATATAAAAATACTTAAAAAGAGCACTTACCAAGCACGGTGCTAACTCCAATCACTACTGAGTTACTGTGGCTTGCTGCTGCAAAAGACAAAGAAATACATCCATTACAAGATGAAAGCAAAATGTATATTCCAGTACACAGAGGTGGGAATGATAATGCAGCCATGGCAAATGCACGAGGAAAATATGTACATGCAGGTAGAGAGTCGGGAAATAAATGCAGTAGGAGGAGAATTCCATTTAAAGTGAAAGTACAGAGAAGCACAAAATGAAGCAGTGGGTTTGGTGTGAAAGGAGGAGCAGTGAAGCCTCTGTGAAATGAATGAGGGCTGAAAGATCAAGAATTCAATCTGTAATTCTTGATTATTTAGAGGAAAGATTATTATTTATGTCTTCTTGTTTTCGCTGTAATTGCGCGGTATTGCTACTGTACGCCGTTATTTAAAAGACTCCATATTATGTTTGTTTCTGAGCTACGCGTTTTGTTTAATTCACACGTTTAACAAACAAACGCTGCATATCTGAGATGGAAAACGCTCCGTTCCACCTTGTGATGTCATGTGGAAATACAGGAAGTGCCCCACATACACTTTCACAGGAATCATTTGGATAATTTTAGCTCTGGACTTGCTTATCTTTACTGAACAAAAGATAAAAAGGCAGCTGTTAACTTTAAACTACCCCTCCATGACATCACAAGGTGGAACAAAGCATTTTCAGCTTTGGAGATGTAGACAATAATGTGTGGATGAAACAAAACACAAGTTGAGGTGTGTTTTTGATGAGGTAACGGCGTTATAACATGCTTAAAGCTCGCAGGAGTCCATTTTGCGTAATATAGAACCTTTAACTATAGGTTTTAATGTATTGTTCTACTCTCACTGTATTAATCTTGTCTAACCTCACTGTTTTTACACTGTCCCTGTGAAATAAATACAATATATTCTGTTAATGGTTAAAAGGTGCACTACGGAACCTTTCTGGTGCAAGGTATGCCACCTGCTTGTCACCATGGAGATGTTATTGCCTTGCGTCCATGTACTTTTATTATTACAAGCTCTTTAACGCTCAAAAATACCTTGTAAAAATCAGTTTTTACTGTGAGCTATGTCGCATTTCCACAGATCTGACCTCTAACTTGGCCTAATGATGCCACCTGCTTGTTACCATGGAGACGTTACTGCCTTATGTCCATGTGCATTTAGTATTACAAGCACTTTAACGCTCCAAAATACCTTGTAAAAATCTGTTTTTACTGTGAGCAATGTCGCATTTCCACAGATTTGACCTCTAACTTGGTCTAATAACACCCCGTGGAGTTTAATGCCATATTGTGGACTATTCTGAGTAAAACTAGAAATATTTCCATGAAGAGAAGCTACAATCCTCCACCAGAAAAGTGACATAGTGCATCTTTAAATGTCAATACTCCTGGATGCTTTATGATGTACACTGCGAGTCTTGATTTTTGTTTCAATACTTCCCAAATCAGAAATTTTTAGACGCTAGAAGAAATGCAGACAGGCGTTTTTCCCGAATCGTTCAGCCCCAAGAATCATTTTGGACAGAGCCAGAGGCAGTTCTTCTTAGCTTACGTATGCATTCTGGGGGTTCTGGAGACCACTGGCTGTTTTTTTCACAGGTCACGGTATTGGCTCCTTTCATTTCATTTCCAGATTCGCAATCAAACACCACTGTGTCCTTGTACGTATAAGAGGAGCGCCAACCCTCCACCAGCCGCCCATGCTTTACCTCAGGAGCCTTGCATTGAATTACTAAGGCCAAAGAAAAGTAAAATGAACAGGGGAACACGCTTTGATTTGCAATGTAAGAGTCGGAACAAGGGCGAGGGAGAGGATAGTTGCCAGATTGTTTGTTAACCACATGAGGTCGTAATAATTACCTCGGGCTGGGCAATATTACTCATGTTGACTGACCCCGATTTTCAGTTTGATTTCACTTTTCAATATTCATTTTCCAAATATAGAAATACTGACGTTTAATCATTGTGGTAACAAAAAACAGACACATTTTTCCTCTGCATTTAAGCTTGCACAAAACTTGCTCTTAATCTTAATGAAAATTGTATTATTTGCACAGCCAAATAAAGCGCTTTATGGATTTAGAAATTATGGTTTCCATCCATCCATCCATCTTCTCCCGCTTAATCCGGCTGGGTCGCGGGGGCAGCTTGCTGCCCAATACTCATAGCACCTGACCCCCCCTATGAACCCCTCTGCAGGTGGTGAACCCACAGGAGGGTGGACAACATGGTCCTTGATGTTAGTTCATAGGGGTATAATGAAAGTCGGAGTCTGGTTGTAGCATAACCATTAGCAAGACAATACGATCAAATTACTGAATGCTGAAAACAATTTATTGAACTCCTTGGTTAAGTTGGTAAAGCTTAGTTAGGGGTTCAGGTTTGAAAAACATGAATCAGTGGAATATTACTAGGGCTGGGTGATAAAACGATAACGATATGTATCTCGATAGACGTGTACTCGATATCAATACAAAATCCATCCATCCATCCATCTTCTCCCGCTTAATCCGGCTGGGTCGCGGGGGAAGCGTGCTGCCCAATACTCATAGCACCTGACCCCCCCTATGAACCCCTCTGCAGGTGGTGAGCCCACAGGAGGGTGGACAACATGGTCCTTGATGTTAGTTCATAGGGGTGCGGGCATGTTTTGGGTTGATGGGGGAAACCGGAGGAAACCCATCCATACACGGGGAGGAACATGCAAACTCCACACAGAAAGGCCCGGGCGACCCGGGGATCGATACTTTTTTCTTTAGCCATTTCTCCTAAAGATTATATTGTAATTTCAGCATTTTGTAACTAAATCAGACCACTGCCAACTGTTTGCATCTTAATAATAATAATGTATTTAGGTAATCTTTTGCATAACTGGAAATATGTGGTCTATTTGTTTCACTTTGCTAAATAAAAACTTTAAAAGGTTTTATGAAAGTTCAAAACAGGTAATGCAGTTTTAATATTATGAGAGAACAGTGGATATGGACCATAGTGTAATATTAATCAAAGGCTAGAAGTTAAAATCAATTGTGTACCAATGAAACTTCTGGGTTTGCGGATGATAAAAACACTTTAAATTAGATGCGGGCAGTACACGGCAGTCTCAATTTGACCCTAAAGGCAGTTACACACTACAGGATTTTCCAGTCTTAAACGATTTTTAAACGTGCGACAAAATGTGCACACCACAGACACGAGGAGAAACTTATGAGACTTAAAATCTCTGATCGCAAAGACTGCAGTGGGATCGGTCTGCGTAAAACAGGCTGCGCGACCACGTCAGCTGTTTCCTGTCTACAGTAAAACTACTCGCATTGAGTCTTAAGTGTTCAAAAGATCAGAGCTCTGCACTTCTAGTTTAGATACAAGTCAAAACTGTGTGAAATTTGTGAAATGTGGTGCAATGCTTCAGATACAGGATTTTTAAAGCATAAAAAATTGGCGATAAAGTCCACAGGAAGTAGAGTCACTATCACTAATCTGCAACTTTACGCTCTGTGGACATAAACAATCACATGCAAGGCACAACTTTCGCCTTTTTACTTTCAAAGAACGCTTCAGAATGGATTACTGGTTTGTGGACTAGATGTAATTATTTACGGACAATTTCTATGGATAATGTGGATCAGATGCTGCACTTTAAATTTACCACTTTATGGGAGGTGAGTAATAAAGTCTTTATTTTCGCTCTATCCTGACTTTGTTTGTCACGTCTCTGTGTCCGTCACTCCTCTGCCCCTGACGCTCTGTTTTATCGACTGTTACAGTTGCGTTGTTGATGTTTGGTGGTTACGATCTGACACTGACACCACACATGAGGAGCAGTGTCTTCAAAATCGCACACGGAGACAAACATTTTGATCGAATGTTTTTTTTTTGTTTTTTTTAAAGAAACTGGCTAAAATTTAGCCAGAGCCCTCTCTGGTGTAGCTCCACTTTAAATCTTTGTTGCAAAGCTTGGTTGCACGAGCAAAGGCCTCGTCCTCTGGTGCAAATACTGGGAACATAGACAGTATAATGAATATATACAGGCTATGATTAGGACCCAGCCCGAACCCGCGCACATTAAAACTCACATGTTGCGCTTCACTGCAGCAGTTCTAGTATCTGCAGAAGCGTGGTTCTGTTTGCGTAACAAATCACACTTCGTTTTGCTATTTACGCTGAAGTGCACTGTTTAGGACCTGTTTGAAATGACCCACACCCTCACAGGATTTACCGCACACAGAAGCTTTCAGTGGAGTTTTAGACTAAAGCTCCTGCATCATGGAGCGAGGAGCACCTGACGCAGCGTGTACGAGCTCTGGATGTGTCTCCGTCCAGGTGAGGAGCTTTGTCTTTGCGTGTGATTCGTGACCCGTCTCATTCACGCTGGAGCATTGTTTGTGTGGTTTCGATGCAGAACCATGAAACTACAGTATTCACGTGTTTGCTCCGTGCGCACAGGACACCAGGCGCCTTTTTCTTGTCTCTTGCGGTTTAACATTTGGGAAGGTTAAGATTAAAATAAAAATGTTTAAATTAGTATTTTTCCCTCCTGGTCCTTTTAAATAGGTCATACAGTGTTTCGATAATTATTGATATCGACCGATATGAAACACTTATTTCGTGATACAGATTTCAGCCATATCGCCCAGTCCTAAATATTCCACACAAAAAAATATTCCCAATAATCTGCAGTGTACTGAGTCAGCTCAAAGAATCACCAACAGAGAGCTACTGTCAGAGACAATGTGGGAAACCGAATTAAAAAATTTGGAACCACTGTCCTTGCCCTTGTGCTGACATTGCTCTAAACCTCTAGAGGATTTGGAGTTTTTTATCAGCGGTGACTTACATGTGCACACTGGCAGTTTGGGAGACCACTGACCGTTTTGGTCACAGGTCACAGTACTCTGTCCAGTCATATTGCGTCCAGAGTCGCACACAAACTCCACTGTGTCCTTGTACTTATAAGAGGGTTTCGTTTGGCCCACCACCTTCCCACCCTCCACTTTGGGGGCAGGGCACTCTATCACTACGGACAGAGGAAGACCATAAATGAACAAAAAAAATACATTTACCTTCAAATACAACATACTGTACCAAATCAAACCATAACATGCACAAAGGTGGTAACTTTTGTGGAGGATGGTAAGCTATGTTATTGCTTTGCGTCCCTAAACCTTAAACTAATCTATACCGTATATTTCATTACGTAGGTTTCTACGGCTAAAAAGTTCCTTGAAAACCATGCATTATTACTGTGGCATTTTAGTGCTGTTAACACATATGCACATGGAAACAAGGTTAGTGTATGAATGAGTTAGGGCCCAGTACAACAGTGGAACACAATGGAACACAAAATGGCTGCCCTTTTCTGTTTCTCTAAATAAATTCCCATACATTTTTTCCAATAAACTTGATATTAAGTCGAAAACTGGGGTATGTTACTTTTTTCTTTAGCCATTTCTCATAAAGATTATATTGTAATTTCAGCGTTTTGTAACTAAATCAGACCACTGCCAACTGTTTGCATCTTAATAATAATAATGTATTTAGGTAATCTTTTGCAAAACTGGAAATATGTGGTCTATTTGTTTCACTTTGCCAAATAAAATTTTTAAAAGGTTTTATGAAAGTTCAAAACAGGTAATGCAGTTTTAATATTAAAAAATAAATATAATATTAAAAAAGTGGATATGGACCATAGTGTAATATTAATCAAAGGCTAGAAGTTAAAAATCGATTGTGTACCAGTGAAACTTCTGGGTTTGCGGATGATAAAAACACTTTAAATTAGATGCAGGCAGTACACGGCGGTCTCAATTTGACCCTAAAGGCAGTTACACACTACAGGATTTTTCGGCCTTAAACGATTTTTAAACGTGCGACAAAATTCGCACACCACAGACACGAGGAGAAACTCATGAGACTTAAAATCTCTGATCGCAAAGACTGCAGTGGGATCTGTCTGCGTAAAACAGGCTGCGCGACCACGTCAGCTGTTTCCAGTCTACAGTAAAACTACTCGCATTGAGTCTTAAGTGTTCAAAAGATCAGAGCTCTGCACTTCTAGTTTAGATACAAGTCAAAACTGTGTGAAATTTGTTAAATGTGGTGCAATGCTTCAGATACAGGATTTTTAAAGCATAAAAAATTGGCGATAAAGTCCACAGGAAGTAGAGTCACTATCACTAATCTGCAACTTTACACTCTGTGGACATAAACAATCACATGCGAGGAACAACTTTCGCCTTTTTACTTTCAAAGAATGCTTCAGAATGGATTACTGGTTTGTGGAATAGATGTAATTATTTACGGCCAATTTCTATGGATACTGTGGATCAGATGCTGCACTTTAAATGTACCACTTTATGGGAGGTGAGTAATAAAGTCTTTATTTTCGCTGTATCTTGAGTTTGTATGTTGCGTCTCTGTGTCTGTCGCTTTATCGGCTGTTACTCTAGCATGGCTGATGTTCGGTGGTTCTGATCTGACACTGACTCCACACATAAGGAGCAGCGGCTTCAAAATGGAGACAAAAAGTAGCTGAACTTGGAGAGAAAAAAATCGCAACCAAAACCAGGCAAATTCTCCTGTAGTGTGTGGCGGCCTTAAGAGCTGCTTTTAAAATATATGTGTACTGAGGCAAACCTACTTTCACATAAAAAAGCTATGTTAAAGAGAGTATTTTACTTCTATTTACTTCACCATGTTACTTTTTTTGTATTTAATGTACGTATTAACATAATTTATAAGTTTAAATTTTGGTGCTCTGAGTTCACACAGGTTTGCAAAATTATTGTGTACAGTTTTTTAACATTGTATATTTAAGGAGAATTATTGAAGGGAGGGTTCAAATGGGGCCCATGAGAGATCGTAAAATTACTCCAGATAACAACTAAAACCTCTTCGGGCATGTTTTTGATGACGTAACAGTACATGATAAAAAGCTTATATATATATATGTATATATATATATATATATATATATATATATATATATATATATATATATATATATATATATATATATATATATATATATATATATATATATATATATATATATATATATATATATATATATATATATATAACTTACATGTACATGTAGGCAGAGCGGCAGACCACTTGAGTTGATCTACACAGGTAAGCCTACTCTCCCCTGTCAACTTGTGTCCCTCTGTGCACGTCAACTCTAGAACGTCCAAGTACTTGTAGAGGTCTTTGGCCTGACCGACCACCTCGGCATTCAGGATTTGAGGAGCCTTGCATTGAATTTCTGTGGATGGGGGGAAATGAAAATATCATCAAATATTTTAAGTTGTGAACAGTATATTTTTAAGAAATATTAAGTTATTACATAGACAGAAGACTACATGGCAATATAAAAGGAAGTACTATTATTTGATGCTGATCACATTTTATTGTCAAAAGAAAAAGTGTGTGTGTTTTTTCATTTTGGTTTTAGAAATAATAAAGAAAAAAGTTGTTAATTTATTTTCTTATTTTTGGCTCTATATTGAAAAACTCACAAATGATACATGGATTCTTCTCTGTTGGGTTGTTTTTATTACTATAACTTCTATAACTTGCCTTTCAAGATGAAATGTTGGTTCTTGGTCTCTGATCTTATAAAATAATTTTCCAAAAAAAACTTATAGTCCGGCGCGATTTATACATGTTTTTTTCTTCTTCATTATGCAATTTTTGGCTGGTACGACTTATAGTCTGGAGCAACTTGTAGTCCAAAAAATGTGGTACATATAATTACAATGGAAATAGTCAAGTTTTAGACCTGTTTTATCCCAAAATCTCAAACAGTCCTGTGTTAGATTTGACAGTACTTGGAATTGACCCATCTTTTCTTAGGTAGTACTAGGTAAGAGGATGAGTAACTGGTTTATATTAGAACAGGATGAGTCTGTGTGTAATCCCAGTAGTCCAGGGAGGTTCCGTTGCAAAAAAAAACTAGGCCAAACATTTCTGGAGTGAAGAATACAACAGGATATAAGCAATATAAACAAGCAATGGCGCTTCCCAAAGTTAGTGACATAATATTTTGCAGTGCTGGGGGTGTTCTACATTCGTGACACGTTAGCAACCATAGACCAAAAACTTTCAATATTATCTGAAAACTCAACAAAAAAGTGAAAAAAGAGTGACTAACTGAAAAACTACTGGTTCATGCAACGGTCATTTTATACGTGAGAATGTGGTTCAACAGCACTTAGTCTAACTTGAGTAACAGAGCACCCCCAGGAAATGTTGACATCAGCTGCAAAGTACAAATAAAAGACTCATTCTGATGCGAACTCCGTGACCCTAATTATTTGAAGCGTAATTAGCTCTAAATGAACGTGATCTTCGGCTCTGGATGAGGTTTCATTACCATCGAGCAAAAAGGAATGACTAGTTCCATAAACTACTCACCATAATTGCACATACACTGATGTCAGCAGTAAATTACATTATTACGAAACGAGTTGCACACCTTTTCCTGACTGGAAGTTGCCAAAACAAAGCCACTATTGTTCTCACCAAAGTTCAATGTCCAGATCCAGATGCTTAGAAGTGGAGCTCGGGTAGCAGAAACCAACAAACTGTAAGGTGGATTAAGTGGATGTGTGGGCAAATGGTATGATATTTATAATAGGAAAAATGACACTGTATTCCACAAGCTTGTGTTACAGGTCTGGAATTTGATACTACTTATGTTTGATAAATCTACACAATGAATGAGCTGGAGCACCTTTGTTCTACAGGTATGGCTCAATAGAGGTTATGCACTGACGTAAATTTTTCTGAGAAATGCCCCTCAACATTCCAACTGAGTGACGCTGAGGCAGAACTATGGGTGGCGTATCTAAGGTACTCAAATGTTGAATACCTCTATGTCATCAATTCACAAAATGGAGGGAAAATTTACACAGAATGAACACTTTAGCTTCAAACGTTCCAGAGTTCCCCATTAAAGTCCATTGCTAGAGGTGGTCAAATACTGTCAGAAGTCAAAAAACGGCACAGATCTGTGTTGCCTTGGCGGAGATCTTACTGTGACAGTGAGTCTGTCAAGGCAACAAACTAGTATAGTGATGGGGGCAAGTTCTTAGCTTCCATGTAAAACACCAATTTGCACAGAAGAAGCTTAACACCACTTTCTAACCCATCTTACAACAGCCACAAGTCTAACAAACAAAACGCCCTGCCTGGGTCACTCATTAGTGTCTGGAAACGTTATAAAACAACTTTATAAGCAGCCTTAGCTTGTTGATTTCCCACTGCGCATGTGAAAGTTCTTTGGCGTGTCAACTGCCTAAAACGCCGTTTATGTCACTTTACACCTGCAAATGCAGAACCGTAGTTTTCCAAAATCTCCACTTTAGCCGGAGTATTTAGAAAGATTCGTTTTCAGAGGCGAATTCTCTGTTTGCGTGTAAAAGTTGAGTACAAACGAAGGGAAATTTCTCCGTTTTTAAAAATATCCGTGTACGTGTAAACGGGGTCTAAATATGGCTTAATACATTTCACAGAGCACCAAGACAACGAAGAAACAAAAAAAATAACAAAATAAAAGGCTATGCAGGTCAACCAAGAAAGGTGCAGGTGAGACTGAGTGCCAGTTGTACTTACCAGTGCAATTTGGAAGTGCAGGTTTCCACTCGCTGTTGATATCACAGGAAACAGTGCTGGTGCCATTCATTCTGTACCCCGTATTGCAACTGAACGTGACTGAGGTATCGAGAGTGTAAGGGGGCCGCGAACCACTCTCAATCCTCCCAAAATTTACCGTAGGAGTTTCGCAATTCACCACTGCAAATAAAAAAGAAACAATTTGTCACACAGAATTGTTCGATTTCAAAATGGCCAAATCCAAGGGCTGCACAATATGTTGCAAAATCACTGTCACGATATTGGATGAAATGTTATGCATCCATATCTCGAGAAACTAAAATGTACAGCGGGAATTTGAACTGGATCAGCAAGTCATTTCAAGAAGTGCTTGTATCATTCTGTGGATTTGAAAATTAAACTGTAAAATAGAGATGATATTCCTTTTGCAATCCTAATTTTGCTTTAGTTTAGTCTCTGATGAGTTTATATATTGACAAAGTGACTGTTTGAGTCATGTACAATTTTTGTTTTAATTTCACGGTGTACTATGTAACTTTCCCAGTTGAGGTTCTGCCATCTGTTTGTCTCCATGGAGATGTTTTGGCCTTAAAGCATAGCCCGTAAAAGAAGTGGACAAAGGGAGTGTGACGTCACCCATAGCATTTGGCTCCAGTCAAATGAAGCTCATGAGGCTAGTAGACCACAATGGTGAGGGTCACCAGTAGTTACAGAGATGACGGCCACAATCTTTCAATGTAAAATCAATTGGAGCCAGAGTCAATGGACTTCCTATTTGGAATGTGCTGGCTAGCTTGTTAGCTATGCCCTAAACTTGTCCATCTCCATGGAGATGAGCAGGTGACACTTGGCCACATTACAGGTCAGATCCGTAACCGCACACACAGAAAGAATGCATGTGGTGAGTACTTCTCAATAAACGCTCTTGTAACTGAATATATCCAAATTAAATTTGTATAACGCTATATTGTGAAACATTACAGACAAAACATTAACATCTCCATGGAGACAAGCAGGTAGTGGACCCCTCACAAGAAAAGTTCTATAATACATCTTTAACTGAACGTGCTGTGCCACTGTAATTCCTTTGTTGTAATACAAAACACATGTCAGATTTTTCTTCTCATATTGTGAATATACTTACAGACACAGTTTGGTACTGCAGGCGAGAATACTTCGTTTTTGCATTCTAATGTTCTTGAGCCATTTAATATGTATTCTCCATTGCAGTAGTACGTGACCACCTCCGAGTGCTGGTATGTCTCCTTCACCGGACTGTAGTATCCATTAATGATTCCTGCTGGTGGATAACACGTGATCGCTGAAAAAACATGTTTATTAATTAGGTTTTAAATATGGAACCCCAGTTTATTAGTTTAGAGGTGGAAATATGGTTTGAATAGGGACGTTACACAGCTTAAACGTTTGACAACATGACCAAACAACAGTAAAATCCTTAAAGATGGGGTATTACACTTCTATACCAACATATTCATCGAAAACTAAGTTTCTATTGATTTTTGACACAGTTCCCCCTCCCTTTGCTCCCCGCGCCAAGTCAGTTCCCCTTCAGATTACTATCACAACAAAATCAATGAGCATTCAGCTAATTAATCTACAGCACATCACATCTGGTTTATTATCCAGTTTTGTGTGTTGCTTTTGTGTATTTATGGAGAATTGTCATTGGGACACATGGGTGGACAGAATCTTACAGCTAATTGTAACAAGGGTTCGGATAGGGCCCTAGACAGATCGCTAAATTACTGAAACATGCATGGATGACTTCTAAAACCTTTTCAGGTATGTTTTTGATGATGGAACAGCATTATAACAGGGTAGAAAACTAAGAAAATAATTCTGCATAATACCCCCTCTTTAATTTTCATCAATTTCTGTTATCTAACAAGTTACAGTATGTGACCTGGTTTATGAAATCAAACTATTCTGAATAACGTCAAGTTGAGGTGACATAACAGCCTTAAGTAAATTGTAGAGATGTAACGATTCTCAAAAAATCTCAAAAAAAAAAAAAGATCTAATCATTCAATTTGGTGTTTCGATGTGATTTTGTGTTGAGTTCGATTCTCATGTGTCCCTCGGGTCTTTTCCTTTTTTTTTTAGCTGCAGAAAGTCAACAGCTCTATAGAGGCTCACTGCTGCTATATTCTAATAGAAGTGAGGGTTTCAGTCACTTTTTTTTTTACATTGGTAGACTCAGGATTGACAAAAATATGAACTTTTAAATACTCCGAAAACACTTCATTCATGCTAATCAAATATGCATGGAATTCACACACGACTCTCACTACCGCGTTCTTTTTAAAAACAATTTACTTAATCATTTGCCTTAATAAATAACGCGTGTAAACAGTATTATGTCTATGTTTAGTGCAGAAAACAGAAAGATTTGATGGTGATGTTTATGTCCAATAGCCTTTTCAGTTCTCCTTATGAGACAGTATTTTTGGAATGATTGCAGCCTAAATCATTAAGCCAATATTTATGCGTAGTGGCGAACTGCTATGGGTCTATTTTAGTTAAATTATAGGAACTGGTGACCCCTTTTTATTCCATTTAGAAAGGTAGTCATTTGTTTTGATTAGAAGTCATTTGTTTCGGATATCTACAGTAGGAACACTAAACGTTATGCTAACAAAAGTTTTGAGCATTAATGACTAATGACTAAATCGTTAATTTAAAGAAGTTACAAAAATTGAAGAGAATCGAAAATCAGGAGTCCAAAATCAAAAGTCAAATCAGAGCATCAATTTTGTTTGTAAAACTATTATTATGTTTTAGCTCTTAGGATTCCAGTGTTGCCTGAATAATAACAAAAATTTAGAGCTAATAATCTTGTAAATGTACTTTTGCCAACATCACGCACCCCTAAATTTACTTATTAGGAGTAAAAGAAATTTGTTTAAAAATGTATAATGTAGTAATAAAATCCACAAACGTTCACAAACAGATAACCGGCCCTCCCAGCCACTTGCTCCACAGTAGAGTGAATTGTCGATTGGCACTGGGGAGTAGCTAAGGAAAAACAGTAAAACACAACAGGTAAGTGACATGATATACAGTATAGCACAAACTTAGAATAACAGAGGGAAAATGCTGATGGTGTCCCGGGTTTCCACATGACTAACCCCTCATTACAGATGACACGAATAATAGCACCAAAATCAGTGCCTTCGCTGTAATCGACGTATCCATTTATCACCTCTCCAGCAGAACCACAGCTTTTTACTGAAAAACAAGTGCAAATAAAAAGACAACATTTATTTTAATATAATGTAAGGGAATATGACAACATGAAACTTATGAGGATGTTAAAACAGTACTGTATTTTTTTTGATCATGGAGGGCCCATTACCTGCATCTCTATAGATATTGCTTTGCCTAGAATTTTCCACAGTACAGCATTAAACTTTCTTGCATTTCTTGATTTTACTGCTCTAAAATACCTTAAAAAATAAGGCATCTGTGCTGCCCCTCCATAGACCAGACCTGCAACTTTGGCTGGCAGTGTCACCAACTTGTCTCCATGAAGATAAACAAGTTTAATGCCATACCGTGAAACCATCCAGGCAACGCAAAGATACTTCCATGGTGACAAATCAGTGAAGATAAAAAGTTACATAATGCTCTTTTAAGTGTGACATCACAGGTCCAAGTGTGGTAAAAATTTTAAGGGTTATGATTAGGGCCCGACCAATATGGATTTTGTTGCGGCCGATATGATACTGACGGGAGTTGGAGCTGCTGATAGCCGATATAAAAGTCGATATATTTATGACGTAAAAATTCACTGTAAATCTTCAGTTTTTTATAAAACTTTGTTTGTTTAGCTCTATTTAAATTGGGTTTATTTAGGCGACATTTATTGTTATTCTGAATCTTTACGTCATATTTAAAGACAGTAGGTCGGCCTAATGGCATTTTTTTAAAGAAAGTACTGTAAACTACCACTATTAGCTAATGATATGCTAAATGTCGATAATTCACACTCCTATTCACAGCTCATTTCCATATCAGTGCGTGTCCAGTAACATATATACGGCCACTATAGTCACTTTACAGTCGCTAATAGAAGAAAAAACAGCCTGTTTATGTGTGCGAGCTACAGCAGCTAATCGCTAACCAATCAGAAAGAACCAAAACGAGCTTCAAAACCGACACATTTCTAACACTCATGATCAACACCATTTAAAAAACTACTGAGTGGATCCATCAATACCAGACAGATTGCTTTCGATGCCTTGACACCACAAAGAACAATTCAAATTCACCTCTGACGTAGGTAAGACCATTCTAAAACTATTTATTCATATACTTGTTCAAATGAGGATCTAATTACTAGTTTTATTGAGCACCTGGATATTTTTTTGCATCCCTGCCCTAGAATTATTACAATGCTAACAATTTCAAACTCAATTTTGGTACAAAGAAAATACTCGAAATACTAGACAGATTGTTTTCAATACAACAATTATCAAGAAACACATTTTTTTAAACACTAGACAGTATTTAAGTAAATGTTTAAGATCAAAATTTGACTAATTTGTGTATATTTTCAGTATCAATACTTCAGTTACTTCAGTCAATCTGCCCCAGGGCAGCTGTGGCTACAATAGCATCTTACCACCACCAAGTGTGGAGAGAATGAATAATGGACTGTAAAGTGCTTTGGGCCTCTTGAAAGGAGCTATATAAATGCAATGATTAATTAATTAATAATTAATTTGTACATGTTAGTATCTGGATATGCATTTTTTTTTGACAGCCCTACTCAGAAGTGACACTTACTTTCACAAATCATGTTCAAAGAGCTCCATTGCCCGTTGGTGCAGGTAATAGTTCCACTGCCAATCCGCGAGTAGCCCACGTCACAGGCGAAGGTGACTGAGGTGCCGTCTGGAACTGGGAAATTGACCACAGTGGTCAGATGCATATGCTCTTTGCCTGTGGGCCTGGGGCAGTCACCTGTGAGACACAAAGGAGCAATGGACTGGATTTTAAATGGGATTACAACTTGCAACCAATTAAAGGGCTGACAACTGATTTGAATTTATTGTATAGTCAAGATAAATGCTCTTTTCATCAAGCATCTTTGGTAAAAGCTGCTTAAGGAGTAAAAGTAATGATCTTTGGGTTGTTGTTAGAATAAAATGCTTATAATGATGAAGTTATTAAAAATGTACATGTGGTTAAAAGGTGATTTCCGTTTGCAGAGGGTTCTTTGTTAGGAGAAAGGAATGCACTATCTGCTCTAAGAAACCAGATGCATGACCTCTTATGACCTTTTCCCTCCTTGCGGGGCTGTTCCCAGATCATAAATTTGTACTTATCTGATCAAATGTAAAACAAAGCCATGATATACTTCACTATGTTGTAAACTATGTATTCACTATGTTGTAAACTATGTATTCTCTGACTATGCTTTGTACTGACATGATGGATTTGGTGGGAAGAAATAAAGGCCGTGCTGCCGGAGGAGGGGCCAGGAGGTTGTTGGTGTGGATGGCCTTAGTGCAGACACCCTTCGCTCCTCCGTGCGCACGTAAAAGAAAGGCTGACTCAGGTGATTCAATCTCAATAGGAAGAGAATGGTTTAATGTAAAAACTGTAAGATATTTCACTGGTTTGTGATCTTAATCTCTTGACAGTAAATGGTCCAGTTCGAGCCGGATCGGTGTACTTCTGCCTGGAGGGTGAACAACAGAGATTGGAAAGAGTGCGCGCACCGAGCTGAGAAATCCGTCTTTTCTCGACGGCAACCCCTGTTGGGCATCCTCTTCGTGGAAGGACCCGGTCAACCAGAGCCAGTTATATCACCTGAGGTCAGAAATTTAACTTCTAAAGAGTGAAGTTATACAGAACTAGAGATGAATCTAGTGTAGAGTATGAATGAACTGTTGAATGAACTGTTGAATGGGGATTCAAATTGAACACTGTTAAGGTGTATCAAGGTTGAATCTCATTAAGGACATAGGTTGATGGTGTGCTGAAAATTGATCCAGTGTCCTTCTCGGTGTGTGAATTAACACCAAGTTTATGACCGCCCATCGTGGTAGAAGCTTGTCATAAAACACAGAGAAGGTTCCCGTAGATCAACAGTAAGCAGACCTAGACACATAGTACAACATGGCAGAAAAAACAGTAAAAATAGAAACAGATTCGGAGTATATGAAGGGAATTTATCCAGAGAGTTGCAAATTCCTAAAAAAATGGAAAGTAAAATATAATTTTGATGGAACTCTTGATGAAATTAAATTAAGCCAGTTAATGTTGAATTTATCAATTCATGATCAATTTAAAGGAAAGACAAAATATACACCTGGTAAACAGGTAACTACAGCTAGACTATGGATAGCAGAAAGTAAAAAACGTAAAAATGTTAACACTAAAAAGACAACTGCATTGGCTGTGTCTCGTCCGGAGGACGATGATGGCACAGTGGTGCAAAGGCGCCCTCTACAGGCAGAGCAGGCAGAGGGTGGTGAGGAACAAGGCGAAAATGAGGAATTGGGTGAAAAAGAAAAGAAGGAGGAGTTTAGGACCTTGGGGCTTTATCCAAAACTTCCAGAATTAGAAGTACGAAAAAAACAAGCCAACCAAAACCCATTTTGGGCTCCTCCCACTGCCCCAGAGGCCCAGCAGAGCCCTCCACCCGCATATGATACAAAAACTCCACCCCCCTGGCAGCTCCCATCTCCTATATCAAACCGTACCAGAAGTAAGACAGAGATGCCAGGTCTAGTTAAATATACCACAGACCAGACATGGATTCAAATAGACTGTCCCACGAAAGAAGAAGAAATAGCTGAAGGGTACCCTTTAATTTCGCTTCCAGACCCGCACACACAGGGGGCAACGATACAGGTATACAGACCATGGGCTGTAGCAGACATAAAAAAAGCATTGGAAGGCGTTACTAAAGTTGAAGCTGACATAGAGACATGCATTTCAGGCTTAAAAGATCTAATAAATTCATATGGCCTTGACGCGATGGAATGTCAACGAGTTCTAATGTTGCATTTAGGACATAAATGGGCTTTAGTTAGAGGAGATTTTGACCCAACTCAACCTCATGGAAACGGGAGACGCGTAATTCCCGCAGCAGAAATTGTACCTGTTCTAGACCATCCAAATGGAGTGTTCGCTAGGATGCGTACAGAGTTTCAGCGTAGAGCAGATTATAATAAAATCCAAAACACCAAACAGAAAGATGGGGAAACGGTGCAGGAATTTCAGGTCCGAATGACGGAAGTATTTAAAGCAAATAGTGGCATCACAGAGAATGCAGATGTTAATGGGCCTTATCAACAACAACTAAAACTGGCTATATTAGGAGGACTTAAAGAACCAATTAAAAACTGGTTCCAAAAGACGTACGTAGGCTTTCCTACAGCAACATTGACAGATTTTATGACATATGCAATACACGCTGAGGGTGTAGTGCAGAAAAAGAAAATGCAGCAAGCAAACAAAGTGCTTATCTCTGAATCTGGAGTAGAGACATATGTCTTAGAAAAAAGAAGAAAAAAACGATATCAAAACGCTGAACAGAGATACAAAGGAAATGATAAACAGGAAAGAGATAAGGAGGAGGGCAGATGTTATATATGCCACAAGAGAGGACATTTTGCTAAAAACTGTAGGCTGAGAGGGGGAGATAGTGACAGTGAAGGAGAGGAAGAGAACGAAAGACAGAAGCCCAGTAGAGCATGACTAGATAAGAAATACAAGGATAAATGTCAGGAAGACAGAAAAGGGAAAGTAACAAAGCAAAAAGAAATACATGTGGCTGAAAAACCTATGCCTACAGAAATACAGATTCAAAATAACACAGGAGAGGAAGAGGATCCCCAAAGTGCAGAAATGTATCTGTCATTTAATGAGATAGATTACAGGACAAAACCAGAAATGACGATTTATGTGAATGGGCAACCTATGTTGTTCTTGGTAGACACAGGTGCAGAAAGAACTGTTATGAGAGACACAAAGCCATTTACACCCTCAAATAAAACCATAAGAATTATTTCAGCAAATGGTAATATACAATCCCAAAAAATAAGCACCCCAATAGGGTTTAGTTTGACAGCCGCAGAGCCGAGACTACAGTTAGAAGTAGTATTATCACCAAGATGTCCGCATAACCTCCTAGGCAGAGATCTAATATTAATGTTAGGTTTAGCATTGCTTCCTACGCCAGAGGGACGTCTAATGATAATCAAAGCAGATGCCCTGAATTACACAGGGGTCTACCCCGTTGAGAGCACAGGGGCCCTCCACTATTGGTGGAGTTTAGACCTCCCAGAGAAGGATCTACAACAAACTGCTAAATCACTTATAGAGATAGCAGAAGGGATGATACAGGGGGAGTATGACAGAAAAGAAAGAGACGAATTACATTGTACACTTAAGTACAAACGCACCCCAGGACCAGACCAACCCTATAATGACGAAGTGCACAAATTAGGTCCCCAAAGCGTGACCTTACCTTACATTTATGCCAAAGATGGGTGTTCCTTCTGTGACATAAATGTAACTGAAACTGTGACTAGACTAATGCAGTCCCCATACACAAGACACGTGTCACTGACAAAAGGGAAAAATGACGAATGGAGAGACAATGCAATAAATATGAGACATGTACGTTCAATTACAGACTGGACTGAAACTGAAGATCCTAGTGTAGAAAAAAGCCTGAGTACTAGATGGAAAAGGAAAAAACTACATTATAGAGTGACAACAAAACCACAGACACATTTGGCAGAGGGAGGAATAGACTGCGAAATGTGACATGAAGCTTTAGAAAAAATCTCACAAAAAGTGTGGAGCAAAGGCCCAGCAGATGTAGGTCTAATGCATGGTGCCCAACCTGTAAAAATCACAGGCAAAACTGAGTTTAGGCCAAGAATTAAACAATATCCCCTAAAGCCAGATGCAGAAAAAGGGATAGAACCAGTAATAGAAGATTTAAAAAAGGCAGGTGTAATAATTCCATGCCCAGAGGCTAAATGCAATACACCAATTTTTCCAATAAAAAGCTCCACCCTCACTTCGTGGAGAATGATTCAAGACCTACGTGCAGTAAATGATGCAATGCAACAGACTACACCAAATGTGCCTAATCCACACACCTTATTAAATTCTATTAACCCAGAAAGCAAATTCTTCTCAGTTATAGACTTAGCAAACGCCTTTTTCAGCATTCCAGTTGCAAAAGAGAGTCAAGATTGGTTTGGATTCACTTATAAAGGCCAGAAATATACCTTTGCTCGACTCCCACAAGGATTGGCTATTTCTCCCACAGTGTTTTCTCAAAACATTGCAAATTGCCTAAGTGGTTTTAACTCAAAAAATGATAGCCAAATTATTGTCTATGTAGATGACATCTTAGTGACGAATGCAGATCAGGAAAAATGCAAACAAGATACATTAGCCTTACTTGAATACCTAGGCCAAACAGGCAATAAAGTGAGCCGTGATAAATTACAACTATGGAGAAAAGAAGTGAAATATTTAGGCCACAATCTCACTTCAGAGGGCAGAACCATCTGTGAATCCAGAAAAGCAACCATTTTAGCTGCCCCAAAACCACTCACAAAAAAACAGATGATGTCGTTTTTAGGCCTCTGTAATTATTGCAGAGCATGGGTTGTAGATTACGCAGAAATGGTCCGACCCTTACAAAATCTAATTTATGAGACTCCAATGACAATGACAGATCATATACATTGGACAGCAGAGGCAGAAACAGCCTTCTGTAAATTGAAACAGGCATTGGCAACTACCACTGTACTGGCACTTCCTGATTACACAAAACCTTTCATTCAAACATGTGATACCCGAAATGGGTTTATGACTTCAGTGTTAATGCAAAAATATGGCTCAAAACTAAGACCAGTAGCCTATTACTCAAAACAATTAGATCCTGTAGCCAGAGCCACACCACCTTGTGTACAGGCAGTGATAGCTGCTGCAATGGCCATACAGGAGTCAGCAGAAGTTGTTCTATTTCACCCGCTGACCCTCAAGGTTTCACATACCGTATCAGCGCTTTTAATGCAAACCAATATGGCATTTTTGTCACCTGCACGACATTTAATGTGCATGACGGTGCTATTATCACAACCACACTTAACCATAGAGAGGTGCAGTGCACTAAACCCTGCCACACTCCTCCCCCTGCCGGAGGATGGGCAGAAACACGATTGCATAAAAGAAACTGAAATAATACACAAACCCCGACCTGACTTACAAGATACTCCACTGAATACAGGTGCAATAGTATTTGTAGATGGCTCAGCAAGTAAAAACAAGACAGGCCAAAATCAAGTAGGATATGCCATTACTACTATGGATAAAATTTTAAAACAAATGAAACTACCTTCAAACTTATCAGCACAGGCTGCAGAATTAATAGCAGTTACGGAAGCATGTAAATTATTCAAAGATGAAGAGTTGACCATATGGACAGATAGTCAATATACTTATGGATCAACACATCACTTCTGTACACAATGGGCCAGAAGAGGTTTTAAAACATCCAGCGGCAAAACAGTGGCACATAAAGTCCTACTAGAAAATCTTTTAGAAGCCATAAAATTACCTAAAAGGCTAGCCATCTGCAAATGTGAAGCACACAAATCAAAAACAGATCCTATCTCGGTAGGCAACAGATTAACAGATACCGCAGCTAAAGCTGTGGCACAAAGCACACAGACGTTACATTCAGAAGAAATAACGAATCAAGACGAAAATTTGTTGTTAAATTATCAACAAAATGCTCCCAAATCAGAGAGAGATGCCTGGATAGGGAAAGGAGCTACAATAAAAAATAACCTATATGTAGGCCCTGCTGATAAACCATGGCTACCAAAATCATTATTTAATTGGGCTGCTAGATTGACACATAGTCCATGCCACGTGTCAACAGGGGGAATGATTGATATGGTGGAAAAGCATTATAATACAATAGGCTTTAATACATACTCAAAAAATTTTTGTAAACAATGCCTGATCTGTATTAAAAATAATGCACAAGGACAGCTGAGACCTAAAAGAGGAGCTTTCCCTAATCCAGAACATCCTTTTCATACACTACACATGGATTTCATTCAATTAACGAAATCTAAAGGTGTAGAGTATTGTCTAGTGATTATAGACGCATTCTCCAAATGGGTGGAAATATTCCCAACAGCTAAACCGGATGCACTAACGGTGGCGAAAGCAATATGCAAGAGCATAATTCCCACATTTGGCATTCCAAAAGTTATAAGATCAGATAACGGAACCCATTTTGTTAATGAAGTCATCACAAAGATAGGGGAGAGATTTAACATAGATCTGAAAAGACACTGTGTATATCACCCACAGTCAGCAGGCCTAGTGGAGAGGACGAACGGGACAATAAAAAACAAGTTGGTCAAAACAATGAAGGAAACCAACAGACCATGGCCTGATTGCATTGAACTAGTTAAACTAAACATGCATATTTTGCCAGCAGAAGGACATATGTTGAGCCCATTTGAAATACTATATGGAAGGACGTATACTATTCCGGATTTGCAATTAAAGACAATAGATCAACCAGACTCTGATCAAGATCTTATTGACTATATGAGAAAAACCCTGTTAACAAGAGATGTTGTAAACAGCAATAAACTGCCAGAAGGAACTATTTCTCTACAGGGCAACACGGCAAAACCAGGAGACCACGTGTTCATAAAGACTCTAAAGAGGAAGAATTGGACCAGTCCAAGGTGGGAGGGACCGTACCGAGTCATCTTGGCTACACCCACTGCAGTAAAGGTCGAGGGCAAAGCCACCTGGATTCATCAATCGCACTGTAAGTTAAGGAACCAGTTGGACCTGACAGATCCAGGCTCAGCCTCCTAGACCTCCAAGACCTCCTAGACTCAGGACATCTCTGACTCAGGCCTTCAGAGACCTCCTAGACCTCCTAGATTACTCCTAGACCAGGACTTCAAGTCAACCAGACTACAAGAGTGAGCAGTAGGTAAACTACGTTCACTCCAACGGTGTTCTTACGAGGCACTGAAAAAGATGACAGCTCCATTCATCCCAAGGGAGAAGCAACTGTCTGAGAAAAGAGAAGTAAACCACAACCACAAGACACCCAATTAAGATGGTTAAATAAGGTGTTATTTGTCATGATTTTATTCATGGTGTACATAGCAATAATGTTTTTGATATATATCAAACATACACACACTGACTTGGTAGTGAGTACACAGGTCACACAAAACAAATACAACGACTCCACTGTCTTTGAGACTGTGACACATCCTACGACTGAAATGACAAAAAAAGACAAGACAGAATTGACCCAAGTATTGATGCATAAACGATACATACTTGCTCGTAGAGAAGTGATAAATCCACATCAAGTACATCACATACTAAATAATAAATGGTTTAACCTTATAAACATAACAGCACAACACCTTAACATCACAAAGGACTGTTATATCTGTTCCCTTATCCCTCACCATGCCAATGAGGTACCGGTGTTTACACCTGTCCCTCTTTCAGCTAAAGACATGTTTTGTGCACTGGTAGGGTACTGGTCGATGCGGACGAGTGTTAAACTGCCTCTATGTGATGGTTATTTGACAAATGCCTCAGACTGGAGGGATCCAGCTAAGTGGACTGACAACACTAACCAGACCATATGGAAAGGTGTCCAGGTTAGAAAGGGACCTGAGTTCCCCGGACTGACAGTGACCAGAGAATGTGACAGGGGTTTCCAGTGGGTGGGGAGCACTCAAGGCCGTAAAGAGCTCCCAGTCCCCGGGTGGAAAACCACAGCCTATAAGGGGGGGCCATGGTATGCACTGCCTCTTACCCACAGAGGTCGCACAGTTGGACCCATAATAGGCATATTCACATTTAATTTGACGCAGGTAGCTAAAGACCTAAACTTAGTTGGACTGCCAGCCGACTGGACTAGACTTAATGTACCCATCTGGGCCATTCCAGCTCCTGTAGGAGCGGTATGGATGTGTGGGAAAACTGCTCACCTCATCCTGCCACCAGACTGGTGTGGAGGCTGTTACTTAGCTTCTCTCCAGCCAACAGTTTTCCAATTAGTCTCAACTGACCAAAACCCGCACTACAATAAGGTAAAAAGGGCATACACACCGCCAAAGCAATCTAACACCCATACCCCACTGATAAGTGGCACAAGAGGATTTTTTATGACTCTCTTACCAAACTATGGTGCAGCTTATCTAGGCCATAAAATGAATGATGTATGGTGGGCGTTAGAAAACATAACTGGTATACTAGATGATATTACTACTCAACTCCGTGATGATCCAGAGCGCAAAGCTATGAGAGAAATGCTCATGTTACACCAGCTCTCTCTTGCATCAGATGGAGGAATCTGTACTAAATTCGGCTCTGAACACTGTTGTATCTTTATTCCAGACTCTGCTGGAAACTGGTCTGAAATACATGACAGAGTTTCCACCCTCAAAGAGGAATTAGCTCAAGCTAAAGATCAGGGAGGAAATTTTGATTCATGGTACAGTTGGTTTGATATATTCGGCCGATACAGGAAATTGGCAGCAACTATATTAACCTCCTTAATAATGTGTGCACTTTTGCTTCTAGTGTGTGGATGTTGTTGTATTCCAATCTTCAAAGCACTAATGCAAAAGTCTATTCGGAGCACAATGACCTTAAACAATGAGGAGTTTCAACTTCTCTTAACAGATACCTTAACTTTTGACTCTGACAAGGACAGCCCGGACCTGGACTTTGAACACAAATAGACAAACTGAAACACAGGTAAAATGACTAAGAGCCAACATTATCCTCGAGTGTACGATTTTACACATTTTTATGACGACATGTGCTAAAGTTATTAAAATATAAACGGCTCATGTTCTGATCTTATATGATGTAATTTTTATAAACAGGGGGAAAATGTTAGAATAAAATGCTTATAATGATGAAGTTATTAAAAATGTACATGTGGTTAAAAGGTGATTTCCGTTTGCAGAGGGTTCTTTGTTAGGAGAAAGGAATGCACTATCTGCTCTAAGAAACCAGATGCATGACCTCTTATGACCTTTTCCCTCCTTGCGGGGCTGTTCCCAGATCATAAATTTGTACTTATCTGATCAAATGTAAAATAAAGCCATGATATACTTCACTATGTTGTAAACTATGTATTCACTATGTTGTAAACTATGTATTCTCTGACTATGCTTTGTACTGACATGATGGATTTGGTGGGAAGAAATAAAGGCCGTGCTGCCGGAGGAGGGGCCAGGAGGTTGTTGGTGTGGATGGCCTTAGTGCAGACACCCTTCGCTCCTCCGTGCGCACGTAAAAGAAAGGCTGACTCAGGTGATTCAATCTCAATAGGAAGAGACTGGTTTAATGTAAAAACTGTAAGATATTTCACTGGTTTGTGATCTTAATCTCTTGACAGTTGTGCAATTAATATAATTGCAAGTATGAGTCTCGCCTAATCGTCAACGACAGTCGGTTGTATGAGGGAGTCCGTGTACCAATAAAGGACTTAAAAGTGAAAGTGTTTCATTCAGCTTCAGTACCACTCGGGCTGTATTTGACTAAAGACATGTCCTGCTGATTGATTAGTCGATTAAAAAGGGGGCGTGACAAAAGGTCTCAAAACTATTGAGTATCTCACTCTGACCCAGTCTCTCTCTGTTCCTTATTTGTCATCGACGTCATCCTGAGAGTGTTTTATATCATACAACTTCGCACACTGGAGCCCCTTTGAAGCACTCCTGCTTATTTCACTCACTTCCTGCTTTTCAATTAGTTCATCATTGATGATATGCTTGGAATTTTTTAATGGAGAGGTCTACAGCCATTCCTGTCAGTACCAGTATGTAGTCTGGAACAGAGTTCTGTCTTTGGCAGAATCAACTGGGCTATTCTTTGAGTAAAGTTGCACAAATTAACAATTCATGCAAAAATAAATAAATAATATATATATATATTTTTTTAGCATTCTACCATGTTATAACGTTATTCCCTCATCAAAATATGCTCCAAAAGTGAAGTGACTTAATGCAGGGAGCAAAGGGAGGATTGAATTGAATTGAAATGTGGCATTTACACAACTATAACTGGTAACATGCAGATCTAAATATGTTATGATGTGTTAGCAGTTAAGACCCAACTGAAGTAAAATACCTCCTCTCTAATGAAATAAATCCCAACATAATTGTAACAGGACTGCTAATATTACTGCTCCATACAGCATTCACGGGTCATGTACTCACCATAAACAGTGCTGGCCACGCCGAGGAAGACAAGTAACCGCACATAAACCGACATTGCTTCAGTCAGAATGAGGTCAGCTGCCTTTTCCTGTTAAAACCACATTCAGTTCATTTAAATGATTGTAACATGATCATTTTGTACATTGGTCATACAAACAAAGTCGTGTTTTAAAATAAATATCAGATTCTTTTTAGTCAAGATGAATTATTTATTCAGAAAATATTGTAATATACATTTAGAGGATAAATACATATTAACGTAAGTCTATTCAAAGTAGTACTAGACCTGGGTCAGTCCTGAATATAAGTTTTTCTTGAATTTGGAATGGTCCAAATAATTTCCCTTGTGGATCAATAAAGCTAAAGTCTAACAACTGGGTTATTAAAAAGAAGTCCTATTCAAAGTTCAAGTGCTGCGTTAATAACCATGTATATGGCACCTTGCAATTATTCATTCACTTGTTGGTAGTAAGCCAATATTGCATTCACACACAACCTCCCAACTAGGCAATGTGAGTAAAGTGTCTTAACGAAGGACACAACTGTCACATCTGGTATTCCAGATGATCTCTCATCTAAGTACCACCCAGGCTCAGTGCTGCTTTGTCATGTTAGAGATCAATTTACTCCTTTTGTTATGGTTAAGAATAGGCTGTATACTTGGTTCATTCTTGGTACACTGGTTCTGGTTGAAAATATAATTTTCATGATTTCAAAAGACAATGGCATGTTTTGTTTTGCTTGTTTGTTTGTTTCCTTAAAAAGTTTAGTGCCAAGTAACTGCTGGGTTATTAAATGGAGAAGTTATATTCTAGTTCAAGTACTGTGTTGATCTGTCATGTTACACATCAATTTACTCCTTTACTGTTTTACTTTACGGCTTAATTATTATTTAAAATACTTGGTTTTCTTCTCAGTACAGACTTTCTGGTCAAAGACAGGCATCTTTATAGCAGACTCATCCACCAAAGTAAAAAACAAATAAAAACAACATAACAATGAATAAACATACAAAACAATAAGAGGTCCCCAACTTGAGACAACTGCACCAGTGTTTCCACATCTGAGAAGTATAGCAGATGCCACTCTACCCAATATTAGTTAAAACTAAAATCAATGCATTTTCTGAATTGTTCAAGTGGCACATAAATTTATACACATCTCTTAAAACTTGTTGTGCATTAATTGAGGACACAAACAGTTCATTGGCAATAGTCCATCTGGGCCATTTGGAGATCTGATTTTGTTGAAGAGCATTTGACAATTCTCTAATGTTGACTTAATTTGGTGGGCTAATATCTTCAAATATAAATTCTTAGTTTTGCACCAATCAAGAAGCAAATTGCGAAGAAAAGCAGCAAAATATGTTGAAAATGACTGGAAGTGGAGTTCTAAACACATGTTCTAACCTGTCATGGGCACTTTAAGTTTTAAAATATTGCTTATTTAGCTTGTTTTTATCCATTTGCATTATTTTTAGGGACTTGGCCTCAATGGTCTTCGGTGTTTCAGACTTGATTTAGCCCCTTAGTTAGACCTATGATAATTGGATTGGACTAATGAGTGAATATTTCTGATTTTGGATTTAGGCTTTCTTTTATCAAATTTAGAACTAGGTGAGACTTGGTTTAGTGCTGTTACAGACCCATTTTAGTTCTGGTGATACTTGGATAGCCATATTTTGAGGTGGGAACCATTTGAGTCGCTTTGCATCTTAACACGTGACATATTAGCTAAACTTCCTAACCATGGCTGGCACTGACACCTGGGTTTTTATACGCACGTTATGGTATGGCGCTGTCTGTCCGTCCGTCCGTCCGTCTGTGGACACTTCAAAGCTTTGAAGTCTTTAAAGCTTTGTCTTCATGAAAGATCTGAACTCTCTTCTCAAACGTTCTGCTGCTGAAAGCGAGAACAACCCACATTCTCTGCTTCTTTGAGCTTTGACACATTAAAGCTTTGTAGTGTCTTTAAGTTCTGTTGCTGCAATCTGATTGGTGGAATTCCGATTCTAGAATTCTATATACAATAATTCAAAGTACGGGCGTATTTTGCCCGGCTGGCGGAGCTCTTGTTGGCCCTCGCCAGTTAACGAAGTTAATGGCGAGGGGTATTGTTCTTGCTCGGTTTCTTTATTATTATTATTATTATTATTATTATTATTATTATTGGCCCTCGCCTAGGGCTATTGTTCTTCGTTGGTTTCTATTTATTATTGGCCCTCGCCATTTAACGAAGTGAATGGCGAGGGGTATTGTTCTTCATCGGTTTCTTACGCTATATTATTGGCCCTTGCCTAACGAAGTGGCGAGGGCTATTGTTCTTCGTTGGTTTCTTGTGCCCCCACTCGACAGCGTTCCCTGGAAAAGGCAAAAATTGAAAGTCTATGGGGAGCTGAAAAGCATATTTTGGCGTAGGCCGACAAAATTTGGGACAGTGATAGAAATAAAGGAGACAAGCAGAAAATGTCATTGTCACACTGCCCTATGACCAACAGGAAGTCAGCCATATTGGGTCAAAAAACTCGCCGCTGTTTTGACTGCGTGTACGCCAAAGTCTTCAAGTGTCTTGTTTTTGGTCCAAACGAGCTCAGATTTGACACGTCACATCTACAGTTGTGGGTCCACAAACGCATTATTTTTCTCAGCGCACTTTTTCATGGTTTGTCCGTAGCGAATAACGCGTTCGTTTCCTGTTTCTTTGATGACCTCTCACGGCCACAGGCTTTGGCCTACAGAGCTCAAACTCACATCACTATCGTGTGATTCCGGCCTGAATGTGATGAAATATGAAATATAATAAAAGTGAACTCTGTAGCGCCACCTAGTGTATACGTGAAACGTCAACATTATCGGATTTGGACCAAATTTGGGGATTAAATTCTATGCATGATTTCAAGCAAAATCTTATATTACAGACATGGTGCAATTTTCATTGTTCGCCACCAGGGGCGCAAAGACTCAATAAAACAAGAGCTCCGCCAGCGGGGCAAAATACGCCCGTACTTTGAATTATTGTATATAGAATTAAGTTAGAATTTGTCAAACCTAGTTAAAGATGAATTGTTGGTGCAGTTTGGAAGATTCCAATACTGGCGTTCTATGGCACATACCGGTAAGCACAATAAGGCAGTTCATTACCAATATAATAATAACAAGTGTGAAAAAACCTGAAGTCACATAAAATTGATACCACTGACCTACAGCATGGAAGTTCGTCTGCGGTTTCTCTGCTGTGTCTTTCTCTGTCGAGTCTGACCAATTTCTGATATCAAGTCTCAAAATATTCACCCAGAACAGCTCCAGAATAACGTTCACTATGTTTCACTTTGAAGTCAAAGCTCAAAGTCAAAGTCGTCATGGAGACAGAATCGACCTGTATGACATCATTCAGCTCAGTGTCGTCATGACGATAGAGGAATTATTTTTCTGTATATTTTCAATATTGGTTTTTCAGATTCTAGAATGTGATGATGTCACACCTGCATAATACGTCCCGTCATACAACGGGCGTATAAAAAATATACAATACAAGAGCTCCTCCAGCGGGGCAAAATACGCCCGTACTTTGAATTATTGTATATAGAATTAAGTTAGAATTTGTCAAACCTAGTTAAAGATGAATTGTTGGTGCAGTTTGGAAGTTTGACATTCCTAGGTGAGACGGTTGTCGAGTTAGAGCGCGGACAAGAAATTGTCCACAGACAGACGGACAGACGGACAGACAGACAGACAGACGGACGGATAATCAATAGGGAAATCTGGCTCTTGCAGTAGGAGTATGAGTATGACATCATCACATTCTAGAATCGGAATTCTACCAATCAGATTGCAGCAACAGAACTTAAAGACACTACAAAGCTTTAATGTGTCAAAGCTCAAAGAAGCAGAGAATGTGGGTTGTTCTCGCTTTCAGCAGCAGAACATTTGAGAAGAGAGTTCAGATCTACGGCACGTAACATAAAAGGACAGAGATGGAAGATAAAAAGACAGAAATGGAAACGATCACAGTTAGCAAGAGCGACGGGCAGGTTTTCGCAAAGGGTCGGGCCGTGACCTTGACCTTTGACCCTGTGACCTTGAAATCAATAGGGAACATCCTTGACCCATGGGGTGTCCAGCCATGAAGTTTGACATTCCTAGGTAAGTAAGTAAGTAAGTAAACTTTATTTATATAGCACCTTTCACAGATAAAATCACAAAGTGCTTTACAGAGTGCAAGTAAAAATAGATGAAGTGCAAAACAACAATAATAAATGTTAAAACAGGTAAATAAGACAAAGAGCAGTGAATTAACTAAAAGCTTGTTTGAATAACAGTGTCTTTAGCTGCTTTTTAAAAGAATCAACAGATTCAGCCACTCGAAGAGACAGAGGCAGGGCATTCCACAGTCTAGGGGCTACCGCTTGAAAGGACAGGTCTCCTCGAGTTTTAAATCGGGTCTTTGGGACCTTCAGGAGGTTTTGGCCTGAAGACCGGAGGGAGCGGCCAGAGGTGTGAGGGAACAACATTTCTGAAATGTATTCAGGGGCCTGTCCATTAAGAGCTCTAAAAGTCAAGACTAAAATTTTAAAATCAATTCTGAATTTGACAGGTAGCCAATGTAAAGCAGATAAAACCGGAGTGATGTGTGCTCTTCTGTTGGTTCCTGTTAAAAGCCTTGCTGCAGCATTCTGGACTAACTGGAGACGAGTGGCATTTTTATACGCCCGTTGTGTAAGACGGGACGTATTATGGTATGGCGCTGTCCGTCTGTCCGTCCGTCTGTCCGTCCGTCTGTCCGTCTGTCCGTCCGTCTGTCTGTGGACACTTCAAAGCTTTGAAGTCTTTGAAGCTTTGTCCGCGCTCTCGCCACGAAGTGGCGAGGGCTATTGTTCTTCGTTGGTTTCTTTTTTTATTATTATTATTTTTCCGCCAAAATGATCGCATTTTTGACCCCCTGAACATCGACGAAAAGTCTCACATGGGGGTATCAGATCGACCGGCCCGACGAAAAATTTGATAAAACGGGCATCGCGACAATGCCCAAAGTGCCCCCACTCGACAGCGCCCCCTGGAAAAGGCAAAAATTGAAAGTCTATGGGGAGCTGAAAAGCATATTTTGGCGTAGGCCGACAAAATTTGGGACAGTGATAGAAATAAAGGAGACAAGCAGAAAATGTCATTGTCACACCGCCCTATGACCAACAGGAAGTCGGCCATATTGGATCAAAAAACTCGCCGCTGTTTTGACTGCGTGTACGCCAAAGTCTTCAAGTGTCTTGTTTTTGGTCCAAACGAGCTCAGATTTGACACGTCACATCTACAGTTGTGGGTCCACAAACGCATTATTTTTCTCAGCGCACTTTTTCATGGTTTGTCCGTAGCGAATAACGCGTTCGTTTCCTGTTTCTTTGATGACCTCTCACGGCCACAGGCTTTGGCCTACAGAGCTCAAACTCACATCACTATTGTGTGATCCCGGCCTGAATGTGATGAAATATGAAATATAATAAAAGTGAACTCTGTAGCGCCACCTAGTGTATACGTGAAACGTCAACATTATCGGATTTGGACCAAATTTGGGGATTAAATTCTATGCATGATTTCAAGCAAAATCTTATATTACAGACATGGTGCAATTTTCATTGTTCGCCACCAGGGGCGCAAAGACTCAATAAAACAAGAGCTCCGCCAGCGGGGCAAAATACGCCCGTACTTTGAATTATTGTATATAGAATTAAGTTAGAATTTGTCAAACCTAGATTTGTTAAAACAAGTAAAAAGAGAATTACAATAATCTAAACGACAAGAAATAAAAGCATGGATAATCAATTCCAGATCAGATTTAGATAATAATGCACTCAGTTTAGAGATAGATCTCAGATGGTAGAAGCAGTTTTTAACCAAAAGGTGAGACGGTTGTCGAGTTAGAGCGCGTACAAAGCTTCAAAGACTTCAAAGCTTTGAAGTGTCCACAGACAGACGAATGGACAGACGGACAGACGGACGGACAGACGGACAGACGGACGGACAGACGGACAGCGCCATACCATAATACGTCCCGTCTTACACAACGGGCGTATAAAAATCCCTACACACACAGGCTTTGTCTGATCGTGCTGAAATTTGAATCACTAATACCTGATTAGGGCTTGATTATAATAAACTATAAAGCATATGAAAAGTTACTCTATAGCGCCACCTAGCCTATACAAGAAACGTCAACATTATCGGATTTGTACCAAATTTGGGTATTCAATTCTCTGTATCAAAGCAAGCAAAAAAATATATTATGGATATGGGGTGTTTCCCACGGTTGGCCAGGAGGGGCGCAAAGACTCCCCCAATAAATAGTTCAACAAGAGCTCCTCCAGCGGGGCAAAATACGCCCGTACTTTGAATTATTGTATATAGAATTAAGTTAGAATTTGTCAAACCTAGTTAAAGATGAATTGTTGGTGCAGTTTGGAAGATTCCAATACTGGCGTTCTATGGCACATACCGGTAAGCACAATAAGGCAGTTCATTACCAATATAATAATAACAAGTGTGAAAAAACCTGAAGTCACATAAAATTGATACCACTGACCTACAGCATGGAAGTTCGTCTGCGGTTTCTCTGCTGTGTCTTTCTCTGTCGAGTCTGACCAATTTCTGATATCAAGTCTCAAAATATTCACCCAGAACAGCTCCAGAATAATGTTCACTATGTTTCACTTTGAAGTCAAAGCTCAAAGTCAAAGTCGTCATGGAGACAGAATCGACCTGTATGACATCATTCAGCTCAGTGTCGTCATGACGATAGAGGAATTATTTTTCTGTATATTTTCAATATTGGTTTTTCAGATTCTAGAATGTGATGATGTCACACCTGCATAATACGTCCCGTCATACAACGGGCGTATAAAAAATATACAATACAAGAGCTCCTCCAGCGGGGCAAAATACGCCCGTACTTTGAATTATTGTATATAGAATTAAGTTAGAATTTGTCAAACCTAGTTAAAGATGAATTGTTGGTGCAGTTTGGAAGATTCCAATACTGACAAGGTTTTCACAAAGGGTCGGGCCGTGACCTTGACCTTTGACCCTGTGACCTTGAAATCAATAGGGAACATCCTTGACCCATGGGGTGTCCAGCCATGAAGTTTGACATTCCTAGGTGAGACGGTTGTCCACAGACGGACAGACGGACGGACGGACAGCGCCATACCATAATACGTCCCGTATTACAACGGGCGTATAAAAAATACACAAATACAGTATACCTTATATATATATCGGCGCATGCCCCACATGTTTTGCCTCTTCATGAAGACAAAGCTTCAAAGACTTCAAAGCTTTGAAGTGTCCACAGACGGACAGACGGACGGACAGTGCCATACCATAATACGTCCCGTCTTAGAACGGGCGTATAAAAATAGTTAAACAAGAGCTCCGCCAGCGGGGCAAAATACGCCCGTACTTTGAATTATTGTATATAGAATTAAGTTAGAATTTGTCAAACCTAGTTAAAGATGAATTGTTGGTGCAGTTTGGAAGTTTGACATTCCTAGGTGAGACGGTTGTCGAGTTAGAGCGCGGACAAGAAATTGTCCACAGACAGACGGACAGACAGACAGACAGACGGACGGATAATCAATAGGGAAATCTGGCTCTTGCAGTAGGAGTATGAGTATGACATCATCACATTCTAGAATCGGAATTCTACCAATCAGATTGCAGCAACAGAACTTAAAGACACTACAAAGCTTTAATGTGTCAAAGCTCAAAGAAGCAGAGAATGTGGGTTGTTCTCGCTTTCAGCAGCAGAACATTTGAGAAGAGAGTTCAGATCTACGGCACGTAACATAAAAGGACAGAGATGGAAGATAAAAAGACAGAAATGGAAACGATCACAGTTAGCAAGAGCGACGGGCAGGTTTTCGCAAAGGGTCGGGCCGTGACCTTGACCTTTGACCCTGTGACCTTGAAATCAATAGGGAACATCCTTGACCCATGGGGTGTCCAGCCATGAAGTTTGACATTCCTAGGTAAGTAAGTAAGTAAACTTTATTTATATAGCACCTTTCACAGATAAAATCACAAAGTGCTTTACAGAGTGCAAGTAAAAATAGATGAAGTGCATGTCATAATTTTTATACAATCACAACCCAGTGAAAGTATTTGTGACATTTAAACTCCAGTCTCCTACCAATTGGGATTAAATCAAACCACTGAGTCAGTTCTTTTTTACGTGCCTTGCACGGGGAGAGCTCGGCCGTATGCGTGCGCTTACTCTAGGCTCGTCCACGCTGCTCTTCCAAAGCTCACCCCTTCCAGCACGGTTTTATTAATTTCCAACAATCCATCATGTCAGTACAAAGACAACCTGGTCAACGTATACATAATCTCGTTAAGCTTACCACAGATAACATAGTGAAGTATATCATGACTTTGCTTTACATTTGATCAGATAAGTACAAATTTATGATCTGGGAACCTAGCTGAGTACGAAGCAAGAGGTCACAAGAGGTCACACATCTGGTTTTAGCAGAGATAGCGTTAACACAGGCTCTTTCATCCTCTGCAAATTGAGATCACCTTTTAACTTAGATGTACATTTTTTAATAACTTCATCATTATAAGCATTTTATTCTAACATTTTCCCCCTGTTTATAAAAATTACATCATATAAGATCAGAACATGAGCATTTCATTTTTTCAATAACCTTAGCACATGCCATCACAAAAATGTGTAAAATCGTACACTGAGGATAATGTTGGCTCTTAGTCATTTTATCTTGTGTTTACATTTGCCTATTTGTGTTCAAAGTCCTGGTTGTCTTCGTCAGGGTCAGTTCTGTCTTGTCCTCTTTTGTCAGTGCGGTTGTAGGCTGTGTCACAGTCTCAAAGACAGTTGTTACATTTGTGTTGCGTGAATTGCGTACTCACTATCAAGTCAGGGTGTGTATGTTTGATATGTATCACAAACAATATTGCTATGTACACCATGAATAGAATCATTACAATAACACCTTATTTAACTGTCTTAACTGGGTGTCATGTGGCTGTCTGACGTCTTCTCTCAGACAGTTGTTTTTCCCTTGGGATGGATGGAGCTGTCATCTTTTTCAGTGCCCGAGGGTAAACTTCCTCGTAAGAACACCGTTGGAGTGAACAGTTGTTTACCTACTGCTCACTCTTGTCGTCTGGTTGACTTGAAGTCCTGAGTCAGTGATGACTGGGTCAGGATCTGTCCGGTCCAACTGGTTCCTTAACTTACAGTGCGACTGATGAATTCAGGTTGGCCTGCCCTTGACCTTTACTGCAGTAGATGTAGCCAGGACGACTTGATGAGTCCCACCTTGGACTGGTCCTGTTCTGCCTTAGAGTCTTTATGAACACGTGGTCTCCTGGTTTTGCCGTGTTGCCCTGTGGAGAAATAGTTCTTTCTGGCAGTTTATTGTTGTTTACAACGTTTCTTGTTAACAGGGTTTTTCTCATATAGTCAATAAGATCTTGATCAGAGTCTGGTTGTTCTTTTATCTTCACGAGTCCATATGTAGCATGTGAAAAGGATGCTCTGGAGTAGGGAAAGCTCCTCTAGGTCTCTGTTGTCTTTGTGCATTATTTTTAATACAGATTAGGCATTGTTTACAAAAAACTTTTTTTAGTATTTATTAAAACCTATTGTATTAACCATATTTCCCCCTGTTGACACATTTGGCAAAGCCTATGTGTCAATATTCTTTATTTTCCTGACACTTATATTTGTAGTTCTTATTTAGTCATGCTTACGGAATTTGTGTTTCTGTCTTTCTCACTGTCACTATCTCCCCTTTGTCTGTCTCTCCCTCTCTTCTCTCTCACTTTCAATTTCTTTTCTCTCCCCTTTCCCTCTCTATCGCTCTCGCTATTCTTGCTTTCTCACTTTCTCTCTCACTTTCGATTTCTTTCTGTCTTTCTGTCTCTTACTTTTTCCTCTCTTTTCCTCTCTCCGTCTCTTTCTTTTTACAATTTCTCTCTTTCTGTCACTCCACCTCTCTCTGATTCTATCTCTACTACTTTCTCTATATATCACTCTTTCTCTCTCCCTTTGTCCCTCTTCTCTTCCGGGTCCTTCCACGAAGAGGATGCCCCACAGGGGTTGCCGTCGAGAAAAGACGGATTTCTCAGCTCCAGCTGGGTGTGCACACTCTCCAACCTTTGTCGTTCATCCTCCAGGCAGAAGTTCTCCGATCCGGCTCCAAGGACCATTATGTCATAATTTTTATACAATCACAACCCAGTGAAAGTATTTGTGACATTTAAACTCCAGTCTCCTACCAATTGGGATTAAATCAAACCACTGAGTCAGTTCTTTTTTACGTGCCTTGCACGGGGAGAGCTCGGCCATATGCGTGCGCTTACTCTAGGCTCGTCCACGCTGCTCTTCCAAAGCTCACCCCTTCCAGCACGGTTTTATTAATTTCCAACAATCCATCATGTCAGTACAAAGACAACCTGGTCAACGTATACATAATCTCGTTAAGCTTACCACAGATAACATAGTGAAGTATATCATGACTTTGCTTTACATTTGATCAGATAAGTACAAATGTATGATCTGGGAACCTAGCTGAGTACGAAGCAAGAGGTCACAAGAGGTCACACATCTGGTTTTAGCAGAGATAGCGTTAACACAGGCTCTTTCATCCTCTGCAAATTGAGATCACCTTTTAACTTAGATGTACATTTTTTAATAACTTCATCATTATAAGCATTTTATTCTAACAGTGCAAAACAACAATAATAAATGTTAAAACAGGTAAATAAGACAAAGAGCAGTGAATTAACTAAAAGCTTGTTTGAATAACAGTGTCTTTAGCTGCTTTTTAAAAGAATCAACAGATTCAGCCACTCGAAGAGACAGAGGCAGGGCATTCCACAGTCTAGGGGCTACCGCTTGAAAGGACAGGTCTCCTCGAGTTTTAAATCGGGTCTTTGGGACCTTCAGGAGGTTTTGGCCTGAAGACCGGAGGGAGCGGCCAGAGGTGTGAGGGAACAACATTTCTGAAATGTACCGTAATTTCACGACCATAAGGCGCATATAAACGTCTTAGATTTTCTTCAAAATGAGCCACGCGCCCTTTCGTGCAGTGCGCCTTGTGTGAGGCGGACGTGATAGAAAAAGGGGTGCGCCCTATGTGAGGCGGACGTGTTAGAAAAAGCATGAGAACGTTAAAGGGGGAAGTGTGGGCGTGGCTTGTGTATAAAAGAACAGGTATGTGCTTTATGCACAACATTGCTGTTTTAACAACCCTGAAAATGGCAAAGAGACACGCCTATGAAGCTCAATTTAAACTGACGGCGATCAGTTACGCGGAGGTACATGGGAATCGAGCCGCCGCGAGAAATTTCAACATTAACGAGTCGATGGTTCGTAAGTGGAGGAAGATGGAAAACGAACTGCGACAGGTGAAGAAGACGCAGCTGAGTTTCCGCGGAAATAAGGCGAGGTGGCCAGAGTTGGAGGCGAGACTCGAGCAGTGGATCATAGAGCAAAGAACGAGTGGCAGGAGCGTTTCGACGGTGACTATGCGCCTAAAGGCAGAAACGCTAGCGAAGGAGATGAAAATCGAACATTTCCAAGGAGGTCCGTCTTGGTGCTTCCGCTTTATGAGACAGTGCCATTTATCGATCCGGACCAGGACTACGGTAGCGCAGCAACGGCCGGCGGATTACAATGAAAAGCTGACAAACTTTCGCTCGTACTGCAGGAAGCACATCAGCGACAAACGGATCCAACCAAGCCACATCACTAACATGGACGAGGTGCCGCTCACGTTCGACATCCCGAATAGTCACACGGTAGAGAAGACGGGGACCAGCACGGTGTCGATACGCACAACGGGGTGCGAAAGGGCTTCGTTTACTGTTGTGCTTGGCTGCCACGCCGATGGACAGAAACTGCCCCGATGGTGATTTTTAAAAGAAAGACTTTGCCTAAGGAGAAGTTTCCAGCGGGAGTCATTGTTAAGGCAAATGAAAAGGGTTGGATGGACGAGCAAATGATGAAACAGTGGCTGAGGGAGGTGTATGTTCGGAGAGTGGGTGGTTTTTTCCACGCATCACCATCGCTTCTAATTTATGACTCTATGCGTGCTCATCTCACCGCTGACGTGAAAAAACAAGTGAAGCAAATGAACGCTACGCTTGCTGTGATTCCGGGAGGGCTGACGAAAGAAGTCCAACCGCTGGACATCGGCGTGAACCGGCCGTTCAAAGTAAGGATGCGAGCGGCATGGGAGCGATGGATGACCGAAGGAGACCACAGCTTCACGAAGGGTGGAAGGCAGCGCCGGGCGAGTTACGCTACAGTTTGCCAATGGATTGTAGATGCTTGGGCTAACGTGTCTGCTGGTACTGTTAAACGAGCTTTCGCAAAAGCCGGTATAATTTCTGAGGAGCCGCACGGTACAGACAGTGACTCCGACAGCGAGGAGCGAAGTGGACCTGCTATGGATTTTGCGCAGCTGTTCGATTCCGAAACAGAGGATGAGGACTTTGACGGATTTGAATAATGACTATTGTTTAATATTGTTGTAATTAGTACTTAAATAAAGCACAACCAAACTCAGTTTTGCTCCCTATATATTTTTCAATACGCACATTTGCATGCTTGTTTGTGCGCCTTTTCGTACGGTGCGCTTTATGTGTGTGTTAAATACAGTAATGGCGCACAAAACTGAGACTGCGCCTTTTCGTACGGTGCGCCGTATGGTCGTGAAATTACGGTATTCAGGGGCCTGTCCATTAAGAGCTCTAAAAGTCAAGACTAAAATTTTAAAATCAATTCTGAATTTGACAGGTAGCCAATGTAAAGCAGATAAAACCGGAGTGATGTGTGCTCTTCTGTTGGTTCCTGTTAAAAGCCTTGCTGCAGCATTCTGGACTAACTGGAGACGAGTGACTGCAGATTTGTTAAAACAAGTAAAAAGAGAATTACAATAATCTAAACGAGAAGAAATAAAAGCATGGATAATCAATTCCAGATCAGATTTAGATAATAATGCACTCAGTTTAGAGACAGATCTCAGATGGTAGAAGCAGTTTTTAACCAAAAGGTGAGACGGTTGTCGAGTTAGAGCGCGGACAAAGCTTCAAAGACTTCAAAGCTTTGAAGTGTCCACAGACAGACGGACGGACAGACGGACGGACAGACGGACGGACAGACGGACAGACGGACGGACAGCGCTATACCATAATACGTCCCGTCTTACACAACGGGCGTATAAAAATGCCTACACACACAGGCTTTGTCTGATCGTGCTGAAATTTGAATCACTAATACCTGATTAGGGCTTGATTATAATAAACTATAAAGCATATGAATAGTTACTCTATTCGTTTGGTTCATATACGTACTTCCGGTGTAGTACGCCGCCATTTGCCCGACCATCACAACAAGTATGGCTACCCACATCACGCATCTTAACGAGAGACAGAAAGAGAGATATCTTGAGAAAATTTCAGTATTAGGCTCTGATCCCTATTTGTTACCCCCGTTTTTTAGCCCTTTATTGTCAGTACCACGTTTGCCAAAGTTAACTTTTCACGACATCTATATTTATTTAGTTCACAACCCTTCTCCGTACAGTGGAGATAACCTGAAGGCTTATAAAAGCACTGATGCTTACAGGTATGCTGTGGCTGGATGGGTGAAGGAGGCCAGAGTGAGACATTTGGCTGCCAAGAATTTATATCTTGCAATGGCAAAGGTAAGTACTGTATTTGAAAATGATCAAAATAATGTATGATTTTGCTGTCAGTTTAACCTGATTAGATCTTAAGTTGTTAGCCCAGTGGCTAACGGCTCGCTAATAGCTAGCTACCGAGGCCAGCTGTCATTCATATATGGGTAATGTTCAAGAGATCAGATGTGTTTATATTCGTTGAGAGAACGTAAGGGAAAGGAAATAAGGTGTTTGTGACTTTGTGGGCACAGTTTGTGGTGGGTTTCTATCTGGATAATGTTTAAAATGTCAGGTGTGCTCATATTCATTGAAAGGATGTAAGGGAAAGAAAATAAGGTGTTCGTGACTGGGAACAGTAGCCTCTCTGCTTCTAGCGTGCAGCTACAGCTTTAGCTACCCTGCGGTGTCTGTAGGCTTAGGTAGGTTATGTCAAAATCTACGAACGCCTCCTCTTAAGCCCCAGACAGTTGTATTTTTATATGTGTGGATATAGATGGCTTCAGTTTGAGATGTGAAGTGCTGTGGTGAAAATGAAGTGGATAAATTGTTGCTGTGTTTCTGCTGATTCCAACGGTGTGGGGTTGTCTGCAATGCTGTTTACTAGAAACATGCAAAGCACAAAGAAATACTGCTCCACAGTACCTAAGCTTAGACTTATCTTTGGAGTTAAATATGACAAACTGGCACAAGCAATGCTTTTCTTATTTAGGTTACTGGTAGGTCTCATCTGTTAGTTATGCAAAATGGTTTTATGAGAAATTAATAATTTTTGAACTAGATAGGGTCTATGATGCCCATCAAAGCTATATTAGGAGAATTAACTTTTGAACGAATATTCAGTATTTAACTGTTTGTTCTTCACTTAACAGGTGCTTCATTCTCAAGCTGTGAACACTAAGCCCACGCAGCCATGGGTAGTTGTGCAGGAGGATGGGACTGTTGTCATGGCACACTGCACTTGTTTAGCAGGCCTGGGAGAAGTGTGTTCCCATGCAGCAGCACTGATGTTCTCACTCCTAGCTGCTGTTGAGCGAAGAGATGGCGAGGCATGCACAGACAAGGCATGTGCATGGGAAGAGCCAGGGCAAAAACTTGTGAAGTACGATGAGCTCGCAAACATTTTTCAAAAGAAGGAGAAACTTAAAAAACAAGAGGACCACTGTCACATGAAACCTTCCGCTGATGAGCTCAAGCTGTTTTTGACCAGCTCCACCTCAGTGAAAACCATGAAGTAATACCAAGGAAAAGTGCCATTTTGTCAGTTGTTGAAGGCCATTCCATCAGATACATGCCCAAAACTGTCCAGTTGGATTTGCCACCACCTCTCCCTACTCTCTTCTCAAGCGCCAATCTTGAAATGGATTTGCCGTCACTGCTTGAGGAGGCTGAAAAAGACTTTTGAGGAGCTACAACTCACACAGGAACAGGTAAGACATTGAAAGTACTTCTTTAACAGTGATTCTCAAATGTTTTCTTGTCATTCCCCACACAGCATGGAAGTTTATTTGATGCATATGATATGACAAGCGTATTTCACCTACAGTTTTTGTTGAAGTGTTTGTTAGTTGAGCAGAAGACAAGAGAGCAGAGAAAGTCCAGGGTATGGCATGATCAGAGAGCAGGAAGAGTTACTGCATCAGTGTTTCGTGAGGCAGCAAAGACAGAAAACTCTTCATCTCTGATAAAGAGAATTTGCTATCCCCAGTCGTCACATTTCTCAACCGAAGCAACCAGGTACACATTTTAGAAGGCAAGCAATGAAAATTAATAAACAAATGCCTTTTAAGTTCCATCATGAATATACTCCAGGAATGATGTACATTATGGTTACCATTAAAGTAGTATGTAAGGTAAGATAAGATGAGCCTTTATTGTCTCTTTCAAAGAGATATTTGTCTTCGGCAATGAGAGATTATGATTACACAAAAACATACACAATAGTTGACAAGACAGTAACATATACCATATATAGACCTATACATGTCCATTCAAACACCCATATTACCAACATATTACCCCACACACACTCTCTTTCTCCCATCTTTCATACTAAGACTTACTACATGTACACTAGTTGGGTTACCATAAAGTTCAAAATATCATTGCTGATTTACATGTTTTCATCAGATGGGGCCTGCATAACGAGAGCACTGCCAGGAATTCATACTTGAAGATCATGCAGGACGTCCATGTGAACTTCGGCATCAAAGAATCAGGTCTCATTATCAACCCAAGCTTACCATGGATAGGGGCATCACCAGATGGCGTGGTATCCTGTGATTGTCATGGGACTGGGGTTGTCGAAATTAAATGTCCTTTTAATGCAAAGGGCTGCGCTCTCAGAGAATGTGTGAGCAACCCACGTTTCTGCCTCACCATGACTGCAGAAGGTATGGCCCTCAAACAGGATCATAGCTACAACTATCAGCTGCAGGCCCAAATGTGTATCGCTGAAGTGGTGTATGGAGATTTTATCGTGTGGACACCACAAGAGCTTTTTATACAGCGGGTCCAATTTGATCAGTGCTTTTTTGATGAGGCCTATTTGAGGGTAGAGGAATTTATTCGAACAGGGGTACTACCAGAGCTGTTGGGCAAATGGGTGACTGTGCCACGTCTCTCCTCAAGTGCTAATCTTGAGACGGCACCTGAGGGATGTTACTGCGGGAACCCTGTTGATAACACAGACATACTGTCTTGCACATCTGAGCAATGCAAACGGAAGCACTTTCACAAGTCATGTATGCAGCTCCGCAGGGTGCCAAAGAGTTGGAAATGTGTAGAATGCAAATCACAAACAAAAAAGAAATGAGATTGGTATCCAGAGATGCTTTAAAAAAAAAGACAGATGAATATTTATTGTCATAAGTTGACATTTTGTTCCAGCCATTACATAAATTGTATGTAGTTTTGTGTGTACATGTGTTTTAGTCATATGACAAATAAAATTGATCCATACATACAGAGATGAACAATAAAACAATACGATTTTTTAATGACTGTGTATAGTTGTTGATCTGTGTTTTTCAGAGTCAGAGAAAACAATTGCAATGTGTCTACTCAGTAGGGATGACTGATGGGCACATGTTACAAAGAGCACAGCAAACTGTCACCATTTTGTCAATGGAGGTAGGTTGTCCTTGTGAAGCAGCCTGGCAGAGGGTCAGAGGGATGGTAGACTGAAGGATAGTGTACTTATTCCTAACCAGGCCAATGACTCTCTCCACATGGATCCTGACTGCTGCCAGTCCCCTTGTTGCCTCTAGATCCAGAGGATGCATCTGTGTCGCGCCTTTGGTAAATGCAGGTATTTTCAACTGAGCACAATACAGACCCATTGTATCTTTAACATTAAAACCTCGATCGGCGAGAATGACATCTCCTGGTGACAATTTATCAAGATATCCACAATTTTCTGTGATATGCTTGTCGCTTGTACGACCTCCCCAACCTTTTGAAACATAAGATATTACACCTTGTGGTGTTATTGAGATCAAATATTTTGCAGTGTTGTGATGCTTATACTGCGAGTAAGTCTGTGCACGGCACCTCAGGTCCCTTGGCTTTTCAATAAATATTTCAAAGCAATCAATTATGGAGATGCAGTTTTTAAAGTTGTTGCGAAAACACATTGGGAGACTGATTTGAATTTGTTCTCTAGTTGGCCATACAATGAGATCTGATATTCTGAAATATAATACATCTAATGTGCTATTAAACACTCTGACAGCAGTTGCCTTAGAAAATCCAAAAACAAATGCTAAAAAATGAAGCGGAACATTAAGCTTCAGTCTCATCAATGTCAGGATCAAACATTGAAATGGTGTAACTGAATGTCCAACTTTAATGAAGTCTTTTAGAAAATTAAACAAAACCATTAACTTGGCGAAGGTTGGAAGACCTGTGTGTTCCTGGACCATGGTGTCATTGTCCCTGAATGCCTCCTCATTCAAGGACCGCTCCTCTACCCTAGCCCTTAACTTACCGACCTCAGCTCGGAGCCGCGCACACTCACTTTCCATGGCAAATATCGTAGCCTGGCAGGATGGATTCATGCATGGTTCTACAATGCCAGGGCCTGCCTCTCTTGTATAGCTGTGATCGGTGTTGTGGTCAGAAGTGACTTCAAGGTCCTCCATATCAGCCACATCAGTAGTTGAAGGGTCAGGATCATCTGCTGGCATTGTGCTGCTGGCCTCACGGATCTTGCGCTTCATCTGCTGAGTCTTCAGGAACTTTTGGTAGGCATAATGTTGCTTGTCCCTCTCCCCCGCTGAGGTAAATGAAAATAGGCTGGGCACAAAATCAGGGCTCAATGGGTTGTCCTGTTTAGCTCCTACAAAGGCAGAGCATAGTAAAACAAAGATTATATTTGGGACACATTGTCCAAACTAAATAAATACATCTCAAAGTAAATGTAAGTTCTAACTGGGAAAGGGTCAATTAGTTCATTTTGACTGATATAGGCTAGAATCTGCAAATCTGATCATGAAGTTACTGCATGAAAAAAAAAAATTACTAACACCGCTTGGCCTATTGTATTCCTACTTGTATTGTATGCTACTGGTTGTGTCCTCGATTGTAAGTCGCTTTGGGTTCAAAAAGCGTCAGCCAAATGCAATGTAATGTAATGCATGAGTTAAACACAGGTAATTGTAGGTAGACAAAACAAACGTTAGCCGAACCAAATATGAAATATGTTTAGGCTATCACAACACCATGTTTTATTGTCTTTGCATTACATGTCTTGTCATATTTGATATTTTGTTGTCTATATTGTGTTGACGACATAATTTCCCAATTATCTAACTTTACGGAATGAGTTGAACGCATTTACCAAATGTTAACCTCTGCTAGCTGGCTCTAACTACTAATAGGCTACAACACAAACACATGCTACAGACGCTAAAAGATATGTTTACAAAACACATGAAAATCATGAAACTTAATTGAGTGATGTTGTCAAGTGCTCTTCTAATTATTAGCCCTAAGTGCGACAAAGTTGAGGAGAAATCTTACCTGACACGAAGTGCTCTGAGCACAGCAAGCTGTGGGATGTGGGTGTCCAACGATCTCTTCTGATGACAGCTAACCACTTATCTCTTCTCCGTTTCTCCATTGGAAAAGAATAAAAAATCAAGTCGGGGTTCCTCTTACGGTTGTTGTTACAGCCCACTGCACAACAAATTGCCGGCATGACTCTCTATGAGGTCGTAAAATAACTCTTTGGTCGTAGTTTTCTCAAGTTGCTGACCCACTGAAACCAATGGGGTCTGTGGTGTTTGTTGTCAATCGGGGTCGGGAAAATGGCCGCCGCAACTTGCGTGACGTTGCATGAACCGAACGAATAGCGCCACCTAGCCTATACAAGAAACGTCAACATTATCGGATTTGTACCAAATTGGGGTTTTTATTCAATTCTCTGTATCAAAGCAAGCAAAAAAATATATTATGGATATGGGGTGTTTCCCACGGTTGGCCAGGAGGGGCGCAAAGACTCCCCCAATAAATAGTTCAACAAGAGCTCCTCCAGCGGGGCAAAATACGCCCGTACTTTGAATTATTGTATATAGAATTCTAGAATCGGAATTCCACCAGATTGCAGCAAAAGAACTTAAAGACACTACAAAGCTTTAATGTGTCAAAGCTCAAAGAAGCAGAGAATGTGGGTTGTTCTCGCTTTCAGCAGCAGAACATTTGAGAAGAGAGTTCAGATCTTTCATGAAGACAAAGCTTCAAAGACTTCAAAGCTTTGAACTGTCCACAGACGGACGGACAGACGGACAGCGCCATACCATAATACGTCCCGTATTACAACGGGCGTATAAAAATTACTACACGCACAGACTTTCTCTGATTGTGCTGAAATCTGAATCACTAAATCTTGAACATGGACTGAATATAATAAACTATAAAGTATATGAAAAGTGAACTCTATAGCGCCCCCTATCCAGACATGAAACATCAACATTATCGGATTTGGACTAAATTTGGGGATTAAATTCTACGTATGATTTCAAGGAAAATCTTACAGTATGGACATGGTGCAATTTTCATCGTTTGCCAGCAGAGGCGCAAAGTCTCCCTAAAAAAATAGTAAAAAAATGCCGACACACACAGGCTTTGTCTGATTGTGCTGAAATTTGAATCACTAAAGCCTGAACATGGTCTGAATATAATAAACTATAAAGTATATGAAAAGTGAACTCTATAGCGCCCCCTATCCAGACATGAAACATCAACATTATCGGATTTGTACCAGATTTGGGGAATACATTTGGAGACACATATGAAAGCCCAAAAGACTCGATCGCCGACGTCGTTTCTAATCACAAGCACAAAGCACAAAATGTACCCAATTAAGAGTACTATGAAAAAAAAAACAATCACTAAAGTAGAAGTACAAAGTGGTGCTCCATGAAATTACTCAACTTCGAGATTAAACAGATATGTGGATACAGTTACTTAATATTTGAAATTTGTGTAACTGGAATGAGAAAATATAACATGATTTTGTATTGGCAACACGCAGACTTACGACTTTACTAGGAGATAACCCAAAACTTTGTACTTTGACACTTTAAAATACGTCGAGTTTGTGTTTTGTCTTTTATTCCGATCATGAGTAACCAATAATTATTTCCTTTTAATACATCACTAGTTCATTCATTAACTTTTCTTTGCATCTCGTTCATTTGCCTTTGTCCGAATCTCTCCGGGGCGAAATGACGACTTTCCACCGATAGAAAAACTCACATCCAGACATGTCCTCTCTCCAAGGTTGACCGATTTCTCCTGGGGCTTGAGTTTTGAAAAGTTTCTAGCACCATTTGAAATCGGTTACAATGAAGGACACGACGTTTCCGGGGATGTTTCTGCCGACCTGCACAACTACGGTGGTTTAAGTACACGGGTTGATAGTTAAGGTTGTGTTCCGTGGTGGAATGTCACAAAATAAACAAAGTAAGTGCTGTACTTAAGTAAAAATCAAAGGTCATATCTTTGGGGTTGGATAATGGCACCACCTCCTGAAGCGTTTGTGAAAAAATAAATTAACTTTTATTGAGCAATGCCTGAGAATTGTGACTGTCCTCCAGCTCAGGTTGACCTATTAAATGTTTATAAAGGTGCTTTTCCTGCTTGTCTCCATGGAGATGTTATTGCTTTCCCTGGAATGTTCCATGGTATGACATTAACCACATCTAACATTTATTCATTGCAGCTGTTTCTATTGCTCAAAAATACAATAAATGTCTTTGTGAATAGGGTTGCCTCTCCACAGATCTAACCTGTAAAATCGCCTAAGAATTAACATCTCCATGGAGACAAGCAGATGGCTGACACTCCACCCAAAAAGTGACACAGTGCACCTTTAAATCTTGTTAATACTGTCTACCTATTGTAATTAAAGGACTAAATTATTCATGTTTATCTCAACTGCTGTTAAAATGTTTAACTCAACTCAAGGTATTTTGTTCAGTTTCCACTAGATGGCGCCATTTGATTGTGAAGTTGTACATAAGTCTATTAAATTAGTCAATCAACTTAAATACTGTAATAAAATACAATAAATGAAATACTGTCCCACTTTAACAGTATGTTTTGAAATCGTATTTAATTTCATATTGCCGTAAGGCGACCACGGGTGTCCAGAAAGACGCCTAAGAAATAAAATGTATTATTGCCATTACATGTTGAATATTTTGTTTTATGTGCATAAAATATATGTAGACTGTAATTAATTAAACATTGATCAAATAAAGATGAAAATAAGCAAACTTATACAATTTTACATGAGTTTATTTTTTCATAAATCAATCACATCTACAAAAGCATTAATAACCATCTGTTACAAGCCAACACATTCCATCCATCCATCCATCTTCTCCCGCTTAATCCGGAACACATTCCACATTACTCTAAAAAGAAACAGATTTTTTTTTTTTAAATAAATAAAAGCAAGATGCAAATACGTATGAACTAGGCCAATATAAACCAATATCAAAACCTTCCTTCTTATTTTCAAATACTTACATTGCGGATTTTTTATCAAATCCGACCAAATGTACAAATTAGGCTGTTAACTAACCTAAAAAGGAAACTAATCCAGTGCAATGGAGTCCACACCAAACAAATGAAATGAATCTGAGACTCTTTTAGAATTTAGAAACGTTTCATTTTAGCACGAGGCCGTCGTCATCGTCATGCCAACAGCGGTTATTTTTTGGCCACTACAGTTCGCCCGAGGCCCCCCGGCGAGTGAGAACTTATTAGTGACGCTCATGCCAAGTATTCTGATAGTGTCAGGGCCTGAAGTGCATAAGACAGGTTTTTGTTTTACCTCAGAACAACTTCAAAATGATGGAACACATTAATAGAAATCAGTTTCACAGTTTATGGAGCGAATTAAGACATTCCGAATCATGACGACTTTGTTGCCAGGGACCCAAAATACACAGTTCAGTACAGAGAGTATTCTGCACTTGCGGAAGAAATGACTTGGGAGATTCCACCCAAACAGCAGGCAGTAAAATCACACGCAAGGAACAAATGAGTATTTAAAAACTTGAATGTCCCGGCCCTAAAATGCATCTCTCGGACCTCAAATCTCACTTTTCTTCTCTGCCTATTGACACATTGTGAGTTGCGTGGTCTCCTTGTGTTTTTATTTTAAGTATAATTTATTGCAGAACTTAAGCCTTTGCGTGCACTACAGTCCGGTTGCTAGATAACAGTTAGTCATCATATTTTCCCCACCCACGTTCAAAGGGGAAGTTAAGATCATAAACTTAAACCATAAACTAAAATAGAACAGGCAGGCATCTTTCTCAGCTAAATACGTCATGTGTTTTACTGAAATTGGCAGTCCAACCTGTCATATGCACTTTAAATACGCTGATACGTCTGGTTCTTGATGGTTTTTGTATTATTTCTTTTGATGATATAGTTGTCTGATGTCCAAATCAGACTTAAGGTGCAAATTTATTCCTTACAAACAAAAAAAAAAGGTCAGTATATCCCAGTTTTGCAGTGGTCGGGACATATTCAACACCATGTATTCTGATGGCACCAGGTTTGCATATGGTTTATAGATGAGAGCTTTTGTTTGATCAGGCAAGTGCAAATTTACATAAAGTAGAATAGGTTACATTCATGGCCATTGGGAACTTGATCTTAGCTGTGTACCAAATGGCACTCATATTAACAATTTGAATATTTAAGCTTGTTTTTAGGAACTGGACCCACAAATTTATACCATATCTTGTGGATTTAAGTTCTTTGGACCTCGCAATGGTCACGGCTTTATCATTTTTAAACGAACCAACTTTTTGAAACCATCGTGAACAATGCATCCTCGTAAGCAATTTTACTTAACACCGGTTTGATTCAACATCTGCAATTTGAAGATTTGAAGGTAAATTATGTACAATTCTGAAGCCTATTCTGAATGCAAAGAAGTGCTTTTACTATTTATTGTTTTTACATTCACTACACACAGGTTCACAGGTTTTGCTGAAGTAATGATAATGTCTGACGAAATTTACAGAATAAAGCAGTGTTCTGGAGTCTGGTCCAGTGCGGCCAGTGAGGCAAAGGCCGCGGCGCGATGAAGAAAGTGCCATTCCAGTTCCATTCAAGTGCCAAGCCCGGGAGATATGAGCACGTTTAACGGAGATCTCCTTTATTCCGGGTGCCCTACCACAGGTTAGGCAGGAACCACTGGACGCCCAAGCTTACTACAGACACACAACAATGACACAAGTTAGCGTAAAATCAAACTGTCGTGACCGAAAATCCATTAAGTTAGGCCCGCCATAGAAAACCTGGAAATTCATACAGAGACAAGACATGTTATTTAAAAAAAGTTAAGTTACTCCTGTGAAAGAGAAAGATTTTGAGGCGGATTAAAGAAACAAAGCAAAGGTGAGATAGAAGGTGAGCCTTTGAGCATGCAAGTGATTTTATGAGGTTTTTTAATCTATATTCTAGTCCATTACTGAATTTAAACAGTTGTAAATAATAGCTCAGGTGGCCTAAACAAACCTTGAGCGTGTATTTGGGCTTTGATTGAATGGCGTCGATCACTGCCATCTTAGCTTGTCGAAAGAATCACAAATACAGATTTTAAGACTCTGAAATCTACTAGGAGGTCCCCAAAACTGCGAGGTCAGTCAGTGGTCGCTCATGCAAGAACATTTTAATATTGTTCTTAATGGCATGAGTTTTCCAAATACTGAAACTTTTTACAGTACTTCCTGAAGCTGTTACTGAAGTCATACTTTAATCTTTATCCTAACACAATCTGACCATAAAGAGCTGATTTAGCTGGAACTACATCCAATAAGCTGCTTTGTGAAATGAAACCCTTTCAAAAGAACATTTCAGTCTCGCTAAATTCTTAAACCTTAAACTTTTTGGCAATGTTTGCTAATGTATAGTGCTGCCGCAATTATTCGACGTTGTCGACGTAATCGAATATGAAAATGAGTCGACTACAATTTTTTTGGTCGAATATTCGCCTTTATTTATTTTTGGTCTCAAACGGCTCGTCCAGAGACCTTTCGCTTGCCTGAGATCAGGTATTTCCCCTCCACACCACTAGTAGGACTACACTCGAGGCGGACACCGGTGCTGCTGACAGCAGCTACATCCGGGGTTGACGCCGAGGTGGCTAACCTCGGCTAACAGCAGTGGTATATAATGGCACCGCCAAAGAAAACAAACTTGAGGAAGTATTTGCCGTGCGCACTCTGCTGGCTGGTCTCTCTCTTTCTCTCTTCCCCCTTCTCCCGATTTGAGCATTTGAGAAAATGCCAGCGGCCGGAGTCGGACCAAGACCTAAAGCCTCGAAAGTCTGGGAATACTTTCGGACAGATGGTGATAGAGTGGTTTGTACACTCTGTAAGACTTCTTTGGCTTATCACGGAAGCACGACCACGATGCATGAGGTATTGAGAATACCGTTGCAATATGCTGCTCGTGCATACTCGTTAAATTGTGTGTGCATATCGTTGTTCAACATTGTCGAATGAGCACACACAACAGACATAACAGCAATAACCTTTGCAACTCGCACACACAAGGTAACCTCCCGGGAAAATCTAACACACACAAGTGGGTGTGTTACCGCTTGTTTTTTTTTTAATTAGTCGTTTAGATTAGTCGACTAATCGAAAAATTAGTCGAGAGATTAATCGTTAGAAAATTAGTCGTTAGTGGCAGCACTACTAATGTATCCTCATGGTAACTGCTTAACATTCTGCCATAGACATGCATGACAAACACCCTTATTGTCAATGCAAAATATAAACTCTGTGTGTTAGAATGACGTGGGTGTTTTGTGCCTTCTAAATACATAAATTCGTCTAAACCTGAGAGTTTCTTCGCTTTTTAAAAAATACTATCCTTGGGTTTTGGAATGATGAACATTATGACCATGGGCTGGCAAAGCGATTAACAGTTTAAGATGACATATTCGATCTTCTGGATGGGAAAAAAAGTTCAAGATGTTGCATATAACAGAAGTTTGCTCAAATAACGTTCAGTTTGTGTTTTGCCAGATAAAGCTGTTGCTCCGACGGTGAAGCTGTAGCTTGTTGGCAAACAGCAGGGGAAATAAAGGACAATATTCCTTGGCCCGCAATGAATTTCCTCGACAAACAAACTCAGAAACGGCTTATTCAAAAGTAATCCGCATTTATGATTCCAAAGTCAGTGTTCCAACTTAATCAGGGCTTCTACTATTGTGTACTTGCTTTTGTTTGCTTTAGATTTTAGGTACTAACTACTTATTAAAGACTTAGATTTACAAAAACATTGGTCATGTGGCAATTTGTGGAGGAAAGAGGTTGAGAAATAAAGCTGAAAAATAAAGGAAGTAGTGGTGCGTTCTGAAGGGGATGACCTACACCTACGTCATCAAGTTTCCATCCAAAACAGGGAGGGCAGGCACAATTTAAGCACAAGGAACACACTTTTCTGGCAGCGTAAACCTTCATTTAACAACATTAAAGTGTTTATTTTATTAGCCCTAACCCTTAATCCTAACTATTGTGTCATTTAGACATGTTAACCCTTGTTGCTAGGTAACAGTTATGGAGTTATTACCTGCTGCTTATGTCTGTTTAGGTAAGATTTTTTGTAAACTTCTGAGTTTTTACAGGCTTGGTCACTCACAGCTTTGAATCCAAATACTGTGATGTAAAATGCATAGAAGCAGACCCGCTACTCATTCAATTCAATACATTAGGTGAACATGGTCGGCCTATTTTCTTCTTACCGATAGCGCTACCATGTCTGCTTCTTTTGGTGCTTCTGTGTAGGTTTTCCCAGAGCTGAAACCCAACAATGGCTCATCAAAAAGCGTACGGATTTAGTAGCAACGTTTAAATGCACAGCCAACACACTACCACAAAACTACGCCCCATCACACAGGAAGAGGTCCCCCACCAAGCACACGGAAGTACCCAACTCCACGGCCGCGCCTCGCTTCTCTTTCCTCGCTTCCTTCTCGCTTCCTCTCCTCGATTCTGCGGGAAATGGAGAGGATCGAGGAGAAGGAAGCGAGGAAATTGAAGTGAGAAGTGGCCCATGTCTGATTTTCAATTCAACTATTCGGAATCGTCATTTTCTCTGTGGAACTTGAAATCCCACCACAGTTAGGCCATAGTTTCCACTCACCCTCATCACGGTTCAGTTAAGATGTACATTCTCCAAAAGGGTTTTCTTATTCAGCATGCCATTTTAACATGCAACTTGTGATTTTGTTTCAAATCTTACCATACTTACCGTACACACGATTTGGTGAGTTAAATTAAGCAGCTTTGACTTTGTTGTTTGAGCACCGAAGCAACGGCAACATTAGGTGAAACGTTACATATCCCGACTACAGAATGCATTCATATATTAAACTATAACTTGTGTCTAAATATTTATGTTGACTTTTGTTAGATAACTACAACACAGATTGCCGTTGCTTTGTCACTCAAGTACATAAACATGCGATGAGTGGTTTATTCTGAAAACATTCCCCAACACAGTGGACCCGGGTATTACTGAAGGATGCACCCGATATTGGTGCAGGATATTAAAATTTGTATATCAGCTTCCAAATATCGGCTCAGTCGAAATCCTGGTTATAAGACTAATTACAGGTCATAAAAAGTGTCACGGTGTTTGAATTTTGGATTATGCAAAGTTATTCTGTAGTTACTGTATTTTTCGGACTATAAATCGCACTTTTTTTCAGGGTTTGGGTGGCAAATTATACTCAGGTGCGACTTAAAAATAAAAATTTTCACACTGACAGTCCACAGACCATATATATTAATCAAAAATGAAAAAACAAATTAACTGTTTTTTTCATTTTGGTTTTAGAGAAAAATAATAAAGAAAAGATTTTTTTTTTCTTTTTCTTATATTTAGTTCTATATTGAAAAACGAATGATGCACAGATTCTTCTCTATTGGGTTGTTTTTATTACTACAACTTGTATAATAACTTGCCTTTCAGGATGAAATGTCGGTTCTTGGTCTTTGATTTTACAAAATAAATTTCCCCCTTATAGTCCGGTGAGACTTATATATGTTTTTTTTTATTCTTCATTGTGCATTTTTTGGCTGGTGCGACTTATACTCCGGAAAATACGGTACTTGAGAGATGCATAATAGCTACATTTTGCCTTATTTTAATTTTGTTGTTTTGGAAATAAATACAGTTACTGTTATGACATCAGTATCGGAACTGAATCAAAGCTGAATCAGTGCATTCTTAAAATTTGCGTTCAAACCCTAAAGTTTTGCGAATCAAAACCCTAAAAGCTAAGCCCTGGTTTCCCTGTTTGGGAAATTTTAACATTTAAACATAGACACACGAGATTTCTCATTTCTGTGATATGATATATGAAAACCAATAAAAAATTAAAATAAAATTAGAACAGAGACACATGAACAAAAAAAAAATCTATTTTTGCATGATGTCTCATTTTTATAGTTTTGTTTTTCTTCTGAAATTTATGTCTCTGGTCACGCACCTCATAAGCAACACAGATAAATATAGATCTTCAGTATTTGTACACATATTTAACTGCTAAAGATTTTGTACAATATTGTCTTTGAAATGAATGTTAAAGGTGCACAAGAATAATGTGTAATCTGCCTTTTTTTAATATTTAGAGCTGATTTTACATAAATTATCAAATAACTTTTACCAATTGAATTCTATACCTGCTAAAGAATCATTTGCGCTGGAAAAAATAAGCACATCCAGTGACACCATTTATGCATCCATCTAGCTATACATGGGTAAAAAGTATGAGTACACCCAACCCATCTGTGTTGAAGAATGCCATAGAATAGAGCCTTGTTGCCGTGGGGAGTAACAAACAAAATATAATAATGCAAAACGTACAGGCACACAAGCAGCCCATGTATGTGCCAAAAGAAAAGACTGAAATAACAATGTTTGTGCAGTGTAAAAGAGTTAGGGGCTTTTACAGTCCAGAAGACATGAGTTAGCAAAGCCTTAATATAAACGGAGAAATTGTTACCGCTTATTTTTCTTTAGGACTCCAAAGTAAATGCAAGCTCCGCAACCAATTGCGGCAATGATGGCTACAAAACATTTGACAAATAAGCACATGTGATATGACAACATAACCGTGAAAACATAGTGCAATGCATGACAAAATATCAGCGGAATTATGAATTATGAAAATGGAATATCAGATCACTATCACTCTATACTTTGATAAACATTAAAACTACTCATTTGGACAAGTATCGAAACAAAAAAAAAGTCACATTCACAGGACAGAAATGAGCCTTTCCTGAATCACTTAGGAATGATCTTGAGCTGTATCAGAACAAGTATAAGAGCACATAGTCTAGGGCTGGGCAAAACCATCTCTGCTTTGGTCCATCTCGATGATAAGGCATACGCATTTTAATCGACGGGTCTACAGCCAATCGCGTAGGGGTAAGAGCGCAGAATGCTGATGAGGATTTACTCTCTTGTTGCCTGAGCCACAGAGCGTCTCTTTATGACTCCTCAAGTTTTGACTTCAAGCTACACAATTTGACTAAAGTCCAGCGTCTCTCCTTCTGCCTCTGCGGTGTCGTCTCTGATCCAGCTGCAGCTCCTCATCTTTTCTCTTCTCTGGTGCTTCTCATCTTTATAATCCAAGTTAGAGAAAGTAAACAGCTATTTTCTCACCGTTTACAGGTGAAACGTAAGAGCTCATTTAGCGCACGTGTTTGTTGATCTCACTAACGGTAACGTGCATATACATTTATGTTTAATGTATTGTACAAATACATTCCATACTTAAAATGTGAATATCTCCAGAATTATTGGTCCTAGCAACACGAACACGAAAAATAAAAACACCTTGTGTTTTATGTCCGAAGTCCACGTCTATATTTTTAAGATGGATGCCAATCAAATCAATGAATCGATGAATATAAGGGGAAAAAAAGGTATTCTTTTTTTTCCCCGTATCGCCCAGCCCTAACAGACCTATACACTCTTGGACCACTATGGAACATACCGGGATTACACACACATAACATTATGGTAATATAGAAGAACAAACTATTTAATATTGATAATCATTCTATTGTCTAAAGAAAGTTTTTTTATTCTCATGGTGGTATCAGAATCAGTATTGAGCATGAAGTTAATTCCCGAGTATCAATTTTAATATTGTGACAACACTAATTATGATTTATATTAGTAGAACTACGATTAAAACTAATGGATCTTTTCAAAGATTTTCTCTGATTTATAGATTAGGTATTAGGGATGGTTGAATGATTGGTGCCATTAGTGATAATATATTTCAGTCATCAAGATCAGTTGGATATTTAGCACCAATAGTTTTTACCTAAGTGGCTTTTGTCATTCTCACTTTGTCCTTAGTGCTTTAAATGTGTCTTTTTAAACAGACTAGAGTTTAAATGGAAACAGAGGAAGAATCAGGTTCAAAATTTGGAGCATTTGTATGATTCCACAAACAAAAGTGATCATATCCCAGATTCAGGTTTCATTTTTGCTCAAAAGTGAAAAGTCACCTTAGCATGAAAAAAATTTATACATAAGCCATATAAATGACAACAGCAAGACAAAAGTCGGATATCGTTATATGTTATCCGCTGTTTGACTTTTGGTGCTGTGCAAACTTAAAACAGTCCAAACTAGGGATGTAACAATGACCGAAATATTGTAATATCATAATAATAATATCGTGAACCATCACAATATATTGACTTAAAAGTCTCTTTGCTTAACTTCATTTCTGTGGTGCTGTAATAGTTTAACAAAGAAAACGGAGCAAACTAAATAGACCATAATGCTTTGCTCTGTTTAAGCGTGAACATGAAGAAATAACTGTTCTTAAGCACTTTTAAATGTTAGTTCTTCTTCAAAAGTAGCACATTCACTCTTCTGTAAGGCTCTTAGACCATATATATGAATGGACATAGCTAAAGCGTTAGCTGCCACGTGTCAAACAGGAAGTGCTACAGGAGGCTCTTCCGGCTCCTTCTCTCCCTTTTTCCCATTGACTCACATTAGGATCTTATCGCTCCTCTCTCTGCTCTGGACCTGCTGCTGTGGCCTCGTCATTTTGGTCTTAAAATGTTCGTATGAACTCGCGACACATGATCCTGAATTTTCATCTCACTGTTTTGCTCCTAAATCAAGATATGAACATGAATAACGGACCAATCAGACACCTAGCGTTAGCAACAGGTTTGATTGACAGCTAGTGCGTTTCGTTGTTAAGTAAGTTCCCTTCTCGCTTTCCTGCGCCAATTTTTGTAATAAAATGACAAAATATCTCACTACTAGAATCTTAACTAGCATAAAGTAAAGTGAATTTCGTTAAATTGTGACTCTATTGTTGTCGCACGTAACAGAACATACAACATAAATCAATGACTTAAACTTACTATTTAAAGTTTGATGATAAAAGCTAAAAGTTTCCTTATTATTCTCAAAAATCACCGAAGTCTGTGCAGAATGGAGCAGAGTATCGCCGCTCCCCGGTGAGAGAGGGCGGGCACATTTAACGACCTCAATTATGATTGGCTCTTGTGGTTGCTATGATACTCGTGAACGGATTTCCAAATATGGAACCTGGCTCCAAATTCGCTCCTGTAACCGTGGCATTGGGAGCCTCATTTGAGCGGTGCTGAACACTGTGGGTGACGTCACACTCACTTAGTCCACTCATATATACGGACTATGTAAGGCTCCACAAAATATCGCAATAACTATTATCTGAAAGATTTGGATATCGTTACATCCCTAGTCCAAACATTTTCCCTTCCTATCATCCTCATTTTTCACTGCCATGAGTCTAGAAACCACAGCAGAGTTTTACCATCACAGTAATGCAAGCAAATACTAGCATGCTGACAGCACACCAGTCTAACTTTCGGATGTTAGATGTGGATTATTCCAATGTTCAATTAATATTTCATTATTCCAATTAGTTGAACTCCTGCTTGTTAGGATAGCTGTTAACCCCCACACAGTGTAACATGTTAAGGGGGTGAGGTTAAACATAATGGAGTTTTTTCTCACATACCGACAGTGTTATACTATGAGAATATAAAAATACTTAAAAAGAGCACTTACCAAGCACGGTGCTAACTCCAATCACTACTGAGTTACTGTGGCTTGCTGCAAAAGACAAAGAAATACATCCATTACAAGATGAAAGCAAAATGTATATTCCAGTACACAGAGGTGGGAATGATAATGCAGCCATGGCAAATGCACGAGGAAAATATGTACATGCAGGTAGAGAGTCGGGAAATAAGCGCAGTAGGAGGAGAATTCCATTTAAAGTGAAAGTACAGAGAAGCGCACAATGAAGCAGTGGGTTTGGTGTGAAAGGAGGAGCAGTGACGCCTCTGTGAAATGAATGAGGGCTGAAAGATCAAGAATTCAAACTGTAATTCTTGGTTATTTAGAGGAAAGATTATTATTTATGTCTTCTTGTTTTCGCTGTAATTGCGCGGCATTGCTACTGTACGCCGTTATTTAAAAGACTCCATATTATGTTTGTTTCTGAGCTACGCGTTTTGTTTAATTCACACGTTTAACAAACAAACGCTGCATATCTGAGATGGAAAACGCTCCGTTCCGCCTTGTGATGTCATGTGGAAATACAGGAAGTGCCCCACATACACTTTCACGGGAATCATTTGGATAATTTTAGCTCTGGACTTGCTTATCTTTACTGAACAAAAGATAAAAAAGCAGCTGTTAACTTTAAACTACCCCTCCATGACATCACAAGGTGGAACAAAGCATTTTCAGCTTTGGAGATGTAGACAATAATGTGGGGATGAAACAAAACACAAGTTGAGGTATGTTTTTGATGAGGTAACGGCGTTATAACATGCTTAAAGCTCGCAGGAGTCCATTTTGCGTAATATAGAACCTTTAACTATAGGTTTTAATGTATTGTTCTACTCTCACTGTATTAATCTTGTCTAACCTCACTGTTTTTACACTGTCCCTGTGAACTAAATACAATATATTCTGTTAATGGTTAAAAGGTGCACTACGGAACCTTTCTGGTGCAAGGTATGCCACCATGTCACCATGGAGATGTTATTGCCTTGCGTCCATGTACTTTTATTATTACAAGCTCTTTAACGCTCAAAAATACCTTGTAAAAATCAGTTTTTACTGTGAGCTATGTCGCATTTCCACAGATCTGACCTCTAACTTGGCCTAATGATGCCACCTGCTTGTTACCATGGAGACGTTACTGCCTTATGTCCATGTGCATTTAGTATTACAAGCACTTTAACGCTCCAAAATACCTTGTAAAAATCTGTTTTTACTGTGAGCAATGTCGCATTTCCACAGATCTGACCTCTAACTTGGTCTAATAACACCCCGTGGAGTTTAATGCCATATTGTGGACTATTCTGAGTAAAACTAGAAACATTTCCATGAAGAGAAGCTACAATCCTCCACCAGAAAAGTTAGATAGTGCATCTTTAAATGTCAATACCCCTGGATGCTTTACGATGTACACTGCGAGTCTTGATTTTTGTTTCAATATTTCCCAAATCAGACATTTTTAGACGTTAGAAGAAATGCAGACAGGCGTTTTCCCCGAATCGTTCAGCCCCAAGAATCATTTTGGACAGAGCTAGAGGCAGTTCTTCTTAGCTTACGTATGCATTCTGGGAGTTCTGGAGACCACTGGCTGTTTTTTCCACAGGTCACGGTATTGGCTCCTTTCATTTCATTTCCAGATTCGCAATCAAACACCACTGTGTCCTTGTACGTATAAGAGGAGCGCCAACCCTCCACCAGCCGCCCATGCTTTACCTCAGGAGCCTTGCATTGAATTACTAAGGCCAAAGAAAAGTAAAATGAACCGGGGAACACGCTTTGATTTGCAATGTAAGAGTCGGAACAAGGGCGAGGGAGAGGATAGTTGCCAGATTGTTTAACCACATGAGGTCGTAATAATTACCTCGGGCTGGGCAATATTACTCATGTTGACTGACTCCGATTTTCAGTTTGATTTCACTTTTCAATATTCATTTTCCAAATATAGAAATACTGACGTTTAATCATTGTGGTAACAAAAAACAGACACATTTTTCCTCTGCATTTAAGCTTGCACAAAACTTGCTCTTAATCTTAATGAAAATTGTATTATTTGCACAGCCAAATAAGGCGCTTTATAGATTTAGAAATGATGGTTTCCCCCAAATCAAAACTCAAGACCCAATCAAAAATTTAAAAAGATTTTCACTCAATATAATGAAAGTCGGAGTCTGGTTGTAGCATAACCATTAGCAAGACAATACGATCAAATTACTGAATGCTGAAAACAATTTATTGAACTCCTTGGTTAAGTTGGTAAAGCTTAGTTAGGGGTTCAGGTTTGAAAAACATGAATCAGTGGAATATTACTAGGGCTGGGTGATAAAACGATAACGATATGTATCTCGATAGACATGTACTCGATATCAATACAAAATGCGTTCGATAAAACATTTTGATTGAATGTTTTTTTTTTTTAAGAAACTGGCTTAGTTTAGCCAGAACCCTCTCTTTTTTCCTCCTGGTCCTTTTAAATAGGTCATACAGTGTTTCGATAATTATTGATATCGACCGATATGAAACGCTTATTTCGTGATACAGATTTCAGCCATATCGCCCAGTCCTAAATATTCCACACAAAACAATATTCCCAATAATCTGCAGTGTACTGAGTCAGCTCAAAGAATCACCAACAGAGAGCTACTGTCAGAGACAATGTGGGAAACCGAATTAAAAAATTTGGAACCACTGTCCTTGCCCTTGTGCTGACATTGCTCTAAACCTCTAGAGGATTTGGAGTTTTTTTTTATCGGCGGGGACTTACATGTGCACACTGGCAGTTTGGGAGACCACTGACCGTTTTGGTCACAGGTCACAGTACTCTGTCCAGTCATATTGCGTCCAGAGTCGCACACAAACTCCACTGTGTCCTTGTACTTATAAGAGGGACTCATTTGACCCACCACCTTCCCACCCTCCACTTCGGGGGCCGCGCACTCTATGACTACGGACAGAGGAAGACCATAAATGAACAAAAAAAATACAACATTTACCGTCAAATACAACATACTGTACCAAATCAAACCATAACATGCACAAAGGTGGTAACTTTTGTGGAGGATGGTACGCTATGTTATTGCTTTGCGTCCCTACACCTTAAACTAATCTATACCGTATATTTCATTACGTAGGTTTCTACGGCTAAAAAGTTCCTTGAAAACCATGCATTATTACTGTGGCATTTTAGTGCTGTTAACACATATGCACATGGAAAAAAGGTTAGTGTATGAATGAGTTAGGGCACAAAAGGGCACAAAATGGCTGCCCTTTTCTGTTTCTCTAAATAAATTCCCATACATTTTTTCAATAAATTTGATATTAAGTCTAAAACTGGGGTATGTTACTTTTTTCTTTAGCCATTTCTCCTAAAGATTATATTGTAATTTCAGCGTTTTGTAACTAAATCAGACCACTGCCAACTGTTTGCATCTTAATAATAATAATGTATTTAGGTAATCTTTTGCATAACTGGAAATATGTGGTCTATTTGTTTCACTTTGCCAAATAAAAATTTTAAAAGGTTTTATGAAAGTTCAAAACAGGTAATGCTGTTTTAATATTATGAGAGAAAAGTGGATATGGACCATAGTGTAATATTAATCAAAGGCTAGAAGTTAAAAATCGATTGTGTACCACTGAAACTTCTGGGTTTGCGGATGATAAAAACACTTTAAATGAGATGCAGGCAGTACACGGCGGTCTCAATTTGACCCTAAAGGCAGTTACACACTACAGGATTTCTTGGCCTTAAACGATTTTTAAACGTGCGACAAAATGCGCACACCACAGACACGAGGAGAAACTTATGAGACTTAAAATCTCTGATCGCAAAGACTGCAGTGGGATCTGTCTGCGTAAAACAGGCTGCGCGACCACGTCAGCTGTTTCCTGTCTACAGTAAAACTACTCGCATTGAGTCTTAAGTGTTCAAAAGATCAGAGCTCTGCACTTCTAGTTTAGATACAAGTCAAAACTGTGTGAAATTTGTTAAATGTGGTGCAATGCTTCAGATACAGGATTTTTAAAGCATAAAAAATTGGCGATAAAGTCAACAGGAAGTAGAGTCACTATCACTAATCTGCAACTTTACGCTCTGTGGACATAAACAATCACATGCAAGGAACAACTTTCGTCTTTTTACTTTCAAAGAACACTTCAGAATGGATTATTGGTTTTGTGGACTAGATGTAATTATTTACGGACAATTTCTATGGATACTGTGGATCAGATGCTGCACTTTAAATGTACCACTTTATGGGAGGTGAGTAATAAAGTCTTTATTTTCGCTGTATCTTGAGTTTGTATGTTGCGTCTCTGTGTCCGTCGCTTTATCGGCTGTTACTCTAGCGTTGCTGATGTTCGGTGGTTCTGATCTGACACCGACTCCACACATAAGGAGCAGCGGCTTCAAAATCGAGACAAAAAGTAGCTGAACTTGGAGAGAAAAAAATCGCAACCAAAATCAGGCAAATTCTCCTGTAGTGTGTGGCGGCCTTAAGAGCTGCTTTTAAAATATATGTGTACTGAGGCAAACCTACTTTCACATAAAAAAGCTATGTTAAAGAGAGTATTTTACTTCTATTTACTTCACCATGTTACTTTTTTTGTATTTAATGTACGTATTAACATAATTTATAAGTTTAAATTTTGGTGCTCTGAGTTCACACAGGTTTGCAAAATTATTGTGTACAGTTTTTTAACATTGTATATTTAAGGAGAATTATTGAAGGGAGGGTTCAAATGGGGCCCATGAGAGATCGTAAAATTACTCCACAGATAACAACTAAAACCTCTTCGGGCATGTTTTTGATGACGTAACAGTACATGATAAAAAGCTTATATATATATTCTGCATAATACCCCCTCTTTAAAGACATGCTGGTAATTCAATAACTTACATGTACATGTAGGCAGAGCGGCAGACCACTTGAGTTGATCTACACAGGTTAGCCTACTCTCCCCTTCCAACTTGTGTCCCTCTGTGCACGTCAACTCTAGAACGTCCAAGTGCTTGTAGAGGTCTTTGGCCTGACCGACCACCTCGGCATTCGGGATTTGAGGAGCCTTGCATTGAATTTCTGTGGATGGGGGGAAATGAAAATATCATCAAATCTTTTAAGTTGTGAACAGTATATTTTTAAGAAATATTAAGTTATTACATAGACAGAAGACTACATGGCAATATAAAAGGAAGTACTATTATTTGATGCAAATGATACATGGATTCTTCTCTATTGGGTTGTTTTTATGACTATAACTTCTATAACTTGCCTTTCAAGATGAAATGTTGGTTCTTGGTCTCTGATCTTATAAAATAATTTTCCCAAAAAAACTTATAGTCCGGTGCGACATATACATGTTTTTTTCTTCTTCATTATGCAATTTTTGGCTGGTACGACTTATAGTCTGGAGCAACTTGTAGTCCAAAAAATGTGGTACATATAATTACAATGGAAATAGTCAAGTTTTAGACCTGTTTTATCCCAAAATCTCAAACAGTCCTGTGTTAGATTTGACAGTACTTGGAATTGACCCATCTTTTCTTAGGTAGTACTAGGTAAGAGGATGAGTAACTGGTTTCTATTAGAACAGGATGAGTCTGTGTGTAATCCCAGTAGTCCAGGTAGGTTCCGTTGTAAAAGAAAACTAGGCCAAACATTTCTGGAGTGAAGAATACAACAGGATATAAGCAATATAAACAAGCAATGGCGCTTCCCAAAGTTAGTGACATAATATTTTGCAGTGCTGGGGGTGTTCTACATTCGTGACACGTTAGCAACCATAGACCAAAAACTTTCAATATTATCTGAAAACTCAACAAAAAAGTGAAAAAAGAGTGACTAACTGAAAAACTACTGGTTCATGCAACGGTCATTTTATACGTGAGAATGTGGTTCAACAGCACTTAGTCTAACTTGAGTAACAGAGCACCCCCAGGAAATGTTGACATCAGCTGCAAAGTACAAATAAAAGACTCATTCTGATGCGAACTCTGTGACCCTAATTATTTGAAGCGTAATTAGCTCTAAATGAACGTGATCTTTGGCTCTGGATGAGGTTTCATTACCATCGAGCAAAAAGGAATGACTAGTTCCATAAACTACTCACCATAATTGCACATACACTGATGTCAGCAGTAAATTACATTATTACGAAACGAGTTGCACACCTTTTCCTGACTGGAAGTTGCCAAAACAAAGCCACTATTGTTCTCACCAAAGTTCAATGTCCAGATCCAGATGCTTAGAAGTGGACCTCGGGTAGCAGAAACCAACAAACTGTAATGTGGATTAAGTGGATGTGTGGGCAAATGGTATGATATTTGTAATAGGAAAAATTACACTGTATTCCACAAGCTTGTGTTACAGGTCTGGAATTTGATACTACTTATGTTTGATAAATCTACACGATGGATGAGCTGGAGCACCTTTGTTCTACAGGTATGGCTCAACAGAGGTTATGCACTGACGTAAATTTATCTGAGAAATGCCCCTCAACATTCCAACTGAGTGACGCTGAGGCAGAACTATGGGCGGCGTATCTAAGGTACTCAAATGTTGAATACCTCTATGTCATCAATTCACAAAATGGAGGGAACATTTACACAGAATGAACACTTGAATGGGGAACTCTGGAACGTTTGAAGCTAAAGTCCATTGCTAGAGGTGGTCAAATACTGTCAGAAGTCAAAAAACGGCACAGATCTGTGTTGCCTTGGCGGAGATCTTACTGTGACAGTGAGTCTGTCAAGGCAACAAGCTAGTATAGTGATGGGGGCAAGTTCTTAGCTTCCATGTAAAACACCAATTTGCACAGAAGAAGCTTAACACCACTTTCTAACCCATCTTACAACAGCCACAAGTCTAACAAACAAAACGCCCTGCCTGGGTCACTCATTAGTGTCTGGAAACGTTATAAAACAACTTTATAAGCAGCCTTAGCTTGTTGATTTCCCACTGCGCATGTGAAAGTTCTTTGGCGTGTCAACTGCCTAAAACGCCGTTTATGTCACTTTACACCTGCAAATGCAGAACCGTAGTTTTCCAAAATCTCCACTTTAGCCGGAGTATTTAGAAAGATTCGTTTTCAGAGGCGAATTCTCTGTTTGCGTGTAAAAGTTGAGTACAAACGAAGGGAAATTTTTTTTAAGTTTTTAAAAATATCCGTGTACGTGTAAACGGGGTCTAAATATGGCTTAATACATTTCACAGAGCACCAAGACAACGAAGAAACAAAAAAATAATAATAATAAAAGGCTATGCAGGTCAACCAAGAAAGGTGCAGGTGAGACTGAGTGCCAGTTGTACTTACCAGTGCAATTTGGAAGTGCAGGTTGCCACTTGCTGTTGATATCACAGGAAACAGTGCTGGTGCCATTCATTCTGTACCCCGTATTGCAACTGAACGTGACTGAGGTATCGATAGTGTAAGGGGGCCGCGAACCACTCTCAATCCTCCCAAAATTTACCTTAGGAGTTTCGCAATTCACCACTGCAAATAAAAAAGATAAACAATTTGTCACACAGAATTGTTCGATTTCAAAATGGCCAAATCCAAGGGCTGCACAATATGTTGCAAAATCACTGTCACGATATTGGATGAAATGTTATGCATCCATATTTCGAGAAACTAAAATGTACAGCGGGAATTTGAACTGGATCAGCAAGTCATTTCAAGAAGTGCTTGTATCATTCTGTGGATTTGAAAATTAAACTGTAAAATAGAGATGATATTCCTTTTGCAATCCTAATTTTGCTTTAGTTTAGTCTCTGATGAGTTTATATATTGACAAAGTGACTGTTTGAGTCATGTACAATTTTTGTTTTAATTTCACGGTGTACTACGTAACTTTCCCAGTTGAGGTTCTGCCATCTGTTTGTCTCCATGGAGATGTTTTGGCCTTAAAGCATAGACCGTAAAAGAAGTGGACAAAGGGAGTGTGACGTCACCCATAGCATTTGGCTCCAGTCAAATGAAGCTCATGAGGCTAGTAGACCACAATGGTGAGGGTCACCAGTAGTTACAGAGATGACGGCCACAATCTTTCAATGTAAAATCAATTGGAGCCAGAGTCAATGGACTTCCTATTTGGAATGTGCTGGCTAGCTTGTTAGCTATGCCCTAAACTTGTCCATCTCCATGGAGATGAGCAGGTGACACTTGGCCACATTACAGGTCAGATCCGTAACCGCACACACAGAAAGAATGCATGTGGTGAGTACTTCTCAATAAACGCTCTTGTAACTGAATATATCCAAATTAAATTTGTATAACGCTATATTGTGAAACATTACAGACAAAACATTAACATCTCCATGGAGACAAGCAGGTAGTGGACCCCTCACAAGAAAAGTTCTATAATACATCTTTAACTGAACGTGCTGTGCCACTGTAATTCCTTTGTTGTAATACAAAACATATGTCACATTTTTCTTCTCATATTGTGAATATACTTACAGACACAGTTTGGTACTGCAGGCGAGAATACTTCGTTTCTGCATACTAATATTTTTGAGCCATTTACTTTGTATTCTCCATTGCAGTAGTACGTGACCACCTCCGAGTGCTGGTATGTATCCTTCACCGGACTGTAGTATCCATTAGTGATTCCTGCTGGTGGATAACACGTGATCGCTGAAAAAACATGTTTATTAATTAGGTTTTAAATATGGAACCCCAGTTTATTAGTTTATTAGTTTAGAGGTGGAAATATGGTTTGAATAGGGACGTTACACATCTTAAACGTTTGACAACATGACCAAACAACAGTAAAATCCTTAAAGATGGGGTATTACACTTCTATACCAACATATTCATCGAAAACTTTAAGTTTCTATTGATTTTTGACACAGTTCCCCCTCCCTTTGCTCCCCGCGCCAAGTCAGTTCCCCTTCAGATTACTATCACAACAAAATCAATGAGCATTCAGCTAATTAATCTACAGCACATCACATCTGGTTTATTATCCAGTTGTGAACAGTTTTGTGTGCTGCTTTTGTGTATTTATGGAGAATTGTCATTGGGACACATGGGTGGACAGAATCTTACAGCTAATTGTAACAAGGGTTCGGATAGGGCCCAAGACAGATCGCTAAATTACTGAAACATGCATGGATGACTTCTAAAACCTTTTCAGGTATGTTTTTGATGATGGAATAGCATTATAACAGGGTAGAAAACTAAGAAAATAATTCTGCATAATACCCCCTCTTTAATTTTCATCAATTTCTGTTATCTAACAAGTTACAGTATGTGACCTGGTTTATGAAATCAAACTATTCTGAATAAAGTCAAGTTGAGGTGACATAACAGCCTTAAGTAAATTGTAGGGATGTGACGATTCTCAAAAAATCTAAAAAAAAAAAAAAAAAAAGATCTAATCATTCGATTTTGGTGTTTCGATGTGATTTTGTGTTGAGTTCGATTCTCATGTGTCCCTCGGGTCTTTTCCTTTTTTTTTTAGCTGCAGAAAGTCAACAGCTCTATAGAGGCTCACCGCTGCTATATTCTAATAGAAGTGAGGGTTTCAGTCACTTTTTTTTTTACATTGGTAGACTCAGGATTGACAAAAATATGAACTTTTAAATACTCCGAAAACACTTCATTCATGCTAATCAAATATGCATGGAATTCACACACGACTCTCACTACCGCGTTCTTTTTAAAAACAATTTACTTAATCATTTGCCTTAATAAATAACGCGTGTAGACAGTATTATGTCTATGTTTAGTGGCTAAAAGAGGAGAGGAGAGTGCGTTTTTATCAGGGGAAGGGGCCGGTGCTGGGAACAAGGCACAAACACACAGATACACAGACATGAGAAAGTGAAGAGGAGCCGAGACTTTTAGCCATCAAAAAACTAAATGCAGAAAACAGAAAGATTTGATGGTGATGTTTATGTCCAATAGCCTTTTCAGTTCTCCTTATGAGACAGAGTATTTTTGGAATGATTGCAGCCTAAATCATTAAGCCAATATTTATGCGTAGTGGCGAACTGCTATGGGTCTATTTTAGTTAAATTATAGGAACTGGTGACCCCTTTTTATTCCATTTAGAAAGGTAGTCATTTGTTTTGATTAGAAGTAATTTGTTTCAGATATCTACAGTAGGAACACTAAACGTTATGCTAACAAAAGTTTTGAGCATTAATGACTAATGACTAAATCGTTAATTTAAAGAAGTTACAAAAATTGAAGAGAATCGAAAATCAGGAGTCCAAAATCAAAAGTCAAATCAGAGCATCAATTTTGTTTGTAAAACTATTATTATGTTTTAGCTCTTAGGATTCCAGTGTTGCCTGAATAATAACAAAAATTTAGAGCTAATAATCTTGTAAATGTACTTTTGCCAACATCACGCACCCCTAAATTTACTTATTAGGAGTAAAAGAAATTTGTTTAAAAATGTATAATGTAGTAATAAAATCCACAAACGTTCACAAACAGATAACCGGCCCTCCCAGCCACTTGCTCCACAGTAGAGTGGATTGTCGATTGGCACTGGGGAGTAGCTAAGGAAAAACAGTAAAACACAACAGGTAAGTGACATGATATACAGTATAGCACAAACTTAGAATAACAGAGGGAAAATGCTGATGGTGTCCCGGGTTTCCACATGACTAACCCATCATTACAGATGACACGAATAACAGCACCAAAATCAGTGCCTTCGCTGTAATCGACGTGTCCATTTATCACCTCTCCAGCAGAACCACAGCTTTTTTCTGAAAAACAAGTGCAAATAAAAAGACAACATTTATTTTAATATAATGTAAGGGAATATGACAACATGAAACTTATGAGGATGTTAAAACAGTACTGTATTTTTTTTTATCATGGAGGGCCCATTACCTGCATCTCTATAGATATTGCTTTGCCTAGAATTTTCCACAGTACAGCATTAAACTTTCTTGCATTTCTTGATTTTACTGCTCTAAAACACCTTAAAAAATAAGGCATCTGTTCTGCCCCTCCATAGACCAGACCTGCAACTTTGGCTGGCAGTGTCACCTACTTGTCTCCATGAAGATAAACAAGTTTAATGCCATACCGTGAAACCATCCAGGCAACGCAAAGATACTTCCATGGTGACAAACCAGTGAAGATAAAAAGTTACATAATGCTCTTTTAAGTGTGACATCACAGGTCCAAGTGTGGTAAAAATTTTAAGGGTTATGATTAGGGCCCGACCAATATGGATTTTGTTGCGGCCGATATGATACTGACGGGAGTCGAAGCTGCTGATAGCCGATATAAAAGTCGATATATTTATGACGTAAAAATTCACTGTAAATCTTCAGTTTTTTATAAAACTTTGTTTGTTTAGCTCTATTTAAATTGGGTTTATTTAGGCGACATTTATTGTTATTCTGAATCTTTACGTCATATTTAAAGACAGTAGGTCGGCCTAATGGCATTTTTTTAAAGAAAGTACTGTAAACTACCGCTATTAGCTAATGATATGCTAAATGTCGATAATTCACACTCCTATTCACAGCTCATTTACATATCAGTGCGTGTCCAGTAACATATATACGGCCACTATAGTCACTTTACAGTCGCTAATAGAAGAGAAAACAGCCTGTTTATGTGTGCGAGCTACAGCAGCTAATCGCTAACCAATCAGAAAGAACCAAAACGAGCTTCAAAACCGACACATTTCTAACACTCATGATCAACACCATTTAAAAAACTACTGAGGAGATCCATCAATACCAGACAGATTGCTTTCGATGCCTTGACACCACAAAGAACAATTCAAATTCACCTCTGACGTAGGTAAGACCATTCTAAAACTATTTATTCATATACTTGTTCAAATGAGGATCTAATTACTAGTTTTATTGAGCACCTGGATATTTTTTGGCACCCCTACCCTAGACAAGAATTATTACAATGCTAACAATTTCAAACTCAATTTTGGTACAAAGAAAATACTCGAAATACTAGACAGATTGTTTTCAATACAACAATTATCAAGAAACACATTTTTTTAGACACTAGACAGTCTTTAAGTAAATGTTTAAGATCAAAATTTGACTAATTTGTGTATATTTTCAGTATCAATACTTCAGTTACTTCAGTCAATCTGCCCCAGGGCAGCTGTGGCTACAATAGCATCTTACCACCACCAAGTGTGGAGAGAATGAATAATGGACTGTAAAGTGCTTTGGGTCTCTTGAAAGGAGCTATATAAATGCAATGATTAATTAATTAATATGTACATGTTAGTATCTGGATATGCATTTTTTTTGACAGCCCTACTCAGAAGTGACACTTACTTTCACAAATCATGTTCAAAGAGCTCCATTGCCCGTTGGCGCAGGTAATAGTTCCACTGCCCTTCCGCGAGTAGCCCACGTCACAGGTGAAGGTGACTGAGGTGCCGTCTGGAACTGGGAAATTGACCACAGTGGTCAGATGCATATGGTCTTTGCCTGTGGGCCTGGGGCAGTCACCTGTGAGACACAAGGGAGCAATGGACTGGATTTTAAATGGGATTACAACTTGCAACCAATTAAAGGGCTGACAACTGATTTGAATTTATTGTATAGTCAAGATAAATGCTCTTTTCATCAAGCATCTTTGGTAAAAGCTGCTTAAGGAGTAAAAGTAATAATCTTTGGGTTGTGCAATTAATATAATTGCAAGTATGAGTCTCGCCTAATCGCCAACGACAGTCGGTTGTATGAGGGAGTCCGTGTACCAATAAAGGGCTTAAAAGTGAAAGTGTTTCATTCAGCTTCAGTACCACTCGGGCTGTATTTGACTAAAGACATGTCCTGCTGATTGATTAGTCGATTAAAAAGGGGGCGTGACAAAAGCTCTCAAAACTATTGAGTATCTCACTCTGACCCAGTCTCTCTCTGTTCCTTATCTGTCATCGGCGTCATCCTGAGAGTGTTTTATATCATACAACTTCGCACACTGGAGCCCCTTTGAAGCACTCCTGCTTATTTCACTCACTTCCTGCTTTTCAGTTAGTTCATCATTGATGATATGCTTGGAATTTTTTAATGGAGAGGTCTACAGCCATTCCTGTCAGTACCAGTATGTAGTCTGGAACAGAGTTCTGTCTTTGGCAGAATCAACTGGGCTATTCTTTGAGTAAAGTTGCACAAATTAACAATTCATGCAAAAATAAATAAATAATATATATCTATATTTTTTTTAGCATTCTACCATGTTATAACGTTATTCCCTCATCAAAATATGCTCCAAAAGTGAAGTGACTTAATGCAAGGAGCAAAGGGAGGAATGAATTGAAATGTGGCATTTACACAACTATAACTGGTAACATGCAGATCTAAATATGTTATGATGTGTTAGCAGTTAAGACCCAACTGAAGTAAAATACCTCCTCTCTAATGAAATAAATCCCAACATAATTGTAACAGGACTGCTAATATTACTGCTCCATACAGCATTCACGGGTCATGTACTCACCATAAACAGTGCTGGCCACGCCGAGGAAGACGAGTAACCGCACATAAACCGACATTGCTTCAGTCAGAATGAGGTCAGCTGCCTTTTCCTGTTAAAACCACATTCAGTTCATTTAAATGATTGTAACATGATCATTTTGTACATTGGTCATACAAACAAAGTCGTGTTTTAAAATAAATATCAGATTCTTTTTAGTCAAGATGAATTATTTATTCAGAAAATATTGTAATATACATTTAGAGGATAAATACATATTAACGTAAGTCTATTCAAAGTAGTACTAGACCTGGGTCAGTCCTGAATATAAGTTTTTCTTGAATTTGGAATGGTCCAAATAATTTCCCTTGTGGATCAATAAAGCTAAAGTCTAACAACTGGGTTATTAAAAAGAAGTCCTATTCAAAGTTCAAGTGCTGCGTTAATAACCATGTATATGGCACCTTGCAATTATTCATTCACTTGTTGGTAGTAAGCCAATATTGCATTCACACACAACCTCCCAACTAGGCAATGTGAGTAAAGTGTCTTAACGAAGGACACAACTGTCACATCTGGTATTCCAGATGATCTCTCATCTAAGTACCACCCAGGCTCAGTGTTGCTTTGTCATGTTAGAGATCAATTTACTCCTTTTGTTATGGTTAAGAATAGGCTGTATACTTGGTTCATTCTTGGTACACTGGTTCTGGTTGAAAATATAATTTTCATGATTTCAAAAGACAATGGCATGTTTTGTTTTGCTTGTTTGTTTCCTTAAAAAGTTTAGTGTCAAGTAACTGCTGGGTTATTAAATGGAGAAGTTATACTATAGTTCAAGTACTGTGTTGATCTGTCATGTTACACATCAATTTACTCCTTTACTGTTTTACTTTACTGCTTAATTATTATTTAAAATACTTGGTTTTCTTCTCAGTACACACTTTCTGGTCGAAGACAGGCATCTTTATTGCAGACTCATCCACCAAAGTAAAAAAACAAATAAAAACAACATAACAATGAATAAACATACAAAACAATAAGAGGTCCCCAACTTGAGACAACTGCACCAGTGTTTCCACATCTGAGAAGTATAGCAGATGCCACTCTACCCAATATTAGTTAAAACTAAAATCAATACATTTTCTGAATTGTTCAAGTGGCACATAAATTTATACACATCTCTTAAAACTTGTTGTGCATTAATTCTTGAGGACACAAACAGTTCATTGGCAATAGTCCATCTGGGCCATTTGGAGATCTGATTTTGTTGAAGAGCATTTGACAATTCTCTAATGTTGACTTAATTTGGTGGGCTAATATCTTCAAATATAAATTCTTAGTTTTGCACCAATCAAGAAGCAAATTGGGAAGAAAAGCAGCAAAATATGTTGAAAATGACTGGAAGTGGAGTTCTAAACACATGGTCTAACCTGTCATGGGCACTTTAAGTTTTAAAATATTGCTTATTCAGCTTGTTTTTATCCATTTGCATTATTTTTAGGGACTTGGCCTCAATGGTCTTCCGTGTTTCAGACTTGATTTAGCCCCTTAGTTAGACCTATGATAATTGGATTGGACTAATATTTCTGATTTTGAATTTAGGCTTTCTTTTATCAAATTTAGAACTAGGTAAGACTTGGTTTAGTGCTGTTACAGACCCATTTTAGTTCTGGTGATACTTGGATAGCCATATTTTGAGGTGGGAACCATTTGAGTCGCTTTGCATCTTAACACGTGACATATTAGCTAAACTTCCTAACCATGGCTGGCACTGGCACCTGGGTTTTTGTAGGTTAATCTTGCCTGACGAGAAGTATTAGCAACCTACAGTTATATCTAGTTACACTAAACAGAACTGCGATAAGGAAGCTAAGCGACCGACTATTTCATACTCTATTTCTTATATACATTACCAGATGGCCAGATAGTTTTGGTATAAACAATAAAAATGGCTAGCGGATGGGTGTGTGCTAGCGTAGTCCAAAACACAGTGTGGTAAGCTAGCAGAAGCGAGTTGTAAGAAAAGTTGTCAAAACCTGTAAATCCATCTAAGTTAACGACATGTAATCCGTTTTAAAGTAAAATACGAAACGTTATATCACGGAAAGTACTCACCCAGGAAGCGATAAGAGTTGAATGGTTTGTCTTGGGCAAGTGGACTGTGGAATATAGAATTGCGTAGGAGCTGTAAACGGGAAAAGGCGTGACCACGACGTGGGTGTGCGTCGTGACGTAGGGTACGTGACTCATGTAAAACGGAAACATTTTGGGCATTGAATAATGGAATAATATAGGGTCTTTTTCTTTTTATTATTATTATTCACAGTAAGAATATATTTAGTTTTCTTGTTTGTGTTATTGAGTTATTTATTTTATTTTATTTTTTAAAGATTTATCACATGGGCCTATGCTTAGACTTTATTGATCCACAAGGGAAATTATTTGGACACATTAGCTCATCACAATATAATATAATACAATAACTAAGAGTAAAAAATATATAAATGGTAATAATAAATTCTAAATAAGTAGCAAAAAAGGTAGCAAGAGACAGGTGTCAAATAAGACATAATTATATAAATGTATATTCAACTAATAAACTTTGTCCAGTTTTTTTTATTTTATTTGACCTTTATTTAACCAGGAAATACCCATTGAGATTAAGAACCTCTTTTTCAAGGGAGTCCTGGCCAAGAGGCAGCAGCAAACACAAAACACAGTTACATATTTACACAGATAAGACATAAAAGTTTAAAGACATTATGAAAAACAAGTGCAGATTGTGGAATTGGTCTCAAAAGCTCTGTTTGGATTTAAAAGTGCTCAAGGAAATTAAATCAGTTAGTTTCCAGTCCTCCTGTAGCATATTTCATGCAAAAGGTGCAGAGTAAATGCCTTTTTACCCAATTCTGTATGAGCATAAGGAACAGAAAGCAACAAATAGTCCTGTGAACGAAGAGAATACAATTCAGCATTTCTCAGAGCAATTAGGGTGCAAATGTACGAAGGTAGTAGTCCCAATATTGCCTTATAAATGAAAGTACCAGTGACTAGTCCCCCGAGTGGCCAGAGCAGGCCGTCCCACTCAAGAGTATAATTCACAGTGGTGAGTGGACATCTTATAGTTTGTAATGAACCTCAAAGAAGTCTGATAAACAGTATCAATCATTCGAAGACATTGAGCAGTAGATTCATGTACAGAAGATCTCCATAATCCAACACAGATAAAAATGTTGCATTGACAAGACGCTTTTTTACATGAGAAGAAAAACTGTTTATTTCGAAAATAAAATCTCAATTTTAGCCTCACCTTCTTCACAAGATTATCTATATGTGGCTTGAAAGTGAGTTTGTCATTAATTAAGACACCGAGGTATTTGTATATATGAACCACCTCTATTTCACTGCCCTCAAGAGTGGACACTGTGGGAATCATTTGAGGCAACTTTTAACAATTAGAAAACAACATAAGCTTTGTCTTATTAGCATTGAGAACAAGTTTCAAGTTAATTAATGAGTGTTGGACAGTTATAAAAGCTTTCTGCAAAGATTCAACAGCCTGAACAAGAGTTGCTCCACAGCAGTAAATAACTGTGTCATCAGCATAGAAATGCAATTTTGCATCTGACACATTTAAACCTAAATCATTGATATAAATGATAAATAAGAGGGGGCCCAGTTGACAAATTTAACGCTCTCCTTTGCCACGTATATGTACAAGTCCAAATAAAATAGAAAAAATAAGTAATAAAATATAAAATCTCAGCTATATGCAAGAGGTCATAGAAAGAATGTGCATGATGATTGACAGGACATAGGGTTATCTGTTACATAAGGGTGAGTTGTTGTACAGTTGTGTGGAGTATGGTATGAATGTAGTCCTATAGTGTTTGAGCGGCACTGTACGGGCCTGTTAGAGAGTGAGCTCCTCTGTCCCTCTATCATCTGGTGCAGTGGGTGAATAAGAGTGTCCATGATGGAGAGCAGTGTGTCCAGTTTGATCCTTAAAAACCTTTTTATCTTACAAATCTTACACTCCACATGGAAGAAGCATCAAACACTATCTGTTTTTTCACTCAGAATGTTTCAAGCAAATCTAGATCAAACTACAATTATTCAACCGCGACAAATACATCTACCTGTTTTAAAACATCGTCTCTTATTTTACTCACAAAAACAGAACTATCCTATTAAATTAAGTGATACTAACATATTCACAAGGTCAAATACATGTAGGCCTATAAAAGCTGCTATGACTATAGACTGTATATATAAATGGACATATTTAATAATGAACTAAATTGGTAGATCACAGTATGTAGGTCATTTGTAACATGTATTGTCTGTACTTTAATTGGTATGGGCCCATTTATAAGCCAGGGCTGGTTTACGGAGTGTTCCATTTACAAAATGTATCTGCTAAATTATGCTTAATATTTTACTGTATAGTTTTCTCATTTTCTAATAAATAAAATAAAACCCACTAGACACCGCATTCAAAAGAATAGTATTTCCTGAATACTTGTTTCCTGTACAGAAACATCTGAATCATTCAAGCATTTGGTTAAACAAATGCCGTCACACCAGTGTAAATGACCAAACCCAAATCTGAATTGGTGGAAGTGCCCCTCCTGTGTGAGGCAAACTGGAATCTCTTGTATACTGACTAAGCTGCTAAAAGGGGACAGTCACATGCAGCTGAGTAGCATAAGAAATTATTATACTATATATCAAAATTAAGATAAGGAAACTTTCATTGAAGGTCCTATATTACACAAGGTTGATTTTTGTAAACCGTTATGTGTTTCATTCACACATTGAATAACCCTTTAAAATAAGTCTGTCTGCATCTCCAAAGATCAATTTGTCTGTTCCACCTTGTGATGTCATGAAGTGGTAGTTTTTAAGTTAATAGCCACAGTTTACCTTTAGTTCAGATGGGCAATTCTATGGCCAAAATCATCCAAATGATTCTAGTGAAGGTGCCTGGAGTTTAAAAACACAGTGCACTAATTCCTGTATTATCACATGACATCACAAGGTGGAACAGAGTGTTTTCTGTTTGAGAGAAGAACTTAGAATGAAACAAAACACAACTCCGGGTATGTTTGTGATGAGGAAACAACGATATAACATAAATCAGAAAATACTGCATGGGCTCTTTAAATATCAGTATCATAATACAAAATAAAGTATAATATACGGTAATTCTAGCTAATAAATTACGCAAAATAAACATGAATACTGTCACTGGAATGCTTTGACTAGCCAGCTTTCTAGATTCATATCAAGCTTGTTTAAACTTTAGAGCTTAATCACATTCTTAGTCATATAAAGACTCATGGTTTATAGCGATTGGTTACTTTTATTATGGCTGGGATTGGTTACTTTTATTATGGCATTATCACGCACTGAACATTTCATATATTTATTAATTTTTCTTTTACAAAAAATAGGTCAAGACATACATTTTTTGTGCAGTAAGTTTCCATTATGAATAAAGACAGACACTGTACAAATATGGCACACAATGTTCAACAACAGGCTGGGCTGACTTCTATTTATAAAAGTTTGCAGAACTTTCAGAATAGGAGTTTGAACAACAAGGAAAACAACTTTGAGGAAACAACTGTATAACATAGATTAGAAAATAGAGTAATAAGGGCCCTTTAAACATATACAATTTTTCTTAAGACTCAAATATGAGAATTTTCATTCAGTTCCAGACATAACGGTCAGTCCCATAACCTCCAGAATTCAAGTAAACACAATAAAGACGATGTCTAAATGCTCATTCAGAAGTTACAACACCATAAAATGTTGCTTATCACTTCCAAGGAACTGCGATGAGTGCGTCACAATGCCATGGTGCATTCAGGGAGTTTAGGTTTTTCTCGCTCTCCTCCTTGTCACACGTCTTGCTTTGTGTTTTCTTTTGGTGCATCTCACCACAAGGAGCAGAAAGATCAGCATGGACACAAGTAAACCCAAACGAAGAAATCTATACCAAGGTGGGATTATATTCCAGGACCTACAAAACAGGCAAATTCAATTAAAGGAATGTGTAAACTTATGATTCCAATAATAAATTCTATAAAAACATGACCCAGATATGAGAAAAACATGTATCGAATCAGACATGATCAAATATAGCTTTTACCATTATTATTGTGATGCAGATTTATTCTTAAAAACATTGTATACGACGTTGTTTGATGAGCCTCACATGAGTCTCTAATTTGGGTTTCCAATTTATGTGCTGAAATCCAGTTGGTTTAAATCTAAAAGGCCTCTCTCTGACCTGGATTGTCACTACATAAAACCAGCCATATCCATATAATTAAAATGAAAATGAAAAAAGTTGTACGTGTCATTTATGCAGGTTGCAGCATGTGCAACCCAGGTACAGTAGTGATTATAATACCTTAAGAAAAACTGTAAATGTGCAGAGTATGTACAGTTTCTTTAAAACAAAAATAATCAGGTCACATTTACATATACCGTATTTTTCGGACTATAAGTCGCACTTTTTTCAGGGTTTGGGTGGTCCTGTGACTTATACTCAGGTGCGACTTAAGGCCGCTACACACTACAGGATTTGTTGGTCTTAAATGATTTTTAAACGTGACAGGAGACAAAAAGTCAGGTCACGCCTCCCTGAACTTGGGGAGAAGAAATCGCAGCCAAAATCGGGGAAATTCTTCTGCAGTGTGTGGCCGCCATTATATATGACATTTTTCACACTGACAGTCCATAGAGCAAATATATGAATCCTATACATGAATCAAAAATGAAAAAAACAAATCGTTATCCGGCTATCATTTTGGTTTTAGAGACAAATAATAAAGAAAAGAGTTGTTTTTATCATTTTCTTATTTTTGGTTCTATATTGAAAAACCAACAAACAAATGATATACGGATTCTTCTCTATTCAGCTGTTTTTATTACTATAACTTCTATAACTTGCCTTTCAAGATGAAATGTCGGTTCTTGATTTTATAAAATAAACTTCCCCCAAAAAGTGCGACTTAAACATGTTTTTTTCTTCTTCATTATGCATTTTTTTGGCTGGTGCGACTTATACTCTGGTGCGACTTATGGTCTGAAAAATTCAGAATGTGTGCTGTACATTTCACATTTTAGTCATTGTGATTTCAGTCTTTAAATTGTTTTGTGACACCAGTCGTGCTGCCAGCAAGTTTCTGAAAATGTGTCAGGACAATTCAACTATAATTTATACTCAGTCCCTTACCAACTGTAAATCTCTCTCTGATGTGTCTCATTTTGATTGACAGGTGAGAGTGGAGAGGAAGAGGAGTAGACGGTAGTGGAGGAGGCTTCAGTGGTCTGGGAGGTGGTGGTGGGCAGGGTGGTGGTCAGTCTGTCTGCGCAGTCATAGAGAGACTGACCTGAGGAGAAGTAAACAAATATGAGGACCATTTTGTTGTAAGAATACTTTAAATATACATGTTCCACTTCAGTAATCTGGCTGACATTGAGCCTATCCTGCTGAAGCCACAAAATCCCTCTTGGACATGTGATGGGAAAATGCTGTTGTGCTTGCTACGTGCAGGTTCATGTTCTGTTTCATGTCCTGTAGCTCCACGACAGGCAGAACAATAGGGCCAAAAACTGCAAAAACGGCCCCTATTGTTCTGCAAACTTTAAGCTTGTGATCTTTTGGTAAAAGGGTGAAATGCTCAGTAAACTATTGTTGCCCCAAACCTATTTATACTGGTGTTCTACATGTATGTGTTCATGGTTCTGTTTAGGTGTCAACAAAAAAGGTGAGCGTGACTAACTGAAAAACTGTTGGCTGATGCTAGTTAGCCTGAGACTGTAATATTATTTGATGGGGACTTGTTTAACATCACAATTCATCTCAACTGTTGTAGTTCAAACTAAATCATTATTTTCTGGTCAGACTGTTATAATAAAGCTCAAATTAAAGTCTAACAAAGCGTCTGACAGAGCAGTGTCTACTAGGGATGGGCATTTGATTAAACTGTCTTTAACAATCGATTTTTGATTAACATTTTATATTAAAATTATCATAATTATTACTATTACTAATCTGCATAAATAAATTCAACTTTACAACATATAAACCATAACCACTCTAGAGCCACTTCAGCCCATGTGAGATTAGAACGTGTTTAATGCAGCTTTGCGCACATTTGTTTATGTTTTACAGAAACGAAACTTAGCGCACAGACACCTACATTCGGTTTGTCGATTAAAATTAACGTGATCGACAAAATTCTTAATGATCAATTATTGATTAATCGACTAATCATGCCCATCCCTAGTGTCTACTGTTAGCATCACACCCTGGGGGAATGTTGATGGCATCAGCTGCAAAGTATAGATCTAGCTAAACACACACATACCATGAAGACACTTATTTGCTATATTATAGTTGTTTATGTTTGTATTTCATGACCATGTCCAAACTTGCAGCCATCATTTAAAAGGAGTTCAAATACAAGCTGTTATAGCACATGTGCACTTTCTACAATGTTCCTGTGATATGGCATAAAGCAAACTGTATTATTAATTCATTGCTTTTTGCTGAAATGTGATCTCAAAAACGTTTTGAACATCGACCATATGAGTGTGGTATGTATTTTTTAAAAACTTGCTGCTCTTTGCATTTGCATTTTCACTTCTATAAAGACAGTGATGTGCGTTTTCTGTTTGATTTAATCCATTGTGACGCTTCATTCATGTGGTCCTCTGTAACATGGGATTCTGTGAGGAGATGTCAGGGGTTGGACTCGTTTGTATTCTTGTGATTTTATCCCAGAAAGTCTGCATTTTATTGTCATCCTCAATAAAATCACCAAGTCCACGAACCCAAAACCTGAGTAGGTGTGTAAGTGGTGTGTGCGTGAGTAATGGTGGTGGCCAGAGGGAGGGATGGCACTGGTTGGCCTAGGGCAGCTGTGGCTACAGCAGTAGTTTACACCACCGGGTGTGGAGTGAATGAAGAAGGTTCTGTAAATAATGCTGTGTAACGCGTCTTTGGGGACATGTGTCTGTGAAAAGCGCTATATAAAGTTACCTTACCTTACCTAATTACAATAACAGGGTAAAGAGCTAACCAGTAGAAATGTATTGTAGTGTATTGTATTTTCAGAGTTGTTGTTGTTGCTATTAGTCTTTATTAGGATAAATAACTAGGCTTAGCTATTTTGTATAACAACTGCTATAGTTCATTATTGTACCGAGGTCATGTGAAGATAAGGGCTCTGATCACAGCTGTGAGACTCATATATATGCTGAGACAAATGCAGGATATTCCAATCTATCTAATAGCAAACTAATTAAATAGGACAAGAACTACTGACAGGGATGATGTCATGACTTGGCCAGATAACACCCGGATGGAGTCTGATTGGACTGTGTGCCAAGAGGCCTGGCTGGTCTGTGCACCAAGGAAGAGGCGCTAAGTCTAAACCACGGTAGCCTCCCACAATAGTTTGAGTATAAAAATCATTGTATAGGTGTAAATATTCAGTCCCTGCATGGAAATGTCGGCACAGACTCCTTGTACAAGTATGGCTTTCTAATATTTGAATAATTATCTGGACTTTACTTCTGTTTCAAGTGTATTTTTTGTCTAAGCAGAAACTAACAAACACGAGTGGAAGAACCTGGTTTTCCTTACACCTTCTAAACGTTAAGTTTATCTAAGGCTAAATAACCTTATTGATCCACAAGGGAAATTATTTGGACACAGTGGCTCACACATCACAATAAATGATCTGCTGACTTTTGCTAGTTACATTATAATTATAATTCATTATAAGGTTGTAGTCTCAAGTCTTTCTAGTGCTGACCCGTGGCACTTATGATCTGCCTAACTGACACAAAACCATTACATATAATTATTTACTTAAAGAGCTCCAAAGAGTTAATGATAAACAGATCAGGTGGTTTTGGTTCATCTCCTCCAAACAGGGCCTCGGGCAGACACTTTTCTTTTGTTTTTGAGTTGTTTTTCCGACTTCTGCTGCATGTGTTTTAACTGCACAGGTAGTTTAGTGAAGAGTTCATGAATGTTCTATATCACGAGGCTGTGAGCAAAAGATAAACAAATGAACTACTGTTAGGAAGGACGAGCTTCTACTGAAATAGAAATAACTGATGATTTGCTTAAGGTAGTCAAATTTAAAAGTGCATTGTGTAACTTTTCTGGTGGAAAGTGTGTCAAATGCTTTTCTGCATGGAGAGTATAGCATTCAACCTTTCTATCTTCATGGAGACCAAATGAAACCAAGTTACAGGTCAGAGCTGTGGAGAGGTGACCCCGCTCACAGCCAGAATGTCTTTCTCTGTTTTTCTAGGTATTTTTGAGCTGTGAAAACATCTGTAATTGAATAAATGTAAGGTAGAGCTGTTTAATGTCATATTGTGGATCATTTCAGGCACAGTATCTACAGAAACAAACAGGTGACAGACCCCCAACCAAAAAGTTGCGCAGTGCACCTTTAAAAGTGAGCTATTCTCACTTGTTGTGCCCGTTATAAATGGATTAAGCATGTTGTTATCTCCTCAAAAACATACCTGGAGTTGTTTTTTGTTTCATTCACACATGTTTGTGTAATCCTTTATCATTGGTCTGTCTCTGTTCCAACTTGTGATGTCATGAAGCGGTAGTTTTCAAGTTAACAGCTCTTTTTACCTTTAGTTCAGTAGAGATCAGCAATTCCAGAGATGAAATGATCTAAACGATTATAGTGAATGTGGATGGGAACAAAATTACAGTGGAGCACTTCCTGTATTACTACAACATCAAGGTGGAACAGAGTGTTTTCTGTTTGAGGGAAGAACTCATCTTAAATATGCAGGGTTTGTGCATTAAACATGTGAATGAATCAAAACACAACTCCAGGTCTGTTTGTGACACAGAAACAACATTATAATAAAGATTTAAAAATAGCGTAGTATGGGCCCTTAAAGCCCTACTGATTACCTTGTATTTTAACCTCATAGATACAGTTGTTCTCCGCTGGCCTCAGAACGTGCACAAACATCAGATCACTTTGCTGGTTTCCCATTTTGTTTTGGGCAACACAGAAAAAAGCAGAGTCGGTTTGAACTAATCCGCAGTGCAGCTGTAGATCGTGGGACTGGGTGACCTGAGAGACCTGGGAGACCTGGGAGACCTGGGAGACCTGGGAGACCTGGGAGACCTGGGAGACCTGGGAGACCTGGGAGACCTGGGAGAGGATTTGTCGATACCACATATAAACTACATTTGTGCCTCTGTTTGAACCACAGCGCACGGTAACCACCTTCCCCCAACACGAAGGCCGACCAACCAGAGGAGAGACGGGCCGGAGTGTCGGTCTGGAAACAGGTACTGAAACAAAGAGGAAAAGATAAATTAGCGCCGCAACTGACGATTATTTTAATAGATGGCACTATTTTGTTTTGTATATATATATATCTATCTGTGGCCCCTTTTATAAGTTAAGGTAGCTTCCGGGAGTTCCCTTTTTACAAGGCTTCCATAGAATACTATAAACTATTCTTAATGTTTGTATATGTTTTGTCAAAAAAGAAATAAATAAAAATAGTACATTGAAATTTGTTTAATATGTTTTCAGAGGTGGATAGTACTCAGTTACTCTTACTCAGTTACATTTACTTGAGTAACATTTTAAAGAAATTATACTTGTGTAGAACAGAACTCTGTTTTTTATGTTAAACCAAACACAACTTCAGGTATGTTTGTGATGAGGAAACAACATTAGAACATAGATCAGAAAATAGAATAATAGGGGCTCTTTCATGTTTTGTTCTTCAAATTACATTCACTTATTATAGATTATAAATCAGTATTTTTTTTAACATTAACAAATGAACCAAACATTCCTCCATATATATACTTACTACCAAAAACATAATAAATCATCAAATAATGCACATTTTCACTGCAGTGGCTTAGTCCATTATGTAAGACTGCAGAGCTGTTAAAATACACAATTTGAACTGAATGGACTAAAAATGCTTGATAACAGCATCATTCTAATCAATTTAAATTCTTTCTTTGGACACACCATTTGAATTCTTTTAACGTCTCTTCAGTTTGACCACATTTTTCTCACCAGCTTTCCACAGCTCGGGATCATGTTGCAAAGAATTCTGAGTTAGAGTATGAGTAGGCAGATATTAGATGCTAGCAAGTTATAAGGTGCAGGATTTCCTCTGTATGTTGTGTTGTGTGGTTTATGAATTCAGTTTCGATTGAGATATGGGATATTATTACGCTCAAGTCTCTAAACTTTTGTTCAACACTGAGGTGAATGACTGGTAAGGACTCCATGGGGCAGATTTATCATTATAGGTGCAAAACTGAAAGTAAAAACTAAAAAATATCATATTGTAATTATTTGCATGTTGGGTGTGATTTATTGTTTCAAAGTGTACATATTATTTCTAACGTAAAACTGATAATGAAAGTATATCTTAGACTTAGACTTAGATAAAGTTAACCAAATAATGGATGAAACTAAGGTGACTGGGAGAGTTGGGGGGAAAAATTTACTGATAGTATATTAATAAACACAAATATGATTATTTTCCACAATCTGAAATGCTTCAACCTCTTAGCACAGCAGAAAGTTTAAATGTCATTGGTTGGTATGTGAGAATAAAAATGGAAAATGTGAGTGACAGGTTGCTGCGTGACGTGGGACTTTATTAAACTTGTGGCGACATCTAGTGTTTAAAAATAAAATTGCAAATAGCAGATTTGTATTGATATTATTTGTATTATTTGTTTAAAAATGGCCATAGATTCTTTACCCGGATTACAATAGGACGATTTCATCAAAATATCATATTGTCAAGAAGATGAGACCATATGTTATATGATATGTTATATCATATATGAGCTATAAATTACATTAAATTAGATTGTGGAATTTTGTGAAAAGAAAGATCACAGTTTCACAATTAATCACAATTATTGACAGTAAACACCGGTTAAAACTACTGAATCATACCTTCAGTGACAACAACCTCAACTGAAGTCATTATGTCTGAGTAGATTTTGTCAATGCCGACCCAGTAGGTCCCCGAATCTTCAAAGCGAAGTCCCGTCACTTGAACAAACAGCCCGTTTCTTCTGTAATCTATCACACTCCATCTTTGTCTGGGTTTGGATTCAGAATCTGCCACAACTTCACAGGAACGATGAGAGCTTCCTCTGCACCAGTACTTTTTGCTGAATAGAAAATTGTTGGTGTTGTAGATGCAGGAGAGGACAAATTTACTCCCAACAGGTGCTGTCACCTGGCTCCTGTCACACTTCAGCTGGAGACTCACTGCAACATAAAGGATCATAGGGACTTTTGATAACTGTAGATATTGTAGGTAAAATTCTCCAGAAAAGGTAGACATGACCAAGCCTGGCTCAAGATCTGGAGATAATCCTAAGCGCTGCACTTCCTCCTAACAGGTTGCCCCGGCGACACTGAATAATGGGTCAAATGCAGAGGACAAAATTTCCCTATAGGGACAATAAAGTGTACCTTAAAGCCAAAGTATGTAACTGTTTGCCAAAAGCAGATTAAAATATATAAATTTTTTCATCAAAGATATCAGTGGAAATCATAGAAAAGCATGTGTCCTTATTGAGAGCTTACTGGCACCTCCACAAACCTAACTATTATCTGGCCCGCAAGAGGGTCTTCTCCTGCCTTCGATATTCATCAAGATTTGAGGTTTAACTTTTCATTTCCATGTAATTGTGCAAGTGAATTTCCACCTCCAGTTTCCTTTTTAATTTCACTGTTTTAGCTCTTTCTTTGCAGCATTTTGAGACCATTTTTATTGTAAACAATATAATCGTTGTTCAAAATGCATATGACAATGTTACTGATAATTTGATATATTGCCCACCTTGTGATGCTTTAGAAAAAAACGAAACCAAAATTGTTCTTTACAGTCAAAAATTGTACACAGTCAAAATTAAACTAGATTTAGGTATATAAGAGGCAATCTAAAATAAAAAAGTTAAAAAATTAATTAAATTAAATAAATGAAAATAGAATTGTGTCAGAAATGTTAAAGGTACATGTGTAACTTTTCTGGTGGAGGGTCCATCAAATTCTTTTCTTCATGTTATTTCCTTGTCCAAATTATTTAACAGTACGGCATTAAACCTTTCTATCTTCATGGAGACCAAACCAGACCAAGTTACTGGTCAGGTCTGTGGAGAGGCGACCCCAGTCACAGTCAGAATGCCTGTTTTTCTAGATACTTTTGCACTATAAAACCACCTGGAATTGAATAAATGTGCAGTAGAGCTGTTTAATGTCACACTGTAGAACATTCTAAGCAGAGCAATGACAGATCCATAGAAACAAGATGGTGACGGACCCTCAACCGCAAAGTTACACAATGCACTTTTAAGGTAACAACGCCGACAATGTGTTAAAACTTTTAAATTAGACAAATAATAATTCAAAAGCGCTCACCGTGGATGAGACAGAGCACACAGAGGAGCTTCATTTTGTTTTACCAGAATGGTACACAAGACAATGCAGAAGCGTGGACAGCTGCCTATATTTCCTGTTGGTTTAACTTTAGCTCAAACACAAGACACACAAACCACATGTACTTCAGAGAAAAAAAAAAAGTTTCCTTTAAAAATATGGCTGAATATAAGGGTGCACAATGCCACACGAAGAAACCACAGCATTGCATTGCTTTGTGGTGCATTTTTTGTTTGATTGTTGCATGATTTCAAGTTGCAATCATAAGACTTGCAATATTATTATGTTCTAAAATTCCGTTTCAGTTCACACATGTCCAGGACCATTTACATTTGACTGAAGACTGAATTATAATGATAGGAATCGATATTATAAGATTTCCATGGAGACAAATAAAGTGCAATAGTATAGTGCAACTTTAAAGGTGCACTATGTAACTTTTTGGTTGGGGGTCGGTATGATAATAAACAACTCTACTTCACATGTATTAAATTGGTCTGAAGATAGAAAGGTTTAATGCCATTGCCGTACTGTGAAACATTCCATACAAATATCGCCATGAAGAAGAGCATTTGACGGACCCTCTAGCAGAAAAGTTACACGATGCCCCTTTAAAGAGAACATTATATGATCTAAATCATTGCTACCTTGGTTACTGAACTGATTCTTTCAACTTTCAACCTAAGATTATGTACATGAGGATATGGCCAATGTCCACTAGAGGTCGCCAAATGGAGCTTTTGACAGTACTGCCATCTGTGTGTTAAAGGAAGTGTATGAAGTCTGCGCTTTGACTGGTTTAAAGAAGCTACTGCAGTCACATCTGAACCTGCATGGGGTGCCAGTGCCTTAACCTGCAAACAGAAGATGCAAATCATTTAAATCATTTTTGCCAGTCAGTATGTCATGGGTTCGTTCGGACCAAATAGACCAAATAGAAGAAAAAATGATGGCACAGTCAGATACTTTTCTTAAGTTGATTTTTCCTTTATTGACACCACAGCCCAAAATGCAAAGTGCAAATATTTACAGTGAAACACGTCCAAAAACAAAAAGAAGTATTTACAGTAGAGCTCACAGCAGCCAGCACCCACATAGTCAGGCCAAGGACAGACACCAGATTGAGCAAAGCTCTCCCTTATATACCCCTTAGCCCCTCCCCTTTGGGCTAACCAATTAACACAGTGGGGTTTTAAGTTTGAAATCAATGCCCAACTGTACCCATTATAATAAAACATCTGTAATTCAACATAATAATGAAAATACTTGAATAACCCCCCATATGGTATGACGTCATTGTTTAATAAACTCAAGAAAACAGAATAAACCCACAAATTAACCCTAATGGTAAAGTCCGGGGTCATGTGTCCCCCTTTGGCCACTATGGACTATTTATCGCACGACCAGGAAGCGCCCCGGTTTGGCCCCTGAACCAGAGAGCGGCGCAGAGACAGAGGAAGGTAAGGAGAGTCTGTGGACCCGTAGGTAGTGATGTCCAAATGGGGCTTCATGGGGCTTTGAACCTTTTGGGACTATTGTGTTGGAATTTGGTTCTTTACTCGAAGCTTCACTGATTTGAACGTGGGTGTCATCTGCTGGCACATTGGTTGTACTGCAGCCATGCAAAAGGTTGATGGCCCTAGTGTGCACTTTTACTCTGTATTGTATGCCTCTTTGTTCCTCTTTGTCTTTGTATGTATGTTTGCCAATAAAGACAATCATTTCCCCCTCTTGAGGATCAATAAACCATATATTTGTAAATAAAACTGAAGCACACTTCAGTTCATATGCTGCTTTTCCTTCTTGCTCCATCCTACCAAATATGTAGATGGTCCACTTAATTGTCATCCACCCATATTAAAAACATGAAGAATGGGGGTGGGGATGGGCTTAAGGTGCTTAGGTGAACTGGGGTGCTTATGCATTTTTATTCAAAAACAACAGTTTCTGCACAGTAGAGGGTTTGAGCCGGTTTCTTTTTTATGTGTGAATAGAAGCTGACAAATATGTTACCTTATAACCTTGTTCGGCGGCAACATTTCAAAATGCTCCCAGACTTGAGATCTCTTCCTGGTTGGTTCCATTGCAAAGCAATAAGAAATTAAACCGACAGAAGAATTAACACTAATCAAATCAATCCAAATGGTATTGACCAGACAGGCAACGCATCGCGTTGTTTCAGCCATTTTAAACACAACTGAGACCTGCCCAATGTTCAAAGCCCCGCCCTCTGAACCAAACCAGTCAGCTGATTCAGTCTGAATGAAGCAGTGAAATGGTTCAAATGTCATCAGTCACGTGATTTGAAGCAAGCTCCGGAGCAGTGCTTCAGAAAAAAAACCCTGGCGAGTTTTGGGGCGTGGTTCGAAGCCCCATGTCAGAAGGAACATCACTACCCGTAGGCGCCAAGTGTGCACCCTCGAACGCACTGGGGGGGAACAGAGTCCAGGCAGCGGGGAAACAGTTTGTAAGAAGTCCTGTGGGTAACAGTTTGTACCGGAGCTTGGCTCCGAAAAACCAGGGAAAACGAGCCACGCGCTCCACTAGCTAAGGCGCGCTCTGTCAGCGTTAATGCATTAACGCATGTGATTAATCACAAAACAATATCGCACTAATGTTTTGTTAACGCAGATCAATCACACAATTTATTCTGAATGCTCCTCTATGGAAATCATGATGGTGACCTGAAAGGCGGCGCTGGTTATTAGGTCAGTGATCAGGTCTGTCCATATGCAACTTTGGCTAAAACTAAGGTAGTTTGCAGATATTGCAGCAATGTACTCTCTTTCCACCAGGGACATGCAGAGGGGGGTTGCTTTAGTCGCCCTGGCAACTGCCCCTATGGCCTCCTTGACTGAAGTTGCCATTCCAGGGTATATATATATATATATATATATATATATATATATATATATATATATATATATATATATATATATATATATATATATATATATGGCTGGTTAGCTCAATGGGTTAGTCATGGGGGACCCGGGTTCGAATCCCGCCCAAGGGCATTAGGAGCAAAAAAAAAACAGTGTGGGCAAGACCCTTTACGCTACTGCTCACCTCATACAATGATGAGAGGCGATAAAACTTACGAGATGCCGGCTCAGACGTCGCCCGCCCAAACAAGGTATGCATCAGGTGTCGAGGAACCAGGATACCTTGATGAGAAATGGGCTACTGGAACAAGACGGAAATGGGCGAGATGCGAGAACCAGGCTCTGTTGGAATGCTACTACTCCAGTAACCCAGAGGGGTTACATGAACAGGATGTGGGAGAAATGGTTACTACGATACCCACAGTCCAAGCTAACGGCCAAACAACTAGTAGCTCAGTGTTCCAACATCCACAAACGGCAACTGCTATCACAACTAGAGATTGACGAGGTACAACACAAATGCTACGGCAAGGGGGAGCCAGGACGCCAGGTCAGAGGGGAGTTAACACTAACTCCCCAACCAGAGATTGGGAAGGAAGCCCCAATAAGTATCACGCTGAGCGAGGCAGCGACTGACCTGAAAGATAAGATCATGGCCCGGATGAACACAAGGCAACCCCGATGCCAGTTACACAGGCTAAGTGAAGTACCATCTGAAAGTCTGCTAGAGGATGTGAATGCAGCACTCAGAGCGATCCCTACCACAACCATCACTGAAACCAATGAGCAGATCTACACTTCAGCAGCAGTGATCCTAGAGGTGTTGGGCTATAAGAGCAACCATGGGAGCCATGAGATACGATACCCACCATGGAAAAGACGGTTAGAGGCTAAAATCAAGGAAGTGCGACGAGAAGTGAGCCAACTGTCAGAGGCCCAGAAAGGTGCAATGAAAAAGCGAGTACCCAAGAGGTACAGCCAGATGCCCATACCTGAAGCACTCGAAACTGCCAAACAAAGGCTCCAAGCCTTGGCCAGCCGCCTAAAGAGGTACACGAGAGAGAATGAAGCCAGACAAATAAACCGGCTGTTCGCAACACAACCTGCGAAAGTGTACGCTCAATGGCAGGGTAATAACAGCAGAGCAGACCCAACAAGGCTGGAGACTGAGAGGTACTGGAAAGACATATGGGAAAGAGAAGCATCACATAACACCAATGCTCTGAGAGAAGACCACAGCAACTTCCCTGAACAGAATCCAGTTACCATATCAGTGGCAGACATCCAGGAAAGAGTCTCAGGCATGAAAAGTTGGACAGCACCAGGCCCTGACATGACCCACGCATACTGGCTAAAGAAGCTCACTGCTCTCCACGAGCGCCTAGCAGCACAAATGAACCAGCTGCTAAGGGATGGGACTCACCCTGAATGGCTAACCCAAGGGCGTATGATCCTGATCCTGAAGGATCCCGCAAAGGGTACAGTCCCATCCAAATATCGGCCAATAACCTGTCTCTCCATGTTGTGGAGAGACAGGTTATTGGACAGGTTGTGGAGAGACAGGTTATCAGGCATCATCGCGGCTAAGATAAGTGGGCACATGGATCAATACATGAGCGCAGCACAGAAGGGCATCGGCAAAAACACCAGGGGAGCCAAACACCAACTCCTGTTGACCGAACAGTCGCTCGTGACTGCAGACGTCAGACCAACCTGTGCACTGCCTGGATTGATTACAAGAAAGCCTATGACTCAATGCCACACACATGGATCACTGAGTCCCTGGAGCTGTACAATATCAACAGGACTCTAAGGGCGTTCATTGCAAACTCGATGCGGTTGTGGAAAACCACCCTTGAAGCCAATGGCAAGCCACTTGCACAAGTGACCATCAAATGTGGCATATACCAAGGAGACGCACTGTCCCCATTGCTGTTCTGCATAGGTCTGAACCCCCTCAGCCAAATAATCGCCTGCACTGGCTATGGATACTGACTCAGAAACGACCACCATCAGTCACCTCCTCTACATGGATGACATCAAGCTGTACACCAAGAGCGAGCGAGACATCGACTCACTGACCCACACCACCAGGATCTACAGCACAGACATTGGAATGTCATTCGGGCTCGAGAAATGTAGTAGGATGGTGAAAAAGAGAGGGAAGGTAGTCCACACAGAGGGGGTCTCACTCCCAGAGGGAACAATAACAGACATTGAGGACAGCTACAAGTACCTTGGTATCCCACAGGCAAATGGCAACCTTAACGAGGCAACAAGGAAAGCGGCGACAGCCAAATACCTGCAAAGAGTACGGCAGGTCCTCAGAAGCCAGATCAATGGCAAGAACAAGGCGCAGGCAATAAACAGCTATGCCCTGCCAGTGATCAGATACACAGCAGGAATCATAAGTTGGCCAAAGGAGGAGATACAGACCACGGATGTTAAGACACGAAAGCTCCTGACCATGCATGGAGGGTTCCATCCCAAGTCCAGCACCCTGAGACTGTACACGAGCCGGAAGGAAGGAGGCCGAGGACTAGTGAGTGTGGGAACCACTGTCCAGGATGAAACATCCAAGCTCCACAAGTACATCAGTGACAAGGCCCAGACTGATGACATGCTCAGAGAATGTCTCAGACTGTGGGGAAGAGGTGCTGGAGGGACCATCATGGCAGGACAAACCCCTACATGGGGCGTACCACCGGAACATAACTGAAGTGGCTGATATCAAGAAATCCTACCAATGGCTGGAGAGGGCTGGTCTGAAGGACAGCACAGAGGTACTCATCCTGGCTGCACAGGAGCCTTGAGCACCCGAGCAATAGAGGCCCAGATCTACCACACCAGACAAGACCCAAGGTGTAGGTTGTGCAAAGAAGTGCCTGAGACAGTCCAGCACATAACTGCAGGGTGTAAGATGCTGGCAGGGAAAGCGTACATGGAGCGACATAACCAAGTAGCGGGCACAGTGTACAGAAACATCTGTGCAGAGTACGGGCTGGAAACCCCAGGATCAAGGTGGGCAACACCTCCAAAGGTTGTGGAGAATGCGCGGGCCAAGATCCTGTGAGACTTCCAGATACAGACTGACAGAATAGTGATGGCGAACCAACCAGACATCGTGGTTCTGGATAAGCGGGAGAACCAAGCCGTGGTGGTGGACATTGCAATACCGAGCGATGGCAATATCAGGAAAAAGGAACACGAGAAACTAGAGAAATACCAGGGGCTCGAAGAAGAGCTGGAGAGAGCCTGGAAGCTCAAAGCATCGGTGGTGCCTGTGGTGATCGGAGCACTCGGGGCCGTGACCCCCAAACTGGATGACTGGTTGCAGCAGATCCCAGGAAGGACAACAGACATCTCAGTCCAGAAAAGTGCAGTACTGGGAACAGCAAAGATACTGCGCAGAACTCTCAAGCTCCCAGGCCTCTGGTAGAGGACCCGAGCTGATGAGGGTGAGAGACCAACCACTGTTGAAGGTGAGCACCCGAGCAATAGAGGCCCAGATCTACCACACCAGACAAGACCCAAGGTGTAGGCTGTGCAAAGAAGTGCCTGAAACAGTCCAGCACATAACTGCAGGGCAGATTTTTTTTTTTTTTTAATCAATTGAAGCATACAGGCCATTCCGTTTCATTGTGACACATTTGATAATTCTGTTAAGTGTTGGGAAAGTTACTTTAAACTGTATTCCCTACAGATTACAGATTACATACCCCAAAATGTAGTTTGTAACGTAATCCATTAAATTACTTAAATGAGTAACGTAATCTGAATACTTTGGATTACTTGATATTGTTGTGCTTTTTTAAAACTAAATGAATGTAGCAACCACCTCCTGCAATACTTGTTTGGTTTTAGACCTGGTTTAGACCTGGTTTTAGTCCTTGTTTAGACCTGGTTTTAGTCCTGGCTTAGACTTGGTTTTAGTCCTGATATAATGCTTGTTTAGTCCTGAATTTAGACTTGGTTTAGACCTTGTTTAGACCTGCTTTAGGCCTGTCTTAGTCCTGGTGTTGGTTCTGGTTTAGAGGCGCACAGGAGGAAGCGCGGTTCATGCAGCGTACGACAAGACACGGTCCACGTGCGGTGTCCACGCTGTACAAGAGGTGCGGCGCGCACCGTATAAGAGGAGTGCGAGGCACACTAGATATATACTTGGCCGCAGTCCTTTATGGGAAGGTTTTCAGACCATGAGTGAGGAAGACTTGTTCAACATATAGCTCTACCCCTGGGCACTGTGCTATGGGCACGTATGAATAATTTGGTTTTATGTATCAATTTATCTGGAGTGTGCCATCTATTGGGAAATGTCAGAATTGTTAGAGTTAGTTTTATTACACTTCTTTTAAATTTGGCGGGCGGTGCGGTGCGCCCTTTCTGCATGTCAGAGCAACTGCCCCTTAAAATTCCTGTGCACGTCCCTTCTTTCCACAAAAGCACAATACCATCTTAAAGCAAAACTTGTGTTTGATTCAGCGGCAGCAATGACGCTACTTATACACCAACAACACGCCGAGAACGACAGTTTTGGTGGAGTGCACCTGCGGCAGTGTTGTCAACAAAACTACCAGCGATAGAAAAATGTCAATAGTATCACTTTTTGATACTAAATTGCATTTTTGTCAAAGTATTTTGGTCCTTTTTTGAAGAATAATTAACTGTGATTAATTGTGATTAATCAGAATTCTAAAGTGTGATTAATCTGATTTTTTTTAATTAATCGTTTGACGGCACTAGTTTAAACCAACTGAAATTCAGCATTGAAATTTACAGCCCAAATGAGAGGCTGATTGACTGTGAGGCTCATGCTTCTTCTGATGGGATAATCATCTGAACCAAAATACCAAATTACAACATAAATAACATGTCCATCATTTCCAATAAAATCAGCATTACAACTGTTACAACAGCTTGATTTAGTTTTAACATTACCGATGCACCTGCACTCTTTCCAATACCAACCTTTTTTGTGTTTTTTTTTCATAAATACAGCCTCTGTGTCATAAATACATAGTTTAAAAATGTTGTGTAACCATTTTCAACAATAAAAACATGACAATCCCCTGTTTACTCCGATGACAGACCACCATTCTGCATTTTTTCACAGGAAGTCAGTTGTCCAGTTTAGTCCAATTGAGGTGTTATAGATCAATTTTGCAGTTTACAACGAACAAAAGGTAAATGAATAACCTACGTGCTTACCTCACATCTAGGGATATAGGTCAGGTTTGGGAAATTTACAATCAGATGCTTACAAACTCTTCATTTCAGGTCTAAGACTCACGAATATGGATGTGCAATCAAAGGCCCCATATTACGCTATTCTTTCGTTTTTGATGAGCTAACAGCATCATAAGGCTTAAAGTTCACAAGAGTCAATTTTGCATAATATTGGACCTATAATCAAGGGAGAATCAGTCATTTTGAACCGTCAGTGGTCAACTTGGGTCTTTTAAATAGAGACATCCAAGTCTGTACTGTTTAGGTTTAGGAAATTTATTTTATTTTTATTTTTATTTGATCCTGAAGACTTAATATTCCATTTTTGTTCTGTTGCCAAGCCCTATTAAAGTGCTTTCTCTTCTAGGAATGAAGAAGTAGAAGTAATAATAATCAATACGAGGAAATACATTTGTATTTTTTTCATTGTTACAACATAAACCAACAGCCGATCTGCCCTCAGTGTGTCATTCACCTGCTGTAATCCTGTGTAATACTGGTTAATATTATATGCATATGGTACAAATCACCCCAAATTGATTCTTTTCAGCTTAAAGCCATGTTATAATATTGTTACCTCCTCAAAAACATAACTGGAGTTGTGTTTTGTTTCATTTACATATGTCTGTCTACATCTCCAAATCTCAAAATGCTCCATTCTACCTTGTGATGTCATGAAGCGGTAGATTTAACAGCTACAGTACCTTTTACCTTTAGTTCAATTCCGGGGCTGAAATAATCCAAATGATTCTAGTGAAGGTCTATGGAGTTTGAGAGAAGAAAGGCAGAATTTGTGTTTGAAACATGTGTGAATGAAACAAAACACAACTCCAGGTCTGTTTGTGATGAGGAAACAACATTATAGCATACAGTAGATCAGAAAATAGCATAATACGGGCCCTTTAAGTCTTTTAGTAGTTATTCATCTTGAATTTGATGAAGAACTGTATGTTCTTATTCTCTTGAACTTTGCGTTGCAACATTCTAATTTACCCATTGTGGGATAAATAAAGGTTTATCTTATCTTATATAGTAATACAGCTTGTTACCTTTTTAGTTAAAGGTGCATTGTGTAGCTTTTCAGATGGGGGTCTGAAACCTGTTTGTTTCTGTGGATACATCACTGTTCTACCTGAAATGTTCACAGTATGACATAAAAAGAGCATTTATACTGAAATTTATCACTGTATCACTGTATCAGTGTATTGTAAATGATTTGCGTCCACACACGTCGTGTCTGGATTGCCAAAAACGCTAGTAAGGTAAGGTAAGGTAAGGTAAGGTTTATTTATATAGCGCTTTACACAGACACATGTCCCCAAAGTGCTTTACACAGCATTTTACAGAGCATTCTTCATTCACTCCATACCCGGTGGTGGTAAACTACTGTTATAGCCACAGTTGCCCTGGGGCAGACTGACGGAGGCGCGGCTGCCAAGCCAAGCGGCGCCAACGGTCCCTCCGACCACCACCAACACTCACTCACACAACTTTCACACCTACAGTGCATGTTTTGGGTTGATGGGGGAAACCGGAGTACCCGGAGGAAACCCATCCAGACACGGGGAGAACATGCAAACTCCACACAGAAAGCCCCAGGTGGCTAGTCACATGACTTGGCTGCCATCGCGTCCTCACGACATCACGACACCATGTGGATGATAAAACCAAGGAGCAAAGCACCGCATCTGAAGTTGCCGTAGTTCTAAGGAAGTTGCAGCAGCCGATTTCGAGCTGAGGAAGATGTCAAGCATGAAAACAGTCTTTTCATGGACCGACGCTGTTTCATGACCAATGTCACAAACCCAGCGAATCAGGAAGGTGCAAGTCACAGTGACGTGGTCCAATAAGAACGGCGGCTAGAGCCCCGGCATCAGCGTATCAGAGTTTTCAGCGTTTTCATGAGTCCACACAGAGCCGGATCAGATCTGTACTCTGGCGAACACGTGGGAGGTGGCATATCTAGATCGTTCCGTCTCTGGAGCCGTCTTCCATCGGATTAGTGTGGACGGACACTGCATCCACAACGAAAACGACTCGAATACGCACTAATGTGGACGGGGCCTAAACAGCTCAACCTTACATTTATTCAATTACAGGTGGTTTTATAGCTCAAACATACCTAGAAAAACACGCATTCTGTCTGTGAGCGGGGTCGCCACTCCACAGATCTGACCTGTGTCTGACCTGTAACTTGGTCTGGTTTGGTCTCCATGAAAATAGAAAGGTTTAATGCCATACTGTGAAACATTCCAGACAAAGCAATAAGATCTCTGTGGAGAAAAGCATTTGACAGACCCTCCTGCAGAAAAAGTTACACAGTGCACCTTTACTGTTTAGGTTACAGACATTCACACATTTAAAATCACTTTAAACTAATTTCAAGAACTTTCAGTGAACCTTGGGAACAGTGTTATGGACACTCCCTCTGTCTGCCTCTGTCCCTGCCCTCCTCTGCTCCACTCCTCTGAATGTCGTCCAACAAGATCAACGGCTTGTGTCTCCTCTGCTTCTCCCTCTGAGCCAAAGGAGACGGGTTTAAAGAGATTTCAGACAGTCGAGCTGAAAAACAAAACAGTGGTCTGAAAATGCACTACACCTGAAATGATGCAGTGCTCAACTTAAAGAGAAATACTTTGAATTTTTGCAGTAAGTGTTGAATGTGAATATCTGAACTGTTTTTCTTAGCTTAACCACATTTTTGTGTCTCAAAGCTAACAGTCACTTTTCTTTACATTTCAACATTTATAATAAACATCAAATTAAAATTCTAATTAATTAAAGTAAAGACTACTCAGTTGTTTTAAATGTAAAATACGTCAGTTTGAGTCATTGTTTTAATACTAATTATGTCACAAAATTAGCATTAGCGTTAGCATTGAGATGCCAAATCTACCTTTCTAAAAGCAGAAGTGTCCTCTGGTGAAATATTGGTTTTATTTGTGCACTTTTAACATGTTGTCAACGACATCCACCCATATTTCTCTGTTCACTGCTTTATCTTTAAGTATTGATTTATTTTAATGTGAATTGGCAAAAGCCTCATAGAGAAAAAATTGGACAGGAAGTAGTGACGCTCAGTGTGGTTGCCGGGCGCTGTTGAGCACAGAGCGTATTGAGAGGATCATGTTTTGGCACTTTACCGCTGAATTATTCTCTGCTTCATTTAGCAGTTTCATCTCAGTTTCATTTAGCAGTTTTAGAGGTCCTGGCCTGAAAAGTTCGGGATTTTTTTACACTTGTATGTGATCGACTTTATGAAATCAAACTTTAAACTTTTAAATCAAGGTTTACTTGTTTTTGGAGTGTACACTGAATTGAAATGATTTACTTACTACCCTCTTTTTTGGACTATAAGGTGCACTTAAAATCCTTTAATTTTCTCAAAAATTGACACTGCACCTTATGTATTAATTCAGGTTGTGTTTACTGAGCTCGAACCAGTTTTATGTAGTCCACGGCGCTCAAAAATATGTTAAAATGTTTTAGTACGACTTTATTAAGCATGATGGATTGTTGGAGCATTACGGCTGCCGTAGTCAGGAGCCTCGCGGAGTAAAACGTACTGTGATTCAACCATAAACCGTATATATAAGTAGACTAAGCTAACCCGTTAGCCGCCGCGTGCCAAACAGGAAGTGCTCCAGGAGGCTCTACTGGCTCCTTCTCTCCCTTTTTCCCATTGATTTACATTGGGATCTTATCGCTCCTCTCTCTGTAACTGTTGCAGTGAGCCTCGTCATTTTGGTCTTAAATTGTTCGTATGAACCCGCTCTACATGACGAATTTCTTTTTTCGCTATTTTGTCCGTCAAAAAATCCTATTCATAACATAGGGCCTGGCTCCAAATTCGCTCCTGTAACCGTGGCAATTTAAGCAGCGCTAAACACTATGGGTAACGTCACACTCACTTAGTCCACTTTTATATACGGACTATGGCTTCAACATAGTATTATGGTGTGTGTATAAGGAGCCCAAAATGGCACCTGTTAAGAGACATGCTGACTTACGCCCCCAAGTGAAGCAAACTAATTCAGTGTTTGCCATCATTCTGGGTGGGTTAACCAAGGAACTCCAACTGTTAGATATCGGTGTCAACAGGTCGTTCAAAGTTAAATTGCAGCTGTGTGGGAGCGTTGGACGACAGAAGGTGAACAAACATTCATCAAGACAGAGAGACAAAGCCGAACGAGTTAAGCCACGATCTGCCAATGGATTGTGGATGTCTGGGCTAAGGTATCGGTCTCACTTAATGCGTCTTATAATGTGATGCGCCTTATGTATGAAAAAAGACTTGTTCATCATCCCGGTGTGTCTTATAGTTTCAAAAATACTGTATTCATAAAAAATGATTTATGCATCATCATCTCAAGAGATCAAAACTCTCTATGCGCTCTCTCATTTTTCAGAGAGTGCATACTTTTAGCTATTGTTATGAATCTTATTTAATCTGCTTTGCACACTTTGCTGGCAACATTGACTGGTTTTCCATAAATGATGCACTACTTATCTCCATCTTGTCAATGACGCCTTGTCCAGAATGTTTCACAGTAGATTACATTACATTTGATGTGATGTGCATGGAGCAGTTTCAAGTTAACAGTTACTTTTACCTTTAACTCAATTCCAGGGCTGAAATAATCCAAATGATTCTTGTGAAGGTCTATGGAGTTTAAAACCACAGTGGAGCACTTTTTGTATTACCATATGACATCACAAGGTGGAGTGTTTTAAACATGTGAGAATGAAACAAAACACAACTCCAGGTCTGTTTGTGATGAGGAAACAACATTACAGCATAAAGTAGATCAGAAAATAGCATAATATGGGCCCTTTAAGTCTTTTAATAGTCATCTTGAATTTGAGTGCATGTTTTTATTCTCTTGATCTTTACGTTGCAACACTCTAATTTACCCATTGTGAGATAAATAAAGGTTTATCTTACATAATAATACAGCTGGTTGCCTTTTTAGTTAAAAGCGCATTGTGCAGCTTTTAAGATGGGGGTTTGTCACCTGTTTGTTTCACTGGATACATCATTGCTCTGCCTGGAATGTTCCACAGTATGACTTTAAACAGCTCGACCTTACATTTATTCAGTTACAGATGGTTTTATAGCTCAAACATACCTAGAAAAACAGTGATTCTGTCTGCGAGCGGGGTCACCACTCCACAGATATGACTACTTATCTACCATGATTTGAGTAAATTTCACTGCTTTTTGATGACTTTTTGTACTTAAAATATGAAAATACATCTTGCTACACTTACAACTTTTTGCACTTTCGCACGCTAGAATAATTTGGATGATTTAAGCCCTGGAATTGTCAATCTCTCCTAAATAAAAAGGTAGATAAAGGTGGCTAAACTACCACTACATGACATTACAAGGTGGAATAGAGCATTTTGAGCTGTGCAGGTGCAGACAGACATAATAAAGAGTTATTCAAACACATGTGAATGAAACAAAACACAACTCCAGGTATGTTTTTGAGGAGGTAACAACATTCAAACACGACTTAAAGCTCACTTAAAGAGGCAACTTTTGCGCAATATAGGACCTGTAAATTGCTTAGATATTGCATAATGTTACGAAATCCCGCCCAAGCGTGTTCCCCGAGTTCCTTGTGACAGTGCAGAGTGCCTTTAGGACCCAGAGACACTTGTGGGGGGTGTGGCATTATTTTTTATCTGACCACAAAACCTGTTAGCTTACTCTTACTTCCTCTCAAACAGTCAGTGCATTCTTTCACACCAGCGTCTTGGTGTCATTGTGGATACAGCAAGAAGCTCTATGCTACAGCTACTGAAATACCAATCAAATTTACTTCATTTTTTAAAGTTTTTCTTTGATTTCCTAGATTTTAACCCATGATCAAGCTCAGGGATTTGACTGACATGCATGTTAAAAGTACTAAATGACAACTTGACTGCAGTATAGGCTAGTCATGGTGGAGCAAGCTTGGGTACTGAGAAGTTTACTGGAGGAGTTGCAGACAGAGGGGGATGAGGACCAGGAAGCACCCAATGGGATCGCTGCACAATTTGCCGTAAGTATTATTTTTTAATGCAAATGTGTTTCGAAAAGTTACAAAAATAAGATTATATATAGGGCAAAGCGTGTGTGAACTGAGTCAATGGGGAAGTGGCAGCGTTGCAGTCTTGACATGTCTGTTCTTCCTCTTTGCATTGAAAGCAGCAAATGAAGGGGTCAGTAGTAACGGTAAGATAAGTTATAACTGTGCTCCTATAATGTGTTCGCAAATTGAGGAAGTGAGTTGAAAAAAAAGATGTCATTTTCATGTCAAATAATGTAAAAGGGGCACGACAAAAATGGCAACTTATCATCAGTCCAAACTGTTTCTATAGAGTTTATTAGGCTGTTTCTTCACTAGAATCACTTGGTGTCAACCCCGGAATTGCCGATGTCCACTAAACAAAATGTAAAAGGTCACTATTAATTTGGAAAGCACCACTACATGACATCACAAGGTGGAACAGAGCTTTTTTTTTAGCTTTGGAGATGCAGACAGAGTAATAAAGCATTTGTGAAAGGAACAACACGCAACTCCAGGGATGTTTTTGTGGAGGTAACAAGATTATAACATTGCTTAATGCTTAACAGTCAATTTTGCATAATATAGGACCTTTAAGTATGCAAAATTGAGCTCTGTATCATTATAATCCCGAGCTTGTAACTATAACAATGAAAGATAGTGTTAAATCATAGCTCTCCACCCATATGAAGGCAACACCAGTGGAACCCATGAGTTTCACAATGATGAGTAATTAGGACCATTGCCGTAGTGATTAATACTGTATTTCAAAACAAAATGGTATAGCTTTGTAATGGGCAAAAGTCCTCAAAATGTTGATTCTAATTGGGAGCAGAAGGAATCTCTAGAAGATCTGGAATAGAATGACTTTTTGACCTTTCTGATCATGCAAGATCATGTAAGGAATGATGTGGTTATCCATCCATCCATCTTCTCCCGCTTAATCCGGCTGGGTTGCGGGGGCAGCTTGCTGCCCAATACTCATAGCACCTGACCCCCCCCCCCATCCCCTATGAACCCCTCTGCAGGTGGTGGAAATACAGGCCCAGTGAACTCAAATTTTAATACTTTCTAGTGACTAAAAAGTGTAGAAGTAGTAGTAGTAGTAGTTTATTCAGTCATTTTACAACACTACATAACAAAACATAGACTACAATTGCATAGCTCATGACTGAAAGGGTTTAGGCTGAAGTAAAAGTACGTATAACGCCAAACCCTGTTAAACAATGACAGAATTCCAAGAAAATAAAACAGCGTATGCGCAGCAAGTTTGCATTTATAATTTCACTTTTGACTTACTGTATGTAAAAGAGACAAAATAGAAATGAAAACAAACAAAATTGGAAGCATAATTGATTCATTCATGCTTTCTAGTCTTTTTTAAAGGCTTCTGCAGTGTTAGACTTTTTAAAATCATCTCAGGTTGTTCCATATACTCACCCCTCTTACAGAAATTCAGTCATTCCTTTTCTTAGTTCTTATCTTCATTTTTTTAAAGATACCTGTTCCTCTAAGGTTATACTGACCCTCTCTGTCCAAATAACTCCTGTACACAAGGAATAAGCAAATGATTCTAGGCCTTGTACATCAGTACGGCTGTACTCAAGATGAAAAAATGGAAGGACTTTTAGCTGAACAAAAAGAGGATTTGTTGGTGCATAATAATTCGCATGATTAATAATCCTAAGAAACTTCTTTTGGAATAGAAAATGTTATTAATATTTGATCAGGCCCGTTTCAAGGTATTTGGGGGCCCTAGGCAAACGGGTACCTGGGGGCCCAAATTAAAGCAAATATATTTATATACAAACTGTTACAAAAGGTGCAGTAGAACACTGAACAATAACAAAAAAGGGAACAAATATATAGTCAAATTGACTAGGAAAATAAGGCAAATATAATATATGCAAATAATACAATACTAAATGTTTACAGTCTATAACTTCATAAGGTAATGAAACAAATAAGGACATGAATAAGACCCTCAATTAGAACATATAAAAGTATGTACCTAACAGCACAGTTTACATTTTTACCAACAACACAAGTGCAAAAGGTGTAAGACCGAAAAAGGACTAAACTAGGACTAAAGCAGGTCTAAAGCAGAACTGAACCAGGTCTAAACCAGGAATGAAAAAGGACTAAACCAAGACCAAAGCAGATCTAAACCATGTCTAAAGCAGGACTAAAGCAGACCTGAACCAGATCCAAACCAGGACTGAAAAAGGACTAAACCAAGACTAAAGCAGGTCTAAACCATGTCTAAAGCAGGACTAAAGCAGAACTGAACCAGGTCTAAACCAGGACTGAAAAAGGACTAAACCAAGACTAAAGCAGGTCTAAACCATGTCTAAAGCAGGACTAAAGCAGAACTGAACCAGGTCTAAACCAGGACTGAAAAAGGACTAAACCAAGACTAAAGCAGGTCTAAACCATGTCTACAGCAGGACTAAAGCAGAACTGAACCAGGTCTAAACCAGGACTGAAAAAGGACTAAACCAGGACTAAAGCAGGTCTAAACCATGTCTACAGCAGGACTAAAGCACAACTGAACCAGGTCTAAACCAGGTCTAAACCAGGATTGAAAAATGACTAAACCAGGTCTAAACCAGGACTGAAAAAGGACTAAACCAGGACTAGGACTAAACCACCATTAGATTTAGTATTCCCCCATATTTCCACACAGTAGTTTAGGTATGGAAGGAATAGACTGTTATATAGTAAATAAAGGGTATTTTGATTTAGAAGTCTTTTAATTTTACTTATTACAGCAACAATTTTAGCTAGCTTTGTCTGAATTCTACTTATTTGCATTTTCTAGCTAAGTTTTTGTTCTGCAGTGTTGTTAATATTAGACATTATCTGTGGTTTGTGCTGCTGTCATGGCGACGCTCTCCCTCCATCTTGACCACTCCGGAGATAGGGGCCTGTTGCATCACTTCCTGTCTGAACAAAACCCGCTCTGTGGTGCGAAGGCGACAGTTTCGTAGTCTAATTTATCCGAGTCTCTGAACAAAAAGTACAGTGTCTGAACTACAGCTGTAAATGCAAATATGTTGTGCTCAGTTCATTGTTGGGTCATGGAAACCCTCTGTCTTCTCTAATGGTGAATGAGTCAGGGAGGCTTTCCAGTCACACAGAACAACTGAATCATAGAAAAGCAATGTCAGATTTTTGGGTTCTGTAAATAATTTGATCTGACAAGTGAAGTTTGTGATCATTCTCCAACTAGCGGGTTTCACTGGAAGAACACCTGCTACTCATACTGTCCAGTTTAAGAGGCTGTACCTGATTTATTTTGATGTATGAACAGTGCATTGCTCAATTTTTCCGGTGGAGGGTCTGTCACCTGCTTGTCGCCATGGAGATGTCAACGCTTTGCCTGGAATGTTCCCTTGTACGACATCTATACGGCATTTGTGCATTAAGAGTGTTTCTATTGCTCAAAAATACCATCGTTCTTTCTGTGAGAAGGGTTGCCTCTCCACAGATCTGACCGGTAACGTAGCCTGTCGCCGTCTCCTTTGAGTTGGATAAGTTCGACCTCTACCGTGGAACATTCTAGACAGAGCGGTAACATCTACACGAAGACGAGCAGGTGATGGACAGTATGAGTAGCAGAGTCAAAATGAGATCACTGTGCGCTGTTTTCATCTATTTAAAATGCAAAAAGTAATGGGTAGTGCGTCGTTGGCATGCTAGTTGTTCAAATGACTAAATGACAAAATGACAAAACGCCGCTCTGGCCTCCAAAAGCTGTGAAAAGAGCTTACAAACACGGTGCAATGAATAATTAAGGTGCTTGCAAAAAACGGATGTAGAAGTAGTACTAGTAATACCACGATAGACTGACCCAGAAGCATTAAAAACTGGGTCAAATTCTGAGTATTTATGGGCCAAGGGTCAATATCAAATAACTTAAGCTTAAAAAGAACAGTCAGTATAAAAATAAAGTGCTGAATGTATGTGTATTAAAGTAGTTACAATTGAACAGAGACATGAATTTACCTTTGGACAGTCCTCCCAATTTTTAGAGTCAGATTTATTGGTGCCAAATCAAATCATACAGTATTGCTTTACCACATAAGAGATACACAGATGTATTGGTTGACCGATAAATCAGGCCAGTATTTGCACTTTATAGCGTATCATCTATTGGCCTTAAATCTCCAGCAGAGGCCGATATTTTGTTTGGCCCGACCAGCGGCCTAATTATGCATGAAAAATATATGCATGAATCTTAATTTGAACACTTAAGTCTCAGGAAGGTACTGGAAAAAGTATCACTACACTGCTCTCTACAAGTTTGTGGATGAGTTCGTACTGAATTTGAGGAAAAAAATGACCAAAACTGGCCCTACGTATCATCCTAAAAAATGTCGGCCATGGATTCGTCTGTATTCTAAACAAACGGTATCGCCATCCACTGTGAAAAAACACATATCCACATATCTAACCAATATCTATACCACTTATTTCTATTAAGCAAAACATTTAACCCTTCATACCACCACACACAGCTTACTCAGTGCCAATAACTTATGCCAAACACAGTAATACCAAAACAGGGAAAGTCAGCTTTATCAGATCTACTCTTGCTGACATGTCATAAAGCCTTGGTGTCCTGCGTGGGAAGTTATGGTTTGTATGTGAAAAATGACCTGTGTCTTACAGAGGCTGAGAAACCAGTCCACAAAGTACCGCGCGGAGAGAACCTTCACCACCAAGTCAGCAGAGAAGACAGACAACATCAAGAAAAACAGATACAAAGACATTATACCCTGTAAGCCACATGTGCACATCTAAATATCAATAATGATCATAAACATAACATTAAAGTGTAGGTACGAGGGCTGCACAATATGAGGAAAATATATATTTATTAACTGTTGTGATGCACTGTATTTCTGTATTCCAATACACTGTACTGATGTCATCTACAGTCCCTGGGGATGTGATGCTAACTATAAGCACTGCTTTTTAGGGTGTTTAGGATGACCAGACATCCCTATTTACTCTGGACCGTCCCAGTTTTGAGCCCTGTGTCCCCTGTTCCAGTAGATTTAGCCAAAACCAGTGATATGTCCCAGTTTTACACAAGAAATGTCCCAGGTGTCCCTATTTTTGACCAGTTTAATCCCTGCCAACAGTAAAGAGAGGCATAAATTGTTATTTGTTTAAATAAAATACAGAAAAGTTGCTTAAAAATTAAAAAAGAAAATATGACTATACTGATTCACATTAGTGCCGAGTGCAGAACAGTTTTCCTTACTTACGCACTCGTTTCACAATTTTATTATTATTAACCAACCAAAACCAGGGATGTCTCAGTTTAGTATTTTGAAAATCTGGTCACCCTAACTTTGTTAGACTTTAATCTGACCAGTAAAAGCTGGTTTAGTTGGAACTAAAGCAGTTGATCTGATTTATCTGATTCACTCATAACAGTCACAAGCTGGCTAGCATTAGCCAACAGTTTTTCACTTGGTCACTCTCGCCGCTCACATAAACCAGACCATAAATGCTCATCACAGGCTTCTGCAAATATTAATTCATCATTGCATATATACAGTGCCTTTCATGACACCCAAAGCACTTTACAGTTCATTATTCATTCTCTCCACACTCAGCGGTGGTGCTAGTATTGTAGCCACAGCTGCCCTGGGACAGACTGACGGAAGTGAGGCTCCAATCTGCACCATCGGCCCCTCCAACCACCACCAACACTCACACACACATCACTTTCATACTAGGCAATGGGGGCGAAGTCTCTTGCCTCAGGACACAATGATGGTTTTTGTGACCACTGTGGCACCTGGAATTCCCGAGTACTACCCAGGCCCGGCCCTGCTTAGCTCTGAGAGCTGACGAGATCAGGCTTTGACAAGGCAGTATGGCCACAAATATGATGTTTAAATCCATTTTGTATTGAGAGTGTGTGCATTGTCTCACCATGGTAACTGCTGAACAGTCCACTGTAAAGATACATGTGGAACACCCCCGTGCAAAGTATCAATGAAGGTAGCTAGCACGTGCTTGTCTTGTTCCACAGTATGGCATTAAACTTACTGTATATTTTGCAATTATCTAATTACAGGTGATTTTAGTGCTATAAAAATACCTTGAACGTTCTTAATTGTGAGCAATCACTTTTTTCCTTAGAACTGATCTGTAACTTTGCATGTTGGCATCACCAGCTTGTCTTTATGAATAAGTTTAATGCTGTACTGTGGAACATGTCAGTCAAAGCAATAAGATCTATGTAAGGATAAGTAGTGCACCGCCAACTAATGTCCCACTGTGTCCCAGTAAAAAAAAAAAATAAAAAACTACATAGCTAAATAATGACTTTAAAAACAAACAAAACCAAAAACCTCTGGATTATTGTGACATTTAGTGTATTTAAGATGCAGCCGTCATGGTAAATGTTCAGTACAGATAACTGTATATTTTGTGCAGCCCTGTGTGGTTATTGACATGTGTTTGTTCGTTTGCAGTTGACCACAGCAGAGTGAAGCTAACCTTCACCACCTCCAAAAATGACACGGACTACATCAATGCTAATTTCATCAAGGTTAGCTGGGGTCTGCTACCATGCTAACAAGCTAACAGTGTCATATTAAACTGTAGCATTTCACCTCTATTTGTGATTCCAGGGAGTGTCAGGCTCTAGGGCGTACATCGCCACTCAGGGGCCCCTGCCTCACACCGTACTGGACTTTCTCAGGATGCTGTGGGAATACAACATCAAGGTTTGTCGCTATTCTTCTATGTTACTGGCAGGCTAAACACCAAACTATGGTACAACAGTTAAAGGTGCACTATGCAACTTTTCTGCCACCTGCTTGTCTCCATGCCTCAAATTTTTTTATGTTTTGAGTTCTGGTAGTGTTAACTGCTATAGACCAGTTTAATGCCATGCTGTGGAACATTCTAGGCAAAACATCTCCATGGAGACAAGCAGGTTGCAGATCCTCCATCAGAAAAGTTACATTGTGCACATGTAATTTAGGCTTCTATACTCACCTTCCCTAATTCCATAACGTAAGTGGAACAAAAAGAAGACAGGAACTACTAAACAATGAACAATTGACTCATTTTTGTCAGATTATACAACAATGTGTCCTGTAGCCTGTTGTCATGCAATGATATTTTGGCTACTAAAGAAATACATTTATCAAAAATTGCCAGTGAGGTGGTAAGATTAGCAGAACAGGTTAGCATTAAAATGTTTGTATGCAAAATGTTTGTGTATGAATCATGATAGTAATGTAAGAGGGGCAGTAGTAGTAGTTTTAATAGTAGTAGTAGTAGCCACTTTAGTAGTTGTAATTAGGGCTGCAATTATTTTAGTCGTTGACTAGTGTAGTAAAGATGTTTAAAATAACCAGCCTTTTAGCCAAATAAAGGAAATATGTTTAAGCTACTGAAGCTTCGGGATGTTTGATTAAACTGTTATTGAAGAAAATCTGAAATGTCTTCTTCTTCTACTTTGACATTTCAATTTAATAAAGCATCTGTTTGAGTCTGTAATTACTCAAATTTCCAATTTTATCGCTGCAGCCCTAGTAGTAGTAGTAGTAGTAGTAGTAGTAGTAGTAGTAGTAGTAGTCGTAAATGTTGTACTAGTAGTAGTAGTAGGAGTTCTAGTAGTAGTAGTATTGTTATTTGCTTCTTGTTCTTGTGCAGGTTGTGGTGATGGTGTAGTAGTAGTAGTAGTAGTAGTAGTAGTAGTAGTAGTAGTAGTAGTAGTAGTAGTAGAAGGAGTAGGAGTTGTACAAGTTGTACGAGTAGCAATATTAGCAGTAGTAGTAGCAGTTCTAGTAGTAGTTTTGTTATTTGCTTCTTGTTTTTGTGCAGTGGTGATGGTGTAGTAGTATTTATAGTAGTACTTATAGTAGTAGCTACAGTAGTAGTTCTAGTAGTAGTAGTACTAGTAGTTATAGTAGTAGGAGTATTGTAATATGTTTTTTGTTCTTCTGTAGGTTGTGGTGATGGTACAATAGTAGTTATAGTAGCAGTAATTATACTAGTAGTAGTTCTAGTAATATTATAGTCTGTGTGTTGCTCTCATGCAGATTGTGGCAATGGCGTAGTCGTAGTTATAGTAGTACTTGTAGTCATAGTAGTTGTATAATCTGTGCGTTGTTCTCTGCAGGTTGTGGTGATGGCGTGCCGAGAGTTCGAGATGGGGAAGGTAACAGAGTTTATCCGTTGTACACCTGACTGTGGTTATTCAGGGCCTCACCACACTTCTCGAAATGCCGTGGGTCCATTTTGAGTTTGGTGACACGTTTTTTCTCTGCAACAGAAAAAGTGTGAATGCTATTGGCCAAAGGAACAGGATGCACCTTATGTCTGCGACCCCTTTACCATTTACTGTGTGAGTATTCTCAGCCTGGGTTCTAGACTTTAATACGAAGGGAAAAGCTTGATGCAATAAACACAAGAGCCAATACTCCTTCACTATTTCCATATTCTTATTGTGATTGCTTAGTTTTAAAGATCCTGTATTGAGCAAAATTGACTTATGTGAGCTTTTAGTAATGTTATAATCCTCAAAAACAGACCTGGAATTGTGTTTTGTTTCATTCACACACGTTTCAGTCCTTCATGATTAGTCTGTCTACATCTCCAAAGCTCAAAATGCTCTGTCCCACCTTGTGATGTCATGAAGCGTGAGTAGGTTAAGTTTACAGCTGCCTTTAACCTTTTTTTCTCCAAAGAGATTGACAATTCCAGGGCTGAAATTATCCAAATGATTCTAGTGAAGGTGTATGGAGTTTAAAAACACACACTTCCTGTATTACCACATGACATCACAAGGTGGAACAGTGTTTTCTGTTTGAAAACTCATAAATATGCAGGATTTGTGTGTTAAACATGCGTGAATGAAACAAAACAAAACTCTAGGTATGTTATTATAACTTTGATCTGAAAATATACTAGTAATATGGGCTTTTAAAAATATTAACAATACTCACACTTTTTCCAAGTAGACAGTTAAATTTTGACTCTTAGTTTTAAAAGGAAAGTTTGGAATTTTGAACATAGGGCCTCATTTCCTAGTGAGTGTTGGAGACGTGTAGACACTTTTTTTTTTTTTTTAATTCCATCCAGTCCTTGTATTTGCAGAGGTTGCTGGTGCTAGGCTAGTGCATGTCAATGGCCATAGTTGTCCTGCCACTAAAAACAGTCTTACCTACTCCATCGCATGAATCGTTGCATGTTGAGGGACTATTTTCTTATATATCAGTCCGCCGTTGCCAAGTTTTCTGTCAGGAAGTACAACTTGCTGCTGCTGCTCAGACATAAATCCTTCAAATGGTTGGTTTTATTTCTAAAATTATTCAAATTATCAAAATTATCAACGCAGACATTCACATGGACAGTCTGGAGTTCTAATAGTTTTGCCTCGGGTGCACTGTGGAGTGGATAAGTTTTTAGTGGCAGGACAACTATAATGCATTTTATTTTATTTATTTGGCGCCTTTCTGGACACCCAAGGTCGCCTTACAACAACAGCGATAGCACTTTTTCACAGACACATGTCCTCAAAGACTAATACTTTGCAGTCTGAAGCCTAAACTGCATTATCAAGTGTCAGAATGTATTCCTTCGATTTCATTAACATATCTGTATTCTGAACACCGCCAAATAAAAGTTAAAACTTAAAAGGTTTTCTGAGTAGCTGGGTTTCAGATGACATCACAACATTCTATAGGCCAATATTATTTATTATAGATGGGGCAGCGACATTTTATACTGTTAAAATGCAGATTTTTGTTGTAATATAGTGAGTGCTGGGTCGACTCTGTAGTACAAATTAACAGGTTCAACTGTCAATTTAAGTTGTGAATTTATTTCATGGCAAAGTGCAATGTTACCAATAGGGAAATCTGTCTCTTGCCCCACATGTGAGAGCATGACATTCGAGAATCTGAAAACCAGCAATAAATATGTTTGGTACATGCACACACAGTTAGTTCCCAACACTGATATAGTCTCTTTTTTTTTACCTGGTCAGTTTAGACATGGTTCAGTCTTATTTAAGTTTGGTTTAGTCCATAATAACCCAGTGTCTGCACATTCTGATTTAGATTTAATTCAGGCCATGATTCACTGATAATTTTCATCCCAAATAAACCTGTTTTTGTTTCAGGATTCAGAGGAAAATAAAGGAGATTATGTGACAAGGACGCTGAGAATGAATTATCGTGATGTAAGTCCTTTTTCAGTAGTAAACAGTAAACATTGGTCAGCAGTTTCGACCAAGACAGACTTTAGCAGAAGTGTGCTATTTTTATGGCTTGTCATGTGAAATAACGATCCAGCAGGGCATTTGTGTAAAGTCAGTTCACACAGCAAAACTGTTACTTAAAAAAATACTGCAAATAGTACTGCATTAAACCATTACTATTATTTTCAAATTGAAGTGCTTTGGCTGTTGGAAGGTGCTATAGAAATAAAGTTTGACTGAAGTGTTTTAGTGCTAACAACAGCCAGGAAAACATGCCTTCTTGCTTTGAGGGGGGCAGCCTTTCCACAGATTTGCTCTGTAATGTGAGCACAGTTTGTCTTTATGGAGATAGATGTGTTTAAAGCATATAACTATAATAAAATCTGGAAGATGAATCCAAGATGGCGCCCTGTTGTTTTCAATGGCCTGTGCTCATTGGCGCATGACCGCATTTACTTCCTTATTTGCAGCCCAACGCAGCCCAGCGTGTGACGTCAGGCTGCCCAAGACTGTTGGGCTGTGATGTCAGAAACGCCATTCTGACTAATCAGAGCGCGGGCTGCTAGAGCGCGGGCTGCTAGAGCGCGGGCTGCTAGAGCGCGGGCTGCTAGAGCGCGGGCTGCTAGAGCGCGGGCTTAGAGCGGGGCTAGGCTAACTTTTACAAAGTTGATTTTTAGACGCTTTGCCGATTAAAACATTTTTAAAGTTCGTATTGTAAAAATACAGAAGAATCCCTACAAAATCCGACCTTTATGAAAGCTGTGGATGTCCTGTCAGCCGAACACAGGCAGTTTGATTTTTCAAAAAATACATTGTGCCTCTATGGGAGAATTTTCCTTGGGCTGCGGGCTGCAATATCCCACTCGGCCACACTTCAATCTGCGGTCACGGACAGAGGGGGCGTGCCTTATCCAGCTCTTATTATACATCCATGGTTTAAAGTGGGACTAAACACCTAATTCCTACACACAACCACATTGCAAACTGAGCTGCTAAACTGGATAATACCTGAAGAGGGTGAGGGGGGAGGAGGGGCGGGGTCTGGAGCTATAAGGAGCAGTGCGATTGGTCAAACAGGTCTCCACACTTTAAACTCCACTCCTGCAATGTTGGGGGTTTGTAATCAGAAATACCTGACTGTAAAGAGGGAAGTCATGTGTGATGTCACATTGTACTTGAAATTGCAGTGGCCACTAGAGGCAGCACAAAAAACAAATTTAAAATCGCCAAAAAAAAAAGGACTGGGAACAATAGACAATGCCATTAAAACAGTGTGTACAGTTTGTTAGCAAAAAAACAAAAAACAAACAGTGGATCTAGTGTTTAGTCCCACTTTAAAGTGCCTATGACAGAGTGGATTACTCATTTCACTAAAATTAAATTAAGATCTGGGCAAAAACATTCACACTCATTTTCCCCATTTGGCCATTTTTTAGGTTTAAAATTTTACATCCTGTTTGGAAATCATGACATCACACTAGGGAATTATATAACCGTTACCTAGCAAAACTCCTCTAATGTAAGAAATGTAAGAAAACACCTTTATTTTGTTGAAATCATGTTTATAGTAAAAAATTTGATAAAATTGATAAATTGATAAAATTGATAAAATTTTCCCTAGTGCAATGTCATCACTATGTTTGAACGCTCTAATTCCTGTCATTTTCAACATCTTTTTCAACTTCTCAAATTGCTTCTCGATTTGTGAAAATGATAATTGATTATTATTCTATTTATTATTATTCTATTAATTATTCTATTTATTATTATTATTATTAGGAGTAGTAGTAGTAAGAGTTGTTGTAGTAGCAGTAGTAGTAGTAGTAGTAGTAGGAATAGTAGTAGTTGCAGTAGTAGTAGGAGTAGTAGTAGTTGCAGTAGTAGTAGTAGTAGTAGTAGTTGTTGTAGTAGTTGCAGTAGTAGGAGTAGTAGTAGTTGCATTAGTAGTAGTAGTAGTATTAGGAGTAGAAGTAGTAGTAGTAGCAGTAGAAGTAGGAGGAGTAGGAGCAGTAGTAGGAGTAGTAGAAGTAGTAGTAGTAGCAGTAGAAGTAGGAGGAGTAGGAGCAGTAGTAGGAGTAGTAGTAGTAGTAGTAGATATAATCCTTTCAAATTAAATCAAAATGAGAGAATCATAAAAATCTGACATACTTTATTGCTGTACTGTGAAGTCATCAAAATAATGAACAGTAAAAGCAGTGAGCCGTCTGATGGTAATATTCTGTGTCTCCAGTGCAGCCGGACCCTGAAGCAGCTCCATTACATGAACTGGCCTGACCACGGCGTTCCCGACACCATCCCCCCCATCCTGGACATGCTGCAGGAGATGCGCTCGTACCAGGCCCACGACGACACGCCCATCTGTATACACTGCAGGTCAGAGGTCACGGGGGGGGGGGAAAGTAAAGTCGGGCTGTACGATATGCGAAAAACACGCTATACAGTATTCGATAAATGTCTTGTATTGCAGTGCTGATATTATATATTACTGCAATGTTTTGATATAATTTTTGGCACAGTAAGTTCAGCTAATTTACAACAAAATTAAAAAAAAACTTAACCAAGACAAAACCGAGACCAACCCAAGCCTAATGCAGGACTTTAATTATTACTTTCCAAAAACAGTACACTTTTGTAAAATGGAGAAGTTTGTGATATTGCAATATGTTTATCCTCTTGTGGTATCGATTGTTACTTCAACCAACATCGATACTGCAATACTGGTTCACGTAAGCATTTTGGTTTACCTCCTATGTATGGAAAAGCGATTGAGAAAAAGATTGATTTATTAACATGCGAAACCATGCATCGCTCATTAAGTTTAGTGTTAAAGCTGCACTGCGTAACTTTTCTGGTGAAGGCCTTGCTAAAACGCCTTGAAAAAACACAGATTCAGCCAGGGTCACCTCTCCACAAATCTGACCTGTCACATTGCCTGGAGGTTCCTTCTGTTTGTCTCAATAGAATAGTTTAGTTTAATGCCCTATTATGAAACGTCAGGCAAATCTTTAACATCTGCAGTGACAAGGTTGCGACAGACCATCCACCCGAAAAGTTACAGAGTGAATCTTTAAATTAAATAGTTGTATTCTGTGATTAAAAACAAAAAAAAGTTTGAAATTGTAGCCGTCCGGACTAATGGTAAAACATTTGTCTCTTAAACCTGGTCCAATACAAAGATAAATCAGCACAAAATTAAGAATTTTTTTTTTTTTCTGATATTCCACATCAGAGCAGATTTCATTTTAGACTTTGCGTGGAAAGAAAGTGTTGTATATTGCGCTGCCCTCATAAAGAGATCTAAAGCCGCATGTGTCTGAGCAGGAAGTGTGGGCGGTGTGAGATCAGCCCTCTCGCTCTGTACATATGGCCGCTTTATTGCCACAATATCACAGCCCTTTGAGTACAGTTTTAATACTCTGTGACTAAAATGAAAATATGTGTGACTATGTTTTACAAATTGACCTTACAAATTCACTTACTATGTCTACTATTTTTAAATGGAACAAAGTTTGCAAATAAAATAGCTTTAACTGTCCTATATAATGCATGAATGAGGCTTTTTGAATTACCGTTGAAAAGCTTAGAGTAGACTTTTCATCTCATGCACCTTAAAATATTGTGGTGTGTGCATGGAAAAAGTTTCTGATCTTAAAAAGCGGTTAAAATTAGTTTGAAAACATTAGCAGCTATCTTCAAAGTTCACTGTTGGCAGTTTCAGAGCTGCAAAGATCTGAGTCCGGTTACGGTGTTTTGGAATGTTCCACAGTACGGCGTCTCTCTACAGTATGAGCGGGGTTTCCTCTGCTTAGATCTGCCCTGCATCTTGGCCTGGTGGTGCCCAATGCCATACTGTGGAACATTCCAAAAGCAACAGCAAGTTTACGGAGACAAAATTTTGCTAAAATTACAGAAGGGATAGACCCAATACTGAATACCGATTCTGATACCACAGTAATAAATAGAAATAAACAATAGAATGTCATTTTATGCATGAAATCGTTGTACTTTCTTTTAGGTTACCAGGTGCAATTATATCTGTGAAATCCCTGTCTCCAAGTAGGTTCTAAAGTGGTCCAAGGGCGTATAGTATACAGTATACCGTATTTTTCGGACTATAAGTCACACCAGCCAAAAAATGCACAATGAAGAAGAAAAAAAACCACGTATAAGTCGCACTTTTTGGGAGAAATTTATTTTATAAAATCAGAGACCAACAATCGACATTTCATCTTGAAAGGCAAGTTATAGAAGTTATAGTCATAAAAACAACCCAATATAGAACTATCTGTGTATCATTCGTTCATTTGTTTTTCAATACAGAACCAAAAATCCATCCATCCATCTTCTCCCGCTTAATCCAGCTGGGTCGCGGGGGCAGCTTGCTCCCCAACCCTCATAGCACCTGACCCCCCCTATGAACCCCTCTGTGAGTGGTGAGCCCACAGGAGAACCAAAAATAAGAAAACAAAAGTACAACTCTTTTCTTTATTATATGTCTCTAAAACCAAAATGAAGAGATAAGTTAAAGATTTGTGATGACTTAAAGATTTGTTTTTTCATTTTTAATTCATATATATGATTCATATATATATATATATATATATATATATATATATATATATATATATATATATATATATATATATATATATATATATATATGGTCTATGGACTGTCAGTGTGAAACATGTAATATGCAAGTCGCACCTGAAAAAAGTGTGACTGAAAAATACAATACTATACCATTTTTTCAATTGCTTTGGCACATTTTCTGAAACTTTTTATACATTTGGTAAATCTTTTGTGCACTTTGCAAAACTATTCACACAAAATACCTAATTCAAAACAATGTATAAATGTATGTAACCATCATCCTGGCCTTGGCCACAGAATGTTCCCACACTTTTAAACATGTAGTGTGAGGGAGCAGAAACCTGCAGGACTGTATCACACTGTTTCTGATGCTTATGAGGTAAATGCTGGAGTGTTACACTGTTACAAGTGCAATCTCTGTTTAAATAGTTGATTGTTCTGTTTTAGGTTGTGCAAAAGTGTTTTGATCTGAGAGTTTATGCTTGCAAAACGGAGATGAGGTTGTGCCAACATTATAGGAGTATTGACTCCTTTAGTGGCAAGTTCAGAAAATTTATCCCAATATTTAGACTTTAGTGTCAAAACAACAGAAAGAGAAAAGTAGTCTGTAGTCTTATACTTGTTCTGATACAGCTCAAGATCATTCTAAAGCTATTCAGCAAAGGTTCATTTTCGTCCTCTCGGTTAGTATCTGATTTTCTATACTTTTGACAACCCTACCCTAAGCAGAAAAGTTACACAGTGCCCCCTTTAAGCTGAAGTCCTGTTAATGTGTGTGTGCAGTGCTGGCTGTGGCCGAACAGGAGTCCTCTGTGTTATTGATTACACATGGAACCTCTTAAAGCAACAGGTGAGAAACACTGCTCCCTTTTTAACTTAAATCAAATAATAATATGTCATTTATTTGATCTGTTTTCTATTTAGATGATCCGCCCTGATTTTAACATTTACGAACTGGTTCAAAACATGAGAACACAGAGGCCGTCCGTGGTCCAGACCAGGGTAGGACATGGACATAAACTGGTTGTGCTCAGTCTGTATGCCTGTGTTCATTTTGTCGACCAAATGCTTTTTCATTATAATATATTGAACTCTATGGAACAATTTTTGAACATGTGAATCTCCATGGCGATTTGCTATGTAACTGTTTATTAAGGTTAGAATCAGGGATGTACCAAGTCTTTTCTGTTAATGTCGATACTTTGGCTTTAAGTAGACCAGGGCAGTGACTGATAATGTGATTTATTTCCTTTAAACACAAACAGCATAAGGTAAAACATGATCCAAATGTGTTTTGTTACTACAGCTTTGTAAAAATCCGAGTTTTATAGGAGACATTGTGGGCCAATGTTGGGAAGAAAACCATTTTATTACATCAATATTACATTACATCAATAATGTAATATTATATTACATCAATAACGTGTCATCGGCCACAAAAATCCACAAAAATTTTCAATATACCAGTATCGGCGCACCCCTAATTCGATTTTTAAAGATAACATGCTAAATGTACTTAAGATTAACTTGATAATAAAACTTGGCAAGAAATTCTAAATCAATCAGGTCAAAGATTTGCATTTAACCTTTAGTGGAATAAGTCAAAACTTTCACTTCTGTAATATACTGTCACTGCGGTGGTGTGTGATAAACTGAAAATAGTTTTCATGCAGTTCTCATGGCATTTCTTCCTGTATTTTGTTACTTTGTGTTATGTTGTCACCTCACATAACCAGTTCTTGTGTATTATTCTAGGAACAGTATGTGCTGGTGTACAGAACCATCAAACTGCTTTTTGAGAAATATTTGGAGGCCGAGGTGTCACTGGAACAAGGCACTGAGGTGAGCACCTGTCATTCTGGATAAACAACTGTGAAGATTCTTTGTATAGCCACATTTTGGTAGAGTTTACTAAGGTACAACTTATTTTGGGTACAAAAAGATTTAAGCAAAGGGCACAACCTACACACAGCCAATTGCCTTTCATCACAAAACCAAACCATAAAGTAGAATTATCCCCAAAACAATTCCAAAAAAGAAAACATGACTTGAAATAAATACCAGAACTAAAGACTTAAGTATTTGGTTTGTATTGTACAAGTTATTTATTCAACCTTCTACAGCTCAAATATAGTACAGAAAAAAAAGAAAATAGTACAAAGAAAATATACACACTGATACTGACTTCCCCCCAAAACGATTGTTCAGTCGGTCATGTAAAAACACAGACTGCATATATAAATTTGCATAACCAACTTGCGAGCCGTCGTGTTCAAATTGGAAGTGAGCATGGGTGCACTTCGACTGCAGCTCCAGTTCACTTTGTATTGAAAAAACGTCACCCCTCTCTTTGTAACTACTGCAGTGAGCCGTGTCATTCTGGTTATAAAATGTTCATATTAACCCGATTTACATGATCCTGGTGTTTTTATTTCGCTATGTCGTCCGTAAATAAATTCCTAACATGGATTTCGGCTTCAAATTCGACCCTGTAACTTCCGGCCCCAGTGAGCTTCATTTGACTGGAGGCGAACGCTACGGGTAACGTCACACTCCCTTAAAAAAAAGATAATAATAATTAATAAATAAATAAATAAATAAATAAATAAATAATAATAACAACAACAACAATAATAATAATAATAATAATAATAATAATAATAATAATAATAATAACAATAATAATAATAACAATAATAATAATACATTTTCTTTATTAGGCGTCTTTCTGGACACTGAAGGTCGCTTTACAACAACATAAACAAATTAAATACGATTAAAACATACAATTAACAGCCACAGTTAAAGTGGGACAGTGTTTAATTGATTGGATTTAGTATTGTATTTTATTAGCATTTAGTATTTATTGTTTTAGTATTTAGTAATGTATTAGACAGTATTTTAATTGACTGAGTGATTGTACACAGCAAAAACTGGAGGGTTAAAATTTCAGGGGAAAATATTTCAGAGTTGTTTTTAACACAAAAAGTGTTATTTTAATTATTTGAGAGTTAAATGGGGGTTCGAGTTGGGGTTATTTGCCAGAGTTGATATGGTTAAAGTTAATTCAACTTCAGTTAGTGTTCATTCAACTTCCCCTAGTGTTAATTTGACACCCCCCACCCACCACTTCAAACTCTGGCCAGAGAAGACCAGTTTGAAGCAGTTTTTGTACATAATTTCATTTAATAAATTCACTAAAGTGTAAAATTAAAACACCTCTATGTGTTGTTTAGCTAAATGAGGATAACCCCACAAACTGTTACTCTCAAAACATTAATAATATAACTCTTGATTTCGGGGTCAAACAGGAACTTTGGTCCAGTGTTAATTAACATTTCCAAAAATGTTAAATTAACTCTAGAACAGAGTTGGACTCATATGAACCCTGAGAAAATGTTAAAACGGATTCTGTGAGAGTCAATTTTAACACTCCACTTTTTGCTGTGTATTTAACTGGTCTACAATTAGCTATCAGCTATTCTTCCTGGAGACCTATGTAGCACAGGTATTGCCTATGGTATTCAACGATATAGTAATTATTGTAACAGGCCTATGCAATACATACACTTCTCAAGTACTTTCCTAAGTTACATAACACATTATTAAAAACGCATTTTGTTCAAATTTTTGTAAACCGTTTGTGTATTTAAGCTTCATTAAATTTGGCATTTGGAAAGAGGAAATAAAGCCATTGTCCGGATAACAATAGACATAATGTGTTCTGTCGCTGTCGTCATGCATCGCTTAGCTCTTTAGGATCATATATACCGTCTATGTTTATGGATCAAAAATTATGCAATTAGATTCAGAATGCACAAAAGTTTGACTAGATCACAAATGACTGCTTTTACAATACACTTCATAGGGGAAAAACTAAAAGGACAGGTAACATTAACAAAAACTGAACTCATAATGAGCAAATTGTTTTTTAAGAATGATTCAGGCTTTGTAACAGTTTATTTAATACCCCAACAGCCAATTTAAATTTACTAAGACATTCTTAAAGGGCCTATATTATGCTCTGTTATGTTATTTCTGCATCAAAAACCTGGAGTTGTGTTTTGAACATGTTTAACACACAAATCCTGCATACAGTATTTAGGCTGAGGTCAGAAAACACTGTTCCACCTTGTGATGTCATGTGGCTCACAGTGTTTTTAAACTCCACACACCTTCACTAGAATCATTTGGATAATTTCAGCCCCGGAATTGCCTCACCTTACTCAACAAAAGGTAAAATCAACTTGAAAAATACCACAACATGACATCACAAGGTGGAACAGAGCATTTTGAGCTTGAACGATGTAGAAAGACTAATAATAAAGGGTTATTCAAACATGTGTGAATGAAACAAAACACAACTCTGGTATGTTTTTGCTGAGACAACATTATAACATGACTTAAAACCTTTTTGAACATTTTACCCATTCTATTCTTCTGCATTAAATGTAGTGATTCAAACTGACTTTTTTAGGGTGTCGCGGAGGAGGAGGTCCTGATCGACTTGGAGAGCGAAGGCTATGATATGAAAGAAGATTTAAGTGATCTGGAAACACAGCTACATCATCTGCTAGACACAGCAGCACATCCAGCACCGTCAGAACATGTGCACAGAAACCAGACTGAGGACAACCACCTTTGGCAGTATCACGACGACCTGCAGGTACAGCTCAGCCATTCGGGAAAACTATCAGATTTTTTTTTTGGCAAAGCACTGAGTCTGAATTTGCGATTTGCGTTTTGATTGTTGCTTTCTGTTTAAAGTTTGTTTTAAACTTGTTCAAGAGAATTGACGATAAGAAATATGAACTATAACAAACAATTACCATATTTTTCGGACTATAAGTCACACTTTTTTCAGAGTTTGGGTGGTTCTGCGACTTATACTATATTATATTTTATATATGAATCATATATATGAATCAAAAATGAAAAAAGCAAATAGTTATCCGTTTTTTTATTTTGGTTTTAGATACAAATAATAAAGAAAAGAGTTGTTTTTTGTTTTATTTTTGGTTCTATATTGAAAAACAAACGAACGATACATGCATGGTTCTCTATTTGGTTGTTTTTATGACTATAACTCGCCTTTCAAGATGAAATGTCGGTTCTTGGTCTGATTTCATAAAATAAATTTCCCCAAAAAAGTGCGACTTATAGTCCAGTGCGACTTGTACATGTTTTTTTCTTCTTCATTATGCATTTTTTGACTGGTGCGACTTATACTCCGGAGCGAATTATAGTCCGAAAAATACAGTACAAGAATTACACATATTTCAGAACACATTTGTACAGATCTAAACTACAGGATTTGCCATTTTTAAGCAGAATAAGACAGGAGATTTTATTGTTTGTGAAGGAAATTACGGTAATTAAAAAACTGCAATTTTGATTCGATTGCAGTTAATCTTGCAGCTCTAGCAGGTAGGAATTTTACAATATTGGAAACATCCATTTGTTTCTTTCTGAGCCTCTGAATCGCGATGGGGAGGACAATGTAGTCATAAAGCAAAATCTACAGACCTGAAAATTATCTTATATTTATTTATACAAAGCATTATAATACAAACACATGGCTTTTTTTTTTTTTGCATTTACACTCATCCCTTATATGTAAATTAATATTAAATCATAAGCTCCTGGGTCTAAAATGCCTATGCCTTGCTCTACTGCAGTAGGAAGAAGCAGATTAAATAACTACTGATTCTACATTTTACTTCCTACCACTGCAACAAAACTTCCTTTCATTAACAGTCTTACATTTAATATGATAATAATATTTTTACTTAATGCTCATCTGGGTATTTCAGAGAATACATAGCATTCCAAGAATACCATGAACTTCCCAACAATTGTATCATATTGTATTGTAAATAAACGCCATCAAATACCTTGATATTAAACTATTGTGATTTTGTTTTACACATTTTCTTGCAGGTGACATCATTTTTCACTGAGATCCCCCAAAGCACATCTCCAAAAGAACTGAAGCTTCAGACGGAACCAGGGTGGACAGAGGAGAGGGTGGATGAGAGAGAGGAGAGGAGGGAGAGTGAAACCATAGAAACCATGGCCCCTCGCCCCTCCTCTACAGTGACCATGTGTCTGACTGTAGAAGATCCATACTTTGACTCTCCAACAGAAGAACCATCTCCACCCGCCTGGTCCTCCTCTGGGCCCCCCTCACTGAGCCTCAACGACCAGCCTGTGGAAGTCTTGACCTGCAATGACTCTGGTAAAAGTGTAACTGTGTTTTTAGGTTTAAGTATAAGTATAGGTTAAAGTATAAGCATAGGTTAAAGTATAAGCATAGGTTAAAGTATAAGCATAGGTTAAAGTATAAGCATAGGTTTAAGTATAAGTATAGGTTTAAGTATAAGTATAGGTTAAAGTATAAGTGTAGGTTTAAGTATAAGCATAGGTTAAAGTATAAGCATAGGTTCAAGTATAAATATAAGCATAGGTTTAAGTATAAGTATAGGTTAATGTATAAGCATAGGTTTAAGTATAAGCATAGCTTTAAGTATAAGTATAGGTTAAAGTATAAGCATAGCTTAAAGCATAAGTATGGGTTAAAGTATAAGCATAGGTTTAAGTATAAGCATAGGTTAAAGTATAAATATAGGTTTAAGTATAAGCATAGGTTAAAGTATAAATATAAGCATAGGTTTAAGTATAAGCATAGGTTAAAGTATAAATATAAGCATAGGTTTAAGTATAAGTATAGGTTAATGTATAAGCATAGGTTTAAGTATAAGCATAGGTTTAAGTATAAGCATAGGTTAAAGTATAAGTATAGGTTAAGTATAAGCATAGGTTAAAGTATAAATATAAGCATAGGTTTAAGTATAAGTGTAGGTTTAAGTATAAGCATAGGTTTAAGCACAGCACAGCATAGCATAGAAAGCCTTTATTGTCAAGATATATAAACAGTATAACAAGATGAGAAGCTGCTCCTCCAAAGTGCACACAAAAATTAATAAAACTACTAACTAATACACATAAACTACTCTACAATAAAACCTGCCAGGGTACACGGACAGCCAGACACATAACAGAGGGTCCAAGTGGCAGCACCATAAGTTCTCAGTGCAAACTTGAGTTTAGTTTGGTGACAGCTTTGGGAAGAAGCTGCCCCTGAGTCGATTTGTTCTGCTGGAATGGACCTGAAGCACCTGCCTTATGCTTTCTTCATGGCAGGATAATATAATCAAAATTATTTCCATTTCCAGTTAGTAAAATGAGTAAAATCAGTCTCTGAAGTCTGTAATCACTATATTTTTCCGGTGTATAAGTCGCACCAGCCAAAAAATGCACAATGAAGAAGAAAAAAAAAAACATGTATAAGTCACACTGGACTATAAGTCGCACTTTTTTGTGGAAAATTATTTTATGAAATCAGAGGCCAAGAACCAACATTTCATCTTGAAAGGCAAGTTAGAGAAGTTATCATTCATTCATTCTTTTTCAATATAGAACCAAAAATAAGATAACAAAAAAACAACTCTTTTCTTTATTATTTGTCATTAAAACCAAAATGAAAAAACAGATAACGATTTGTTTTTTGGGGGCTTTTTTTTTCATTTTTGATTCATATAGGACTCATATATTTGGTCTATGGACTGTCAGTGTGAAAAATGTAATAGAGAAGTCACACTGAGTGCAAGTCAAACCCTGAAAAAAGTCTGAAAAATATGGTATATAAAATTCATGGACATTTTAACATCTGCAAAGAAAACATTTCAAGGTCCTCATTCTAACTTTAACAAAAGTTTAGCAGGTTTTTCTTTTGTTATGCCTGGACAACTGAGGGATTACACACACAACCTGCTAATCCACGATCTTAAATTCATATTTTAGTGGTATTTTATATGGTAATGCTCCTCAACATGTCAAGTACCACCTACTTCACCAATACAGATCTAAACCAGGTCTATAACAGGACTTAAATAGGACCATTGCTACAGAAGTTTGAACCAAAAAGAGAACAAAGTGGACACAACTGACTCAACACTAAGTGAAGTCAAAACTAGAACAAGCTTGTGCACCACACTAACATAAACTTAAACCAGTTAAAACTACTTAAAAGTCATTAACTCTTCCTTCTACATATTGCTGGATTTACTGCTTAATATTAACAGCACATTTTTACTTGTGCAGGCACTTTAGATGTCCACTCTGATGATGAGATCCCTCCTCCTCTGCCTGAAAGAACTCCTGAGTCTTTTGAAATACCAGAAAACGCAGGTATGGTACAATAAACAGCAAATAACAGCATCACTATCTCTCTAGAGAAACAGTTCCACTCAAATCATTGTTTTTCAGAGCCGTCTATGAGATTAGCTGTGGTAATTCCTCCAAATGCTGCAGCTGCTGCTGTCAGGGAACTGAGAGGTGAGAAAATGAGAAAACTGAATATTCTTACACAGCCTAACAGCAAATAATGACTGGTTGTGGTGATGTTTTTGGTTAGCTGTTTAGTCAAATCAGGATTTGTCAGCTGACCTCTTCATATATTTAACAAAATATACCCCAAATTACTAAATGCATTCTTGTTTTTTGCCATTCTGTTTGATTATAGCTCTGTTTGTGTTATTATTAAAGCAGTGCATATCTGTGGGTTCATTGTTCAGGTACAATTTTGACCTCATGACGTTGGCCCCGTCAAACTCAAACCTACACAAAAACGATGTCAATCGTTTGTGCTTCGTTTGTGCTGTTTTGTACTGCAAAAAGTTTTGTTTGTGCGATTCTGGTTCTTAAGATATTTGCAGTTTTATTTTCGGCCGATGACGTCATCCAGCCCCTCAAAATGTGAAATAGTCTCAAAACAGGCAGAAAATTATAGAAAACATTTGTATTTCATTTGTGCTGGTTTGTGCTGTGACAGTTTTTGATCTCAGGCTGTGGAAAAGTCTGTATCAGTCTTTAGTAATTTCCTTTTGATTCATATTTTATATAATAATACAGACTTTTCCACAGCCTGAGATCGTTTATCGCCACTAGTTTTGTGGAGTTTGCCACCGTCAGTGGAGCGGAAATGACGTCCTATAATTACCACAGAAATAATAATTAATAATTTTAGAAATAAACTCGCACAAATGAAAATTGTCACAGCACAAAACAGCACAAACGAAACACAAATATTTTCTATAATTTTCTTCCTGTTTTGAGGCTGTTTCACATTTTGAGGGGCTGGATGACGTCATCAGCCGAAAATAAAACTGCAAATATCTTAAGAACCAGAATTGCACAAACTAAACTTTTTGCAGCACAAAACAGCACCAACGAAGCACAAACGACTGACTCCATTTTGGACGTTTTAGAGCATTTTGAAGCTTCCTGGGGTCTGGCTGACCACAATTTGACCTATGAAAGAATCGTTAATTTCTTAAAAACTAAAGAAGCACAAACGAAACTTTTTGCAGCACAAACGAAGCACAAACGATTGATATAGTTTTTGTGTAGGTTTGCGTTTGATGGGGGCCAACTTCACGCAGGTACAATTTTGATCCATTTATATGTTTACAGGAAGTATTCCAGGTAGTGGTCCTCCATCACCAGTCCCCCCACTTCCAGAGAGGACACCGGAGTCTTTTGAGTTAGCAATCGATCCAGGTAAACCATCTTTTCTACCACTGATTTGACTGGAAAGGACATTTTTGTATGTTTAAGGTCTGATTCATTTTTATTATGATTTCATTATTTCTGTCTAATTTAGCTCCATCAGAGGAGAACGTAGAGCCCACCCGTCCTGCAAACCTGAGCCTGCTGGGCGTGTCTTCAGAGTGGTCCGGCAGCTCTGGGGTTGGCGTGGACCAAAATGAGACAAAGACCTGGTCCAGGAGTAAGGTGAGAAAGCGCATCATTATTTAAAGGTGCACTGTGGAACTTTTAAAAGGTGGAGGATCCGCTAGTTTCCTGTTTCCATGGAGATGTTATTACTTTGCCAGGGTATTAAACATGTCTCCCTTAGATTTGTGCAATTACAGGTGTTCTATAGCTCAAAAAATACCTAAAAAAAAGAATTCTTACCATGTGCAGGCTCACTTCTCCATAGATCCGACCATTAACTTGATTGTCTTGATTGTGACTACCAAATTTATTTCAATACTACGAAATAATCAAGGCAAAACAGTAATATCTCCATGGAGACAAGCTACAAGTTACACAGTGCAACTTTATAGGGTGAAACTGACCTACAAATTGATGCGATTTTTATTTTTTTTCTTTTGTTACAGAGTCTCAGAGCGAAAATGACTTTTTCAGGTAAGAACAAGTGCGGAAAAATAATGAGGAAGCAGAACTAGAAAGAGAGGAGGGTTATGTCAAATTTCCTGTCCTGTATTTCGCAAAATGTACTCGTGAACTTTAAGCCGTGTTATAATGTTGTTAACCTACCCATGACATCACAAAGTGGAACAGAGCGTTTTTCTTTCAAGAGAAAAACTCAGTCTAAATATGCAGGGCTTGTGTGTTAAACGTGTGAATGAAATAAAACACAACTCCAGGTATGTTTTTGATGAGAAAACAACATTATAACATAGATCAGACAATAGTATAATATGGGCTTCTTAAATAAATATTCCAAAAATTGGCAAAAAATAGTTGACTGAAAACACGTAGAAGGCCCATCTAACTATAACATGAGTCTATAAACTTTAAGCTGCAAATACTGACAATGAAAAGGAGTCTCAACTAAAGAAGGAGAATTTGCCCGATTTTGGCTTCGCTTTCTTCTTCCCGAGTTCAGGAAGACGTGACCCGACTTTTTGCCTCCGTGTGCGATTTTGAAGCCGCTGCTCCTCATGTGTGGAGTCAGTGTCAGAACGTAACCACCAAATTTCAGCAAGGCGACGGTAACAGCTGATAAAACAGAGCGTCAGGGGCAGAGGAGCGACGGACACAGAGATGCCATCCATCCATCTTCTCCTGCTTAATCCAGCTGGGTCACTGGGGCAGCTCGCTGCCCAATCCTCATAGCGCCTGACCCCCCCTATGAACCCCTCTGCAGGTGGTGAGCCCACAGGAGGGTGGACATTATGGTCCTTGATGTTAGTTCATAGGGGTGCTGCATGTTTTGGGTTGATGGGGGAAACCGGAGTACCTGGAGGAAACCCATCCAGACACGGGGAGAACATGCAAACTCCACACAGAAAGGCCCAGGGATCGAACCCGTAACCTTCTTGCTGTGAGGCCTGAGTGTTGCCACCGTGCCGCGACACAGAGATGCAAGATACAAACTGAGGATATGCGAAATATGCGAAAATAAAGACTTTATTCCTCACCTAATGTAAAGTGGTACATTTAAAGTGCAGCATCTGATCCACTTTATTCATAGAAATTGTCCTCCACAAATACTGACATCCAGTCCACAAAACTGCGATATTAATCCATTTTGTGGTGTAGTTTACTAATAAAAAGACAGTTTGTTTGCACAGACAGTGTGGTGAAGCTGCAGATTAGTGATAGTGACTCTACTTCCTGTGGACTGTATCGCCTCTTTTATGCTTTAAAAATCCTGTATCTGAAGTATTGCACCACATTTCACAAATAATAATAACACAGTTCTGACTTGTATCTAAACTAGAAGTGCAGAGCTCTGATCTTTGAACACTTAAGACTCTTAATGTGAGTAGTTTTACTGTAGACAGGAAACACTTGACGTGATCGTGCTCACAGCTTTATATCCTGTGGTCTGCAGACAGATCCCGCTGGAGTCTTTGCGCTTTTTGTCGCACGTTTAAAAATAGCTTAAGACTGAAAAATCCTGTAGTGTGTAGCGGCCTTAAATCCACTCTAGTTTACTTCAGTTTGCTACGTGTAAAAAGGTCAAAGAAACTAATGAGGCTAATTTCTTCCATACTCTAATGATAAACTCTTTTCATCCTACAGAATTCTCACAATCCAAGCAGACCTCAAATCCCAGCTCCAAACCTCCTCGAAGGCCTCTGGAGTTACCTCCTCCTCCGCCTCCTCCAGGTACACGCAACCATTTCACTTTTCACTTCATCTGATATTCAAATTTAGGGCTGACAAATGATCATGAGCATGGCACTGAAGCTGTACTGTGGAACTTTTAAGGTTTCATGCCTACTGGTCTCCATGGAGATGTTATTGATTTGTTTAGAATGATCCACTCCATGACATTTAAAGTTGTTGTTTCCTTATTAAAAACATACCTGGGGTTGCGTTTTGTTTCATTCACACATTTGAGTAACTTTATTATTAGTCTGTTTAAATCTCCAAAGCTTAAAATGCTCTGTTTCACCTTATGATGTCACAAAGTGGTACTTTACAAGTGAACAGCTCCATTTTACATTTAGTACAGCAGAGATAACAGGCAATTCCAGGGAAAATTACACTGTGAAAAAAACAAACTGAATCTAGTTAAGTTAAGATGACTTGAATTAAGACGTTTTATCATGATTTGAGTAAATTTCACTTGGCAAGTAAAATTCTAATGCCAGTAGAATACTTTTTTTTTTTTACTTAAAATAAGAAACAAAATCAAATGTTGCTTGAATTAAGAAAAACACACTTATTCTACTGGCAGATCATTTTAAAATTGAATCTACCGTATTTTTTGGACTATAAGTCAGGGTTTGGTGCGACTTATACTCAGGTGTGACTTATAAATTACATTTTTCACAATGACAGCTCATAGACTGTATACAGTGAACCCTCGTTTATCGCGGGGGTTACGTTCCAAAAAGAATCCGTGAAGTATCAGCTTTATTTTTTACAATTATTATACAATACAATACTGTACTATAGAATGAAACCAAAGATCAAAACCTGTTTTCAGGCCCAAGCATTTGTTTAAAAAATAAAAATATATTTTCTTACAAATAACTATGATAGTTTTTATAAAATACTGTAAAATAATAATTGTAACAATGAATAGGAGGTTGGACACACTGTCACTCATGTGTATTTCTCAGTCCCTGTGACTGAGCCTCTTCCTCCTGACTCCTGTAGCGTCTTTTTCTACTGAAGGCTGTGGTGCAGGCGTCTTTTTTCCCTCATCCTTATGTTATTTTCCTCCTTTATGGAACACCACATCTTCTCCTGTACGCCGCGCACCCGCATCTCCTCCCGCATCTCCTCCCACATCTCCTCCCACATCTCCTCCCTCATCTCCTCCCGCATCTCCTCCCTCATCTCCTCCCACATCTCCTCCCTCATCTCCTCCCGCATCTCCTCCCTCATCTCCTCTCATCTCCTCCCTCATCTCCTCCCACATCTACTTCCACATCTCCTTCCACATCTCCTTCCACATCTCCTCCCGCATCTCCTCCCACATCTCCTCCAACATCTCCTCCCACATCTCCTCCCACATCTCCTCCCTCATCTCCTCCCACATCTCCTCCCTCATCTCCTCCCGCATCTCCTCCCTCATCTCCTCCCGCATCTCCTCCCACATCTCCTCCCACATCTCCTCCCGCATCTCCTCCCGCATCTCCTCCCACATCTCCTCCCACATCTCCTCCCTCATCTCCTCCCGCATCTCCTCCCTCATCTCCTCCCACATCTCCTCCCTCATCTCCTCCCGCATCTCCTTCTGTCAGCTTCTGTCAGACTAAAGAACACGACTCAATGGTCTAAGTGAAACACCAATGTCAACTTGTTTCACTTCTAGACTACAGTCATTTGGCCAATCAGGATTCAGAACACAATGCACTGTAAAAAAAAAAAAAAAAAAAAAAAAAGCATACAAAAATCCGCGAAACAGCGAAGCCGCGAAAGATGAAGCGTGTTCTAGCAAGGGTTCACTGTATATGAATGGACAGAGCTAACGCGCTTGGGATCTTGTGGCTACATGATCCTGAATTTTTTTTTTTGCTATTTTGTCTGTCAAAAAAATCCTCTTCACAGCATAGAGCCTGGCTCCAGATTTGCTCCTGTGACTGTTAGCATCGGGAGTTTCATTTGAGTCAAGCCGAACGTTTTATTACTATAACTCACCTCTCAAGATGAAATGTTGGTTCTTGGTCTCTGATTTTATTAAATAAATTTCCCCTAAAAAGTACGACTTATAGTCCGAAAACTACAGTACTCAAATAATGTAAAATGTTCTTAATTTAAGTCATTTTAACTTAACTAGACATTGTTTTTTCCCAGTCTATCCAAATGATTCTCGTGAAGGTGTATAGATTTTATAAACACACTGGCGCACTTCCTGTTTTCCCACATAACACATTTGAGTTTAATGGTAGAACTCAGCCTAAATATGCCGTTTGTGTGTTAAACGTGTGTGAATGAAATAAAAAAACAAAACTCCAGGTATGTTTGTGATGAGGAAACATTAGAACATAGATCAGAAAAAAGCGTAACATGGGCCCTTTAAGTTACAGTATTTATTACAGTATTACATGGGTAATAGAGTACAAACGTCAGAGTCTTACAGTTACGCATAAGGATTACTCATTTGTTTCAGAACTGGAACTTCTTCATTTGGAAGAACTGACCAAAAGATCATAGACTCAAACTGTGCAGATCATTCTCTCCACTTCCACTACCTGACACAATATCCACAGTTTAACATTCACATAAGTGCATTTACTCATGCAAAGAAACGTCAGAGTTCTATATTACACTCAAAAACATAACTGGAGTTGTGTTTTGTTTCATTCACATACTTGAGTAATCCTTTATTATTAGTCTGTCTGCATCTCTACATCTGTTTTCTCTTTTTTTAACCAGGGCACCCACTTCCAGCTGTCTCCACGCCTCTCACGCAAAACAACAGTGAGTATTATGAGCAAATACACAATAAGGCCACAGTGTGCGTGATTTTAATGGCTAATTCTTTGCTGCGTTGTACAGCTCATGGCTTAAACAGCTCGGGACCCCCACTCTTACAAACTCCCACTCCCAGCGTCGGAATCTCCTCTGAGGGGAACGGACCGACTCAGTCCAAGAGTTTCCTCGACGTTGTCATGAACCGGAGCAAGGTAATAAAAGGCATCAGGCAGAGGAATTAGAAAGTAAAAGATTCAACATTTGTGGATTTTTCTTTGGGTATTTTATTTTAAAAAGGCATAGACTTTACACAGGAAAACTGCCACTAGAAAAGAGTGAGGTCCATGTAAAAAAATATGACAATAACATTTTTACAAAGGGGTGTTTCCATATGACGATCCAAATCCAACCTCACCACAAAATCTGAAACTTCTGTTTCATATATTTTTATTCATGTGTAACAAAATATAGATATGTCATTCAGATGGATGATTTATTTGCAGAGAGAACAAAACTTACAGAACTATCAAAAACAAATCACTCAAACCTTGAAATATGAATGCGAGTAGTCATACAATATAATAATGTAATGTAATAAATGCTCTACTACTATTATTAATAACAACTATAATACAATTAATAATTAAATACGTAAAAAAAAATTTAATAATAATTAAATACATATAAAATAAAAATAACTAATAATTAAAAATAATAATAAAAAAAACCCTAATAATTAAATACATTTAAAAAAAATAAAAAATACCTAATAATTAAATATATATATAAAAAAAAAAAAATGGGGGTGGGGTTGGCTTACACAGTTTCTAAAAAGTCAATAAATGGTTGCCACTTTCAAACAAAATTTTGGGGGGGATTTTCATGGCTGTTGCTGATATCGATTGTTTCGAATCCAGAGGCAGCAATGGCTGCTGAGCTCTACTGATATTTTTGGGCCGATATTGATTATTTTCCACAAATCGGTTAATTAAAATTTACTACAAACTCATCCAGAATACTGCAAAAAGCAAAAATATCTAGGTCAGTTAAAACTTTATTTGAGGAGATTCAACCTGACAAGTAAAATGATCTGTACCAATGGACTAAGTGTGAAAGCAACATTCAGTTTCGTTTCTTATTTTAAGTGCAAAGAGTTGTTCTAAGATGTATTTTTGTATTGAAACTGCAAAATGTCTTCCTCCATTGGTAGATCCTTTTACTATTAACTGAAATCATGATGAAACTTTCTTAATTCAAGTCATCTTAACCTGGCTAGATTTTAGTTTTTGCACTTTTTATTTTTATTTTGTTTTAATATTTTATTATGTTTTTTCTATATTACTACAAAATATAGACCTGTGCTGGAGTCAAGACTAACAGCCGATATTGTAAAAAAGTCTGAATATCTGGTTTATATATGGGTCTATCTCTAGTTAAAGGGGACATATTATAAGTTATAATAGTGTTTTCTGTGATAATTAATGATATTATTAATGTTCTCACAGTATTTTGTTTGATTCGTGCATGTTTAAGTGATCCTGCGTGGTTCTACACTACATTAGAGGCTCGAGTGCTCAGAAAATCAGTGTTCACCTACCACCCATCTCCACCCACTGCTCTGTACTTTAGTTTTTCCACATATTCAGACTCCTGGTTATACATATAGGTGTTCAAAATTGTTCAGCGGTAAATACACAAGTAAATAAAACATGAAATGCTGCTATGAAGAGGTGGGGTTTGCCTTTTTGAACAGGAAGTCAGTGAACCAGTTTCTGTTATTAAGTTATTTAGGTCAATACAGCGGTTTACGATGAACAAAACGGGAAGTACATATCTACTAAATACTAAAAAACAAAAGCCTAGTATGTCTTGTGTGACATGCATTCAGCCTGGCACCATCACAACGAAACAACACTATAACACATTGAAATATCTGAATTAATTTGTGAGCGATTAAATGGAGACTTAACAGTTTGTGTTTTGTCTTTGCAGAGCGTTCGAGTAAAAGGGTCGTTCAGAGGTGAGAATTTAACACTTGTTTTTGTCAAAGTTTTACACATTACCCACGGTCTTCCGGTAAATAAAACTCTCACAAGACTCAGACGTGTGTACATTAATACTGAATCTGAAAGTGTATCAAGATATATTTCATTCAGTACTGACCTCTAGTGGTGAAAGAGTATGTGTGCAGCCACTGTTGCCTAGTGCTGCAATGAATAGATTGAGATTTGAGATTTATTTATTAAAAGGGACAATACATATTAATGAACCTACAATGTAAATATGCCAGAATTATCCGTCTATAGTTTCTGGCATCCATCTCGCAATAGTTTCTCTTTTCTTTGATGCTAACAGTGTAGGACTGTCACAAAATTGATACAGACGCTATTCAGTACTTCTATTATTGTATGAAATCTAAAATAAAAACTATGCCCTGTTAAAATCACGTCACACACAAAATTCTAGAACCACTGCAAATACATTTTTATCAATATATCGTACAACCAGATTGCATTGTTCTAAGACATGTACCTTCAAAAGACCATTCTGCAGCGTCTTTCAGTAAAGCTCGACGGCACAGTTAAAAGAATTGTTTGATGAAATCCTCATTTATAAATCAGGCTAGTTAATAATTCATTTCTTGAGTGACAGTTGAGTTGAGTCTCATTGTTTTTCATCGTCTTTGGCGCAGAACCTCCGCCTGTCTCTCGATCGCGGACCCCTCCTCCTGCTGCAGTGGCCTTGGAGACCGCCGCTCACACAAATGGTGAGTTTCTTCTGAAATTAGGTGAAAATGTGTTTGATCCCAGTTAAGTCCTGATACAGACTCGGGTTTGGTCCTGTTGTGGACCTGCTGTCGTCCTGGTCGAGTCCAGGTTTAGTTCTACTTGGCACACGAACAGACTAGAATAGGCCCCATGTAATTTGGTTGTGACTGTGATAAAGGGACAGTATGACCCCTGACCTGAGCGCCTGAGGTCACAGTAGCTCCTGAAAAATATCATCTTTGCACAGTTTTTTCTTACAGCCTCTTGTATATAACTGTGACACACTGTATTTATATTACTATATTTCCCTATTTTCGTTTTACTTGTACATATACATTTATATAATTGCCTTATGTGACGCCAGTTTCTCGCTATTTTTGCGACTGCTTTGTTACTCTGTTATTGTGACGTGTGAGATACTGTGTCCAAATAATTCCCTTATGGATTAATAAAGCTTGAAGTGGATATAATATTCATCTATAATGGGAGAGGCATCATTTTTGAAGGAATATTCAGTTTCACAAGATTCACAATTAAACTAGATTATTTTTTTGTTGTAACATATCAACCCTATAACTTCAATTCCTGACAGAATCTTAGGTGTGCTGGGAAAGAAGATCCCATCATCGCATTCATTTACACTATTGTCATATGTGGAGAATTCCTAATTCCTGATGATTTTGCCGTCTAGACATCAACAGCAGTAGATGGAAACAAATTACAAAAGTAAAAGTAAAATACTTATATATAAATTTTAGGTATCTGTGCTTTACTTAAGTACATTTTACTTTGGATACTTTCTACTTTTACTTGACTACATTTGAGAGCAGGTATCTGTACTTTCTACTCCACTACATTTTACATCTGGACTGAACAGTAAAAGTACTTTTCTTTACAGTGTGAGACCCAAAAAAGAGACTTATTTTAGCACATTTAATTTAAGTAGTAGTAAACCAAATACCATATTTTTCGGACCATTATGCATTTTTTGGCTGGTGGCACCAGCCAAAAAATGCATAATGAAGAATAAAAAAACAAAAGTTATCCCCCAAGTCACTTTTTGGGGGAAATTTATTTTCGAAAATCCAAGAACTAACATTTCATCTTGAAAAGCGAGTTATAGAAGTTATAGTAATTAAAGCAATAGTTGAATCTGTGTAAAAATAAGAAAATGAAAACACCCTTTTCTTTATTATTATTTGTTATTATTATTATTTGTCTATAAAAGCAAAATGAAAAAACTGAGAACAATTTGTTTTTCTATTTTTGATTCATATATAGGATTCATATATTTGGTCTATGGGCTGTCACCCAAACCCTGAAAAAACAATACAGTACGTAAAAACAGCTAGAAAAAATGAAGAAATCAGTTAAAATCTGCTAAATTCTCTTTCAAAATTTTCAATTCAATTCAATTTATTTTGTAGCGCCCAAAATCACAACAACAGTTGCCTCTAAGGGCGTTCCAAGATATGGATGAGTAAAACATACACACAGACATATCAAAACAGGAATAAACAACATTCATGTAAAGCAGCAAATGAAACATTGTCCAGTCATCCCCTGTCCTTAGACCCTCCTTCTCAGCAAGGAAAAACTCCAAAAAACCCAGGGTCCTGGGAAAAAGAAGAAACCTCGGGGAGAACTACAGTGAAGGAGAGATCCACTCCCATGGACGGACAGGCTATAGATGTCCAGGCCCGTGGGCCAGTTCGGTATGGCCACAGCTACCCAGGTGGGGAAGGAGCCGGGCGAGGAGGGGAGGCCGGGCAAGAGGAGGAGGAGCCGGGCGAGGAGGAGGAGCCGGGCGAGGAAGAGGAGCCGGGCAAAGAGGAGGAGCCGGGCGAGGAAGAGGAGATGAGTCCAGCTGCCATCAGGCGTCTGAAAATCACATTACTATTACACATTACAATACATTTCATCCTTAAGTTGTTCAAAAAAATAATTTTCTTTTCACTCTTAAAGAACATTTTTAAACTGGCACTTTAATACTTTTCCTTTTCCTTTATTTGAGTAGCTTTTTGCCTCTGTATCTGTACTTTTAATTAAGCAACAAAATGAGTACTTCATCCACAACGGCTGATAAATATTTACAGTCTAGATGTTAAAAATCTGAACCACGGCGTCACATTCTACAAAAAATATTTTCTACTTTATTGATCCATAAGGGAAATGACTTGGCCACAGTAGCTCACACATCCCAATATTATAAAAACAAAGAGAAAAAATATAAACGTGATAATCATTTCTAAATAAGTAGCAAAAATAGCAAGTGACTGGAGTCAATAAGGCATAATTATATAAATGCATATGTACAAGTAACAATAAAATGACAGTACATAGGGTTATCTGTAGCATAAGGGTAAGTTGTAAATGAACACTATATGTACTCAGTGATCTCATATTTTATTATTAGAATAGTGCTCACCTCAGACTTATTCAGAAGTCTAAGTGCCAAGTTTCATATCTTGTTTTAACGGTCACTGCTCTGTTTGTTTCAGCTGATGAAGGACATGCTGTGAATACTAAACTGTTGTCTGTTGGAGCTGAAGTGTCTGAAAAGGGCATGAGCAGAACTAAGGTATTGAAACAGTACTGATATTTGAATATTTGTCCTAAAGAAAGTAGCATTTACACGATTTTAGTGCAGTTTAAAGGTCCTAGAGGACACAAAACTGACTTGTGACCTTTAAGTTATATTAGATTGCTGTTAGCTCCTCAAAAACACACCTGGACTTGTGTTTTGTTTCATTCACACGTTTGAGGAAACCTTTATTATTAGTCTGTCTACATCTGCAAAGCTCAAAATGCTCTTGATAGCGGTTAGTTTACAATTTTACAGCTACTTTTAACGTTTAGTACAATAGAGATTAGCAATTCCAGGTCTAAAATCATCCATATGATTCTAGTGAAGGTGTGTGGAATAGGGCCCGACCGATATGGATTTTGTTGCGGCCGATACAATACCGATAAAATGGGAGTTGGAGCTGCCGATAGCCAATATAATCACCAATATATTTATGACGTAAAAATTCACTGTAAATCTTCAGTTGTTTATAAAGCTTAAGTTTGGCTCTATTGGATTTTCAATTGGGTTTATTTAGGCGACATTTATTGTTATTCTGCCTCTTTATGTCATATTTAAAGACAGTCGGTCGGCCTAATGGCTTTTTTGTAAGTACTGAAAGTACTGTAAGCAAACTACCGCTATTAGCTTTTAGCAGTAAATGCGTGTGCGCCGCGGTAATTAATGATTTGCTAAATGCTGATAATTCACACTTCTATTCACAGCTCATTCACATATCAGTGCGTGTCCGGTAACATATATACGGCCACTATAGTCACTTTACAGTCGCTAATAGAAGAGAAAACAGCCTGTTTATGTGTGCGAGCTACAGCAGCTAATCACTAACCAATGAGAAAGAACCAAAACGAGCTTCAAAACCGACACATTTCAACACTCAGCCTCACACAGGCTCCTCTCAGATCACAAGTCTGCACTAAGAACTGAACTTTTAATCCAGACTCACACTGAGCGTCCAGAAAAATATATTCTCAGTGTTGTGCACATATAGACTGTATATGTGCGCACATGGATCTACGGCTGTGGTTGTAAACAAGTGCACATGGCGATGGACACAGACAAATGACTCCGCAGATAAACACTGATGAGGCGCCACATATCAGGACATTTATCTGTCTGTAAATTGGATTAAATGGGAAGAATACAGAGTCTAAGATTTATAACAAGGTAAAACATGTCCACATGGAATATCGGCCCATATCGGCAAGATTTTGGCCGATGTTTCCAAGAGCCCGTATCAGCCGATAATATCGGCCAACTGATATATTGGTCGGGCCCTAGTATGGAGTTTAAAAACACAGTGGAGCATATCCTGTATTACCACATGACATCACACATGGAACAGAGTGTTTTTGGTTTGAGAGAAGAACTCAGCCTAAATATGCAGAGTTTGTTAAACTTGTGTGAATGAAACAAAACACAGGTCTGTTGTGTTCCTGTCAGAAAGTCATACATTATCTAGTAAAGGGTCCATATTATTCTCACGTTTAACACACAAACTCTGTATATTTAGGCTGAGTCCTTCTCTCAAACAACACCTTGTGATGTCATGTGGTAATACAAAAAGTGCTCCACTGCACTTTCACGACAATCATTTTTGTCATTTTAGCCCTGGAATTGCTCATCTCATCTTGTTCAAAAGGTAAAATGTCTAAACCAGGTCTAAACGAGGACTAAAACGGGACTAAAACGGGACTAAAACAGGATTTAACCGGGACTAAATCATTCCACGCAGATTGCGATTGATTGGTTGATGATTCCGCCTCATTTTGAGTAAAAAAAAAAATCAAATATCAAATATATTTACTGGGCTGGTGCCTTTATGTTTGTACTGAAAGCCTGTTTTTTGTTTTTTTTAAATAAATAACAAAATAAAACAAGAACCAAAAACCGCAACCTTAAACCGCAATACGAACCGAACCGTGAATTTTGTGAACCGTGCCACCCATAGTTCGGAGGGCCCCTTGGCAGCATTTTGCCTCTGCCATATGGAGGCCTGAACCGGCTCTGAATAAAGCATTCCTCAAACACATGTGAATGAAGCAAAGCACAATTCTGGGTGTTTTTAATGAGGTAACAACATTATAACACGGCTTAAAGCTCACAAGAGTCAATTTTGTGTAATACCGAACCTTTAATGAATCGTGTTGAGAAGTTACCAATAATAATATACTGTATATTAGCAATTGTGATGGTGGTAGGAGTAATTTGGATGGATTATGACAAGACCAGACAAGAACCCAGACTATTTGATATGTATTGTATCAAAACTAGACGCTTCTTTGGATAAGTATTGTCACTGAACGAAAGACACAAAAACAGGACATGGCTTTAGAATGGTCATGTGGTTAGAAAAAGACCACTGTTATATGGTTAAAAATGACATTCAGCTGGGTTTTTATTATCTGTGTTTTATTGATTTTGGCATCAAGTATCAATCCTTTGGCTTAGTAACAAAACTGAGTGTGAAGTGTAAGTTTTGTGTAATGATAAAGTTGAAATAAGAGGTACAGTGAGTCTCATTTGTACGATTATCGCTGTACATTCACTTTTTATTACATGTTCTGTCTAGAGTTTGAAGTTCTTCCGAGGCAAACACAAAAGTAAGTATCCGTTTTAAAATCGGAAATCCAGGTCTACTCTGTATAAAGCCGACTGTTTTGTACATTTAACTATGTGATCTTTTTCCAGCAAAAGTGGAGCCTTCTCCGTCTCAACCCTCCACTCCTCCTCCTTCGTATGAATCATTGACTTCGTTTTTCAAATTTGGTAAGCACATATCGACAAAAGGATTTTCTACCTTCGGGAAGTTGGCCCCCATCAAACGCAAACCTACACAAAAACTGTGTGAATGGTTTGTGCTGTTTTGTGCTGCAAAAAGTTTCGTTTGTGCGATTCTGGTTTTTAAGATATTTGCAGTTTTATTTTCAGCTGATGACGTCGTCCAGCCCCTCCAAATGTGAAACAGCCTCAAAACAGGCAGAAAATTATAGAGAACATTTGTATTTCATTTGTGCTGTTTTGTGCTTTGACCATTTTTATTTGTGCGAGTTTTTTTCTAAAATTATTCATTATTATTTCTGCGGTAATTATAGGACGTCATTTCCGCTCAACTGATGGCGGCAAACTCCACAAAACTAGTGGCGATAAACGATCTGAGGCTGCGGAAAAGTCTGTATTATTATATAAAATATGAGTCAAAAGGAAATTACTAAAGACGGCGGCAACTGGAGTTTGCCGCCGTCAGCTGAGCAGAAATGACGTCCTATAACTTGCACAAATGAAATACAAACGTTTTCTATAATTTTCTGCCTGTTTTGAGGGTGTTTCACATTTTGAGGGGCTGGACGACGTCATCGGCCGAAAATAAAACTGCAAATATCTGAAGAACCAGAATCGCACAAACAAAACTTTTTGCAGTACAAAACAGCACAAACGAAGCACAAATGACTGACTCCATTTTGGACTTTTTGAAGCTTCCTGTGGGCTGACCCCAATTTGACCTATAAAAGAATCGTTCATTTCTCCAAAACTAAAGCAGCACAAACGAATGACAGTTTTTGTGTAGGTTTGCATTTGATGGGGGCCAACTTCACGCAGGTCAATTTTCTCTATTTGCAGATCTATGTTCTGTTTTATCCTTGTCAAAAACAAACCCGGAGCTTAAATCACAGCACGTCACATTCCGTATCTTGTTTCTTTAGGATTCGGGACTCGTTTTGGAAAACCAAAAGGCCCCAGGAGATATCCGGAGACTTGGGTTTGACTCGGCCCATCCCGATTTTACTGTTCGTCAAATGCTGGACTTAATGCTACAAAGAAAGCTGCTTTAAAAAGAGAAGAAACGATCTAATGTATAAAGATTACACGCTCTCGTGGATCGCTGATTTTGACGGAACGAAATGGCAGAAAATAGGAGATCGAAAGCCAAAGATCGACAGCTGTACTGAAGATGCGCTATGCAACTTTTCGGATGGAGGGTACGCCACATAAAATAGTTCGTAGTACGGCATTAAACTGATTTATTTCCATGAAGACAAGCGGATCAACAGGTCATATCTCTGGAACAGCAAGTTACAGTCAGAATGTATATTTTTTTGAGGTTTGTTACTTTGTGAATTAAAACTGTATAAATAAGTATGTAGCATATGACAGCGTGTAAAATGTATTCGCTTCTAATCCAAAAACAATACTTCTGCAAGTTGACAAGCTTGAACATTTCACTCAATATCAGACGGAAAAAAAAAACAGTTTTGCACTTGTCTTGATTATCAGCATTTATTCTTAATGCCCAAGGAATTCAGCTACAGCGTATTGTTATAAAAGACTTTATTGTGTCTTATTTGTAAGTGTAAGGACTGTGTGTCAAACTACTTGTGGACAAATATATTTATTAATATATTTAAACAAAAATGAATTGTGTTTTCTATCACCTCAAGACTAGAAGGACTCCTGTGCATTTACTGGACACATTTTTAAACAGCTTCAAGGCACTCGAAGCACTTTACATCAGGGAACCATTAGTCCTTTAGTCATTTAGTTGATTCATTAAAAAAAAAAAAGTATTTCAACTGTTTTAGAAGAGAAAAGCAAGTGAGTTAGCTGATGATTTGGTATTTTATATAAAAAGGCAGATTAAACTCATGATATACAAGTTTAAAAGTGCATTGTTTCCAAGTACTTTTTTCCTGCATCAACAGTTGCTTTTTCATGAACTCCCCCTGCTGGTGTGGTTTTGTGAGTGCAGTTTGTGTCAGATACACAGAGATACAGAAGAGTTTTGAGAGCTTTTGATACACACCCTTTTTAGTCGACTACAGCCCTATTATACAAGGAATTATTAGTACAGCAGATTTAATTGCAGGGCCGTGTTTAAGCCAGTGTGGTGTTAATGACAGGTTATGTATGGCCATTTAATATTTTCAAGTGAATCAGATACAAATTTATGAAAAATATTAAAATTTGTGTCAGGTACTGGATGACTGGATGTGAATGGATGGTGCCCCTGAGCACCGTGCCACTGGCTCATATGGATAATCCGGCCTTGACTACACCAAGTCTACACCAAGTCTAAACCAGGTCTAAACCAGGTCTAAACCAAGTCTAAACCAGGTCTAATTATAAATATATGGATTAAATATAGGATATATAATATAACAAATGCCAAAAACAGTTATTTTGGTCATTATTAGCTGACCTATATGTATCAGAGCACAACACACAGCCAAGAGCAAAGTTTACACAGCAGCACAACCATCCCTAAAAACGTCAGCAAATTTACACTAAGAGGCTCCGGTCACAGTACGAACACACAGCATCAGCGCCGCTCCTGCAGAACACATCAGAACACATCAGAACACATCAGAACACTGGAGCAGCTCCATCACACTCACAAGTTCATTTACACACTATTTAACCCATTCGGCCATACAAAGTCTGATTCGGCTCAAGTTTTAATCACTTGTAAAACTTTCGTGCCAAAGCCGACTAATTGTGACATGAGCAAAAATGGTGTGATAGCGCTCCCTGCAGGACACAACAAAATTTTGCATGGAGGGCCAAATTTTAGTTTCTCTAAAATGTACCAAATTTGGCCCAAAATTGCTTTGGGTCATCTCAATCAAAAAAATCAAAAAATCAAAAAAAGCCAATGTAAACCATATGGTATTTTTAACCGTGTTGCCATGATGATGCACGAAAGCTCCAATGTTATCCTAATGGGAAATATCAGATAAATTCCCATTCATGAAAAATATTTTACTTTCACAGAATATTCTCATATTCGCCTCAATGACTCTTCATGTCATCCCGATAAAAAAAGTCAATGACAACCATATGATATATTTCACTGGGTTGCCATGGCAATGTCCCAAAGTGCCCATATTCGTCAATGTTAACACATCAGCATCTCCAGTGTGTGTGGACTTTATGTGTTTAGTGAGAAATTCAGCCCAAAGCCACAAACACACAGAGACAAGAGGCTCATCAGCGACACCCGGGGCAGCGTCGGGTCGGCTGAATGCGACGCGCGGCCCGCGAGGGCCGTTCGATGCCTCTTGCGGCTTTAATATATCTTTTTCTTTTTTTTCTTTTTTTTAAATAGAGTGGATGCTGCTTATATGCAGGTGCGCTCTATCCATCCATCCATCTTCTCCCACTTAATCCCAGCTTGCTGCCCAATACTCCCCCTATGAACCCCTCTGCAGGTGGTGAGCCCACAGGAGGGTGGACATTATGGTCCTTGATGTTAGTTCATAGGGGTGCGGGCATATTTTGGGTTGATGGAACCCGGAGCACCCGGAGGAAACCCATCCAGACACGGGGAGAACATGCAAACTCCACACAGAAAGGCCCGGGCGACTCGGGGATCGAACCCGCAACCTTCTTACTGTGAGGCCTGAGTGTTGCCACTCAGCCACCGTGCCGCCAGGGTGCGCTCTATAGTCCAGAAAATACGGTAGGTTTAGCTTCAGCTTATGTTATGGACAACAAATGCTTAAAACAACATAGCAATAATAAAACCGCTCCCTGTATAAAAGGTTAGACGACTTCTTAAAGGCAGAAAATGTAGGTGTTAGTCAGTAACATAATGGCAGACATCATGTTTTAGCTTTAGCTGTATTTAAATAAAGTAGACATGAATTTAAGTAGATTTAGCTTTAGCTTATGTTATGGACACTAAATGCTTAAAACTGCTCCCTGTAAAAAAGGTTAGACGCCGTCCTAAAACCAGAAAATTTACAGGTCAGTCCATAACATAATGGCAGACATCAAGTTTTAGCTTTATCCATCCATCCATTTTCTTCCACTTATCTGAGGCCAGCAGTCTAAGCAGGGACTCCCAGACTTCCTCTCAAACTTATTGCTTGTATCTGCAGTCTCATCCTTTCAGTCATTACCCAGAGCTCATGACCATAGTGTTTTGGCTTTAGCTTGCATTATAAACAAGTAGCCAATATGTTTAGCAGTTTGAAGTAAACATGACAATAATGGTCCCAGTAAAAAAAAAAAAAAAAAAAAAAAATGGTTAGACGCCATCTTAAAACCAGAAAATTACATGTCACTGTAGCGTTTATAGCAGTACACAACTAGTTAGCATGGTTTAGCAGTATTCAACAAAGGATAGTTTAGCTTAGCAGCACTCAGACTGATATCTTAGCTTATCTCAAGACCCAGAGATGGGTCCTGGAGCGGCAGTGGTTGAAGAACGGGTCAAACGCAAAGCATGAATTTCCATCATAAGAAAGAGTCAAGTGCGCCTACCTCACTGTTTACAGCATAAACATCATATAAAGTTTTTGTGAGTATAGGCTTCCATTTCATTTTGATTTTTGTGAGCAGCGGTGGGAATTTAATTCAAAGTACCAAGAGATTTGAGACACATTTTGTTTTGTTTCATGAGTGTGTAAATTTTCAAGATGATTTCCTCCATGTTATTGACAAAATCATTGCATTTGTTTTTATTCAAAGAGGCCTCTTTGAGTTTGCGCTTTTACCAGAAAATTTCATGTCAAGGCCACACCGTTTGACAGTGATTTTCGCTTTTATATTCAGTTTGTTTAGTGAATCATTGTGTTTAGACAAATCCAGACTATGAAAAAGCACAGCATTTCCTCTCAATAAAAACATTGCAGCAAATGTCATATGAAACCCCAACAAAGCGTTATTCAAACCACACTGCATAAAAATCAACCAGCTCGAGTAACAACAACAGCAGCACAGACATGAATCATCAACATTGGACAAAAAAAACAAAACCAAAAGAACATTGCATTGTGATTGCAATTCACAAACAGACAAGCAGGTAAAGTTGCGTCACCAGTCAGACTCAGGAGTAGGTAGAAACAAATGTAGGCAGACAGATAAGTTAATGTAATGTACTTCAGGATGTACTGAAAAAGTGTGTCATTTTCACTTATTGTGCCTATGTTTAAAAATAATGCCTTAAGTTGATGTAGTTTTTGTGTTGGACCCAAAATTGGTTTGTATGCAATTAAATCTCAGGTGGAAATACTATTTTATTGTATTTTTTCCACATATATCCTGACTTTAAATGTGTTGTTATCAGTATACATACAAAACACTAAACACCACCAAAATCTGTGATACATGCAAAAATGTAAGCATAACATTCACATTGGGTTTATTATTTATAATTTGGCCCATTTAATAAAAAAAGTACCACGTTTTATCCAGAAGAGGCCCATAGATCACAATCTTTCAATACAGGGTCTAACACATGTTTAAAATGTACATGGCTCATTTTGTCTGTACAAACAGGGGGTCAAATACTGTCTATACTAAATATATACAAATATTAATAAAATATGTAGGTCCGACTTCTCTAATTTGACTCCAGAATGGCTCAGTATATATTCATTTTATACGTCAGGAAAAGTAAATATACTCATTTGTGATGTAGTTTGTTTAAAAAGCGGAGTTATTGCATTGTTATCGACTAAATATTGATGTCCACCCCAACCAGCCTCTTTAGAAATGACCTTTTGTGGCCCTGTGACCTGCGTCCAGTGAGCAGCCTTCCCCATGATTGTGTCGCCCACTGACCCAAACTGAGACCATTTAAAGGCTCAGGAACCTTTGCAGATGTTTTCAGTGAATCAGCTGATCGGGTGTGGCACAGTGACTTCCCAATATTGAACTTTTTAACACTTTAATTAAAATGTTAAAAAATTAACATTTTAATTTTCTGAGACATAGAGTTTTGCGTTTTCATTATCTGTAAGACAAAATCATCAAAAAAAAAATAAAAGCTGGAACGCTTCTCTTTATGGGTGTAGTCAAATGTATGTAGATTAGTCAAGGATAAGCGGACAGAGACAAACCAGCGTATGATTTTTGGTTTACTATAATGAGATGGTTTAACCTGAATTATTCTGTCTCTTCTCAGGTGAGAGAGGGCAGTTCCCCTCAGCCGGATGAACATAATTACAGCCGCCCCTTTCCACAGCACCTTCTGCACCGAGGAGAGTGGGTGAACGTGTCTCTAAGTATGTAAAAAAAAGTAGCATTTAACATTTTTAGATTCATCGTTAAATTCAGAAAGAAAATGTATTTGAATAGATGTTAACACACACTCACCACTGTGGTTTTGTTGGAGGATCTTAGGCAGACTTTACTTTGAAAGTACTGTGTGTGTGTGAATGATTGAGTATTGTTACTTCAAACGAAATATAACTCAAGTAGAAGTGTATTCAGTCCAAAAACTAGAGTAAGAAGTACAATTTCTTGAAAATGTTAAGTTTTAGTGGCATTTAGCCTAATATCTTTGTAGCTAAATAGTTAAATTCAGAAAGAAAACATGTTTTAGAAGAGCTTAAGGCTGGTTCTTTTTCAGATGACGAGCTCGACGGTTGGCTCGCACTTCTCCGACGGCTAGAAAGGGAAAATGACCACGACAATTTGCAACAGCAATTGGACCAAGGACCAAGATCGAACATGGCAGAAGGTATGTCCAAAAATGTTCCAGTGAAAAAGCCGAATGTGAACTTGGCTGGAGGTACGGCCAAAAGTCGACTTATCGATTCCCGCTCTGACCGAGTTCTGTCATTAGGCAAAACACTTCAGCCACATTGCCTAGTTTGAAAGTGGTGTGTGAATGATCGAGTATTGTTACTTCAAGCAAAATGTAACTCAAGTAGGATTTAGTGCAAAAACTAGTGTGAGAAGTATAATTTCTTTAAAATGTTAACAAAATGTAGTAAAATTTAAGATGAGATGATTTAACTTTGTTCTGTTTCTTTTCAGGGTCAGAGCCGAAAACAACCAAGAACAGAGGAATCCAGGAGGTAAAAATGTCAAATGTTTTAGTGGCATTTAACATAACATGTTTGGAGCTAAATAGTTAAATTCAGAAAGAAAATGTACTTGAATAGATGTTTTTGATGAGTAATATTATTCAGGGTGACAGTGGCTCACTTAGACCACAAAATTGAGTACTGTTACGTCAAACTAAATATCACTGGAGTAGGACTAAGTCTTCAGTTCAACGAATACTCTCCAAACTGCAACAAAGATCAATAAGAGGACAAGGATAAACCTGCACATGGTGTAAGACGGTTTCACTTTAACTGCTGTTTGTTCTCAGGTGTCTGACGTCGCAGTAGCAGTGGAAGAGTCCAGGGGCAGATCACCGCGGGTCAGATGATCTGAACCAAGGGCCAAGGACGGACTTGGAGGTATGTCAGAAATGTTCGTTTAGTAGCATTTAACATAACAAATATAAAAAAATGTAACCTTTTTAAAAATAGTTATTGTTCTGTTTCTTCTCAGGTGAAAACTCGTAAAGAACCATGGAGCGACCTGGGTGTCAGTTTGGACAATGATTAAGATGAGGAAGAAGAATTTGGGACAAGAAGAATTTCTGAGGACAAAGAAGCTTTATCAGTGGACAGAATCACACTGCCAACGATAAGGAGGGATCGAATAGGAACAGAAAACCCAGACTTTCCTCATCTCAGGGTTAACTTACTCAGAGTTTTCACATAACCCGCTTTCTGGAACAGCCCCTGAACAACCGCTCTTTATTTACTCAAGTTTTATCCCTTTTTCGGGACTCCTAGCCCTAACCGTAATCAGAACCCTAACCCGTGCCTCTTCTTCTAACCTCAGTGAAGTTGACCCCAATTAAACTCAAACCTACACAAAAACTATGTCAATCATTTGTGCCAGAACCAGAATCGCACAAACAAAACTTTTTTCAGCACAAATGAAGCACAAACGATTGACTCCATTTTGGATGTTTTAGAACATTTTGAAGCTTCCTGGGGACTGGCTGACCCCAATTTGACCGATAAAAATCATTACTTTCTCCAAAACTAGAGCACAAACAAAAACTTTTTGCAGCACAAAACAGCACAAACGATTGACATAGTTTGTGTGTAGGTTTGTGTTTGAGGGGGACAAATTTCACGCAGGTCTTCTACCTCACCAAAACATGTTTTTTGTGCAGATTTTTGCGCTATAGTTGTCCTATATTTTTGCCTATGGTTACGTAATAATGGCAAAATTTCATGTTTTTATTTTGAAGTGCATGTTTTTCATTTGGAATACTTTGAGTTACCTTCCACCTTTTACTTTGCACTCCACATCATGCTTTGCACCAGTGGTGGAAGAAGTACCATATTTTTTGGACTATAAGTCGCACTTTTTTAGTTTGTGGTCCTTATACTCAGGTGCGACTTATATATTACATTTTTCACACTGTCAGTCCATAGACCAAATATATGAATCGTATTTATGAATCAAAAATGAAAAACAAATTGTTATCCGTTTTTTCATTTTGTTTGAAAGACAAATAAGAAAGAAAAGAGTTGTTTTTTCTTATTTTTGGTTCTATATTGAAAAATTAACAAACAAATGATACATGGATTGTTCTCTATTGGGTTGTTTTTATTACTAGAACTTCTATAACTTGCCTCTCAAGATGAAATGTCAGTTCTTGGTCTCTGATTTTATGAAATAAATTTCCCCAAAAAAAGTGACTTATACATGTTTTTTTTCTTCTTCATTGTGCATTTTTTTGGCTGAGCGATTTATAGTCCAAAAAAATACAGTACTCAATTTTGGTACTCAAGTAAAAGTGCAAATTTCGGGAAAAAATTTGAAAAATCTACTTTATGGAAGTCTGCTAAAATCTCCAAATTGAACTTTTTAAAGAAAGAACTACCATTGCAAATTCATGCAATTTTTTGCACCTTTTTGCCTGTGGGAGAGCATAATAAACCAGCCAAGAGTTTCTTTAAAAATCACACCACAGACTATTGTGTCTAAATGTCAGGGCATTTTTCTCTTATCAAATAGAACAGAGTTTATGTGAAAAATGAGTATATATTATTGTATATTGCCAATTCATTTCATGCAAACCTTTAGTTCAAAATGTCAAAACTTTTTCATTTAATGGTTATTCTTTACCTCCATGATTACGCACATTGTAGATTATTTTACTGCATCAAAAACCCTCCGTCGAAGTCCATTTAAACGAGTCTTATCGAATGAAAATAAAGACGAGGCCGTGCTCCAATCAACAGTTTATTTAACACATATTTTTGCTTTCCTAAATGAGGTTTCTAACAAAGGCATCATTTATATTACAATACATTTTCCTCCGGTCATGCAGATACAGAAGATATGTAAGCTTTAAATAAATCAACTCCCTCCATCTTAAGTACCTCACAGCAGAATGAGGCCGTTCATTTACACAAGGCACTGGGCAGGTCATAATAGAGCAACAGGAATATATAAATAACAGTATGACAGAGCCCTCGGTTCAAATTGGCACCCCTGACGAATATGGGAAAAAAGACTCGTCAAATATCTTTAAAAAAAACTCTGATAATCCATAATTACATTTAATAAAAAACTTGTTAATCGTTGGAAAAGATGAAATTGTGTGAAAAGGAAAACTATTTGAAGTATGTTCCAAGAGATTTGGCTTTTTTCTCACAACTAAACCTGGTGTAAATACACATTATACATGGATCTCTAACCTGGTTCAGTCCTGGTTTAGTCTCGGTTCAGGTTAGGTCCTGGTTTAGTCTCGGTTCAGTTTCGCTCAGGTTAGGTCCTGGTTTAGTCTCGGTTCAGGTTAGGTCCTGGTTTAGTCTCGGTTTAGTTTAGGTCCTGGTTTAGTTTCGGTTCAGTTCAGTTCAGGTCCTGGTTTAGTCTCAGTTCAGTTTAGGTCCAGGTTTAGTTGTGGTTTAGTTTAGTTCAAGTTAGGTCCTGGTTTAGTCTCGGTTTAGTTTAGGTCCTGGTTTAGTCTCGGTTCAGTTTAGTTCAAGTTAGGTCCTGGTTTAGTCTCGGTTTAGTTTAGGTCCTGGTTTAGTCTCGGTTCAGTTTAGTTCAGGTTAGGTCCTGGTTTAGTCTCGGTTCAGTTTAGTTCAGGTTAGGTCCTGGTTTAGTCTCGGTTCAGTTTAGGTCCTGGTTTAGTTGTGGTTTAGTTTAGTTCAGGTTAGGTCCTGGTTTAGTCTCGGTTCAGTTTAGGTCCTGGTTTAGTCTCGGTTCAGTTTAGCTCAGGTTAGGTCCTGGTTTAGTCTCGGTTCAGTTTAGCTCAGGTTAAGTCCTGGTTTAGTCTCGGTTTAGTTTAGGTCCTGGTTTAGTCTCGGTTTAGTTTAGTTCAGTTTAGGTCCTGGTTTAGTCGTGGTTTAGTTTAGGTCCTGGTTTAGTCTCGGTTCAGTTTAGTTCAAGTTAGGTCCTGGTTTAGTCTCGGTTTAGTTTAGGTCCTGGTTTAGTCTCGGTTCAGGTTAGGTCCTGGTTTAGTCTCGGTTCAGTTTCGCTCAGGTTAGGTCCTGGTTTAGTTGTGGTTTAGTTTAGTTCAGGTTAGGTCCTGGTTTAGTCGTGGTTTAGTTTAGTTCAGGTTAGGTCCTGGTTTAGTCGTGGTTTAGTTTAGTTCAGGTTAGGTCCTGGTTTAGTCGTGGTTCAGTTTAGTTCAGGTTAGGTCCTGGTTTAGTTGTGGTTTAGTTTAGTTCAGGTTAGGTCCTGGTTTAGTTGTGGTTTAGTTTAGTTCAGGTTAGGTCCTGGTTTAGTTGTGGTTTAGTTTAGTTCAGTTTAGGTCCTGGTTTAGTCGTGGTTTAGTTTAGTTCAGGTTAGGTCCTGGTTTAGTCGTGGTTTAGTTTAGTTCAGGTTAGGTCCTGGTTTAGTCGTGGTTCAGTTTAGTTCAGGTTAGGTCCTGGTTTAGTCGTGGTTTAGTTTAGCTCTTGGGTCAGGGCTGCCAAAGTGAAGAGGCCAGTGTGACTTTTAAAACAAACAAAAAGGCTTTAGGAAGAATGAACTCTAATAATAATAATAATATTCTGATATTCTGTGACCTTGGAACTGGAAGTATTTGAAGGACCTCGATTATACTTCACAACAAAGTCACACATAAGTTATATAAGTTAGTTCAACAACACAACAGCAACGAAAAGCAAGAGTCCAAAAGAAAAATGTCTCGAGTGCACAACACACTTGGGTTATATCAAAATATTTACACAAACCCCAAAGGGAAGAATCGAACTTATTGCCAACAGCAGTCGCCATATGTCCTCTGATACGAACAACTTTAAACAATGTCTGAAATTGAAGTTTTATAAATAAAAAAATACACTCTACAAAAATAATTATTTAAATTATTAATTTAAAAGAACATATAAAATGCAGGTGCAGCCTCGTATACGCTCTGCAGAAGAAATGTACAAAATAAGGGATCTATCAAACAAAAGCAGTGGAACGGAAAAAGTGACATTATTTCTGAATATTATTGTGAAGTTATAGTTTATAACTACTGAAGTGTTGAGAATATATAAATATAAAACAGTACTTTATACATTTCCTTGAATTTGTCAAACTCAAGGATCAAGAGTAAACACAGTAAAGTGCAACAATAGTCAAGATTTGTTTTTGTTTTGATCGAAATTTGATTTTGAACTGAAATCACTTCACTTTTCGGTGAATGTTTTGACATATCTGAAACTGTAATGATATTTTGATCTTGGAAAAAAAAAATCTACCTCAGTAGATTTTAAAAAGTCAAATTAATAATGTCAATTTGAAATGAGCAGAACATATTCTGAGAGTTTATAAAAGTATAAAATGATCAAATAATAGCTTTGCATAATTAAAAAATAAATAAAAATAAAAACACAGTCTACCTTAAAGCAATGTCCTCAGTTCAGTGCTTCCTGTGGAGAAAGTCAAATCCTTTATCATCCAGATTTAACCCAAACTCTTCATTTAAGCACCACAGTAACGGTTCATTGGGAGAGCTCTGTGCTGCGCTCCAGAGCTTTTGGAAGTGCCGGCTCGTTCACAGGAGTGCATGCAGACTGCTCCGGGGCCACTAGGGGGAGCAGTGGGGGGGCGTACGCAGACTTGGTGGGCTGAGGGGGGGCCGGCTGGGGCTCCTGAGGAGGCGTGGCCGGTCTCTGGAACTCTGGGTCTCTAGTGTTGGCCACCCCCCCATGCACACTGCCCCCTTGTGGCCGCGCGCAGGGGGTCACAGTAGCGTCCGGTCGCGTGGGGGAGGGGACAAAGACGTGAGCAGAGGTCTGGGTGGGGTTGTTCGGGTGGGCGTCTTGGGTGGGGTCAGTGGGGCGATGGTCTTCGGGCTGGTACTGTTTGAGGCGGATGTGCCAGGCCAGGCTGCAGACCGCCGACACCGTCTTGAACTGGTGGATGACGTTTCGGGGGATGAAGTAAACGTCATCGTCACAGAGCTGGACCCGAACGTACCTGATGCCCTCCCGCCGCAGCTGGTTCAGCTTGGCATCGTCCACCCACTGAACACACTGGAGACACAAGGATTTACAGTGAGAGGGAGGACATTTATGACTAGAACATTCAGCCATCCCTCACTCATAGAACCTTAGTTAAACGCCTGAGTTTAGTTCTTTTACTTTGAGGGTGGTACAATGTTATGGTTTTTGTAGGATTTTAAATATATTTCCACAGCAGCAGTCGCCTAGCAGGGCTTACCTAATTTAACCAACACAAAGTTATAAAATCAAATTGTGAAACAGTTATTCAGTTATGACAGGCAGACTGCCCAACATTCACAGCAAACACATTGTATAAAGAGTTTCCACCGCTGTCTTCTCTTTTAGTGCATATGATGATGTGCCCGGTCAGATTTAGCAGGCTTTTCTGTGGGTAGAACAACAGTTAAACAATTACCTGGGACACAGGGGGCTCGTAGATGTCCAGCTGGAGTCTGTGGACCACGTCACTGAAGTCTCCAGCATCAAAACACACCACGTCTTTAGTGATCCGAGGCTGCGGGTTACTGTTAACAAAACACCTCTGTAAATACAAGGGCGTAAAGCACAGACGGCCACAGATCAAGTCACAAAAAGATGAACCATTGAACCAAATTTACAAAGACTTGGACCATCATTGTTTGGCCTCTACCACAATACAAAGGGATGTTATTGAGGTCATGGTTATGGTGTTGCTTATGAGACCTGAGTCTAGGGACTGCATTTGTCCCTCGGGTCATAATTTGGAAACCTCTGATGTGAAAGCAAGTATATAAGTGTATAATAGTTACACCTGATGACAAACAAATGTGTGGTATTTTAGCTCAGATGAAATAAACTCACTGCTCTCCGAAGTGCACGGCCTTGAGCACGCCCACAGCTGCAGTGCTCTGCCAGTCAAAGCTCTGCCCCACATGATCTGCATGAGCTTTAGTCCTGTCCTCAAACAGCATCTCCCTGGGCTCACTGGTCCTGGGCAGGTAGTGCAGGTTCTTGATCTCATTCATCGACCTGGAACAATATTACAGGTACAAGTAAGATCATATGTCAAATCATCAGCTCAGCATAACCAGAGATGGGTACTATAACTCTCCTCTCCTCAGCCCTGTGTTCCTCACAGTTCAGTACCTGCGTCTCTTGAAAGGAGACTTGGGCATGTCTGCAGTGGGCACCATCTGTTCCCCAGGTCTGACCCACATGATGGGTCCATCATCACTCTGAGTCCTGCAGTCCAGCTTCAGACTGGAGAGGGTACCCCAGGGCAGCGTCATCTACAGGCAACAAGACAAACTGATTCAGACGGGAGCTATCAGGGACACTGTGCTAATATTAGCCACCCAGATCAAATCACCCAAGTGCTGCAGTTTTGGAGGATGATTATTTCTGGGTCTGTTTCTGACACTGCAGTACAAGATGGACGTATTCATCTTCTGCAGGTTGATTTAGAGCACATCCAGTTTACTTACTGATGTGTGCATTGGACAGCCTCGATAAAGTTATGTTTCGTATCCAAACATTAGCACTGAGTAATGAAGGCTGCAGGTGCTGGGGTCTAACATGAGAGAATCCTTTTAGGTTTGAACCAACTGGATTTCACCTTTGAAACTGTAAACCCAAACGAGAGACTCGTGATGCTCATTCTGCTTTATGATTGAATAACTGAACCAAAACGGCAAAATCTGATATAAACAAGTTGGCATCATGTTCGATGATTTTGTAATTCAAGATAAATCTGCATTATTTACAGCTGTAATCAGAGCTCTATTTGACCATGTTTACCTCTTGGGACACATTTAAAATTCCTTTAAGGTTTAATAAATAAACTTTTAATTTTAATCTCCATATATAAAACAATGTCATACCTTTAAAAAGGGCGACTCTTCGAGCATGTTGAGGAATTCTGGGAAGAAGTTTCCGACCTCCTCGTCCACGGCTCCCACCAGACTGATCTGCCTCATGGGGCCAGCGCGGTACGTTCCAGCGCAGTATGTACGGCTCACCTGGACAACACACAGCGGTCAGGGATGTGCTGAGAAGGAATGGACATGAACACATTTCTGACCAAAAGCAGAAGGACAGTTAAAATGATACATCATATCGCAGGATGTCTCTGTGTAAGGTGGATTATCAGGAAGCTGGGGTCCAGGCCAGTGGTTCTCAAATATGGTACAGTGGAGTAATACTCACTTCTTCTGCATCTACTATAGAGTGTTTAAAGAAGTGGATAAGGGAGTGTGAGGTCATTTATGGGGTTTGTCATTTTTCATTCAGAATTTTTAGAAGTCTGTTAGCTCCAGTTACACCAAATGCAGATTTTCAAATCAAACTATGTTCTGGTCAGTATTTGGATGGGAGACCACTGGGACTTTCAGGTGCCACAGTGGGGCAACAGTCACAAAACTGTCGTTGTGTCCTTAGGCAAGGCACTTTCCCTAGTATGAAAGTGGTGTGTGCGTGAGTGATGGTGGTGGTCGGAGGGGCTGATGGTGCAGATTGGAGCCTCACTTCCGTCAGTTTGTCCCAGGGCAGCTGTGGCTACAATAGTAGTTTAACACCACTGAGTGTGGAGTGAATGAATAATACTCTGTAACGCACAGGTGTCAAACATGTGGCCCGGGGCCAGATCCGGCCCTCCAAGACCTTTAATCTGGCCCTCGGCTGATTTTCTATTAAGATATTAAACATTTTCGGATTTTTCTGGTAATTTTCTGAGCATCTTAGCATAGCAGCATCTCCAGAGCTTCTGTGCGTGGCGCCTCCACCAGAGCAGCACAAATGAAGACCTGCCTCTTTCCAAACGCTCTTAAAGGACGATCGTTTTGACTGTTGACCGTGACACCCTCATCAGCAAAATGTCAAAAATAAGAAAAGTGGAGCTGAGTGCAGGATTTTCCAAGAAAAATGGACTAATTCTTATTTGTTCATGGAGGTGAATGGGAAACCTGTACGCTTGGTGTGTTTGCAACAAGTGGCGGCGCTCAAGGAATATGATATTATATATTACATATATATTAATATGAAACGCCACTACGAGACACTGCAAAAAATACAATAACTTGAACAGAGAATTGAGAAGACAGAAGATAAACGAATTATTGCTGGGACTGAAGAAACAGCCGTCTGTTTTCACCCAGGGGCCAAGAGGTTCGTGATGCTACTGTGAAAGCAACCTGACCTAGCATAATATTATAATATTTTGTAAAATCAAATCAAATAAAAAAGATGTCTGTAATAGATTTGCATTAATCTGCGCAAATATTTGGACTTATTGCTATTTTTGGGGTATATATGCCATGAGTTTTCTGATCCGGCCCCTTTGGAGTCAAAGTTGGTTGTATACGGCCCCCGGACCAAAATGAGTTTGACGCCCCTGCTGTAACGCGTCTGTGAGTGTCTAAAAAAGCGCTATATAAAACTGAGGCATTATTATTATTATTATTATTCTGATGGGCTTGAATACATCAAGTTGGTCTCAATAAAATGATATCAATTTTAGGGATGGGCATTCGATTAAATTGTCTTAATCGATTGTCTGGAAAATTAACGACTTTTATAACGATTTTATATTAAAATGATCATCATTATTATTATTACTGTTACTAATCTGCATAAATAAACTCAACTTTACAACATATAAACCATCACCACTATAGAGCCTCATCAGCCCATGTGAGATCAGAATGTGTTTAATGCAGCTTTGGCACATTTGTTTACATCTTACAGAAACTAAACTTAAAACCGCATGGCTCATTTGCATAAACTGTAAACGCTGAAAAAAGCAGCTCTTTCCTTGTGATGATGCTTCAGCTTCTGTTGGACTAAAGGACACGACTCAGTGGAATATGAGTGTTCTTTCTGTGACAGAGGATGTGATGCGGCTGGTGAGTCTGTTCTGTGTGTATGTCGAGTTGGAGATACATGCGAAATCGGGATACTCAAAAAAAACAAAAAACTGATCATATCCGGGATACTGATGTGCAGGTAAACACACTCATTGGGGAATGTAGTGATCTCCACGGAGCCAGAGCCGAGACGTGGGACTGTGGGGCCACAACTCCAGTGTTTGTGCTGTGAGATGAAGCCTCGACTCCTTACGCGACGTTACGCACAGCAACCTACATTCAGTTTGTCAATTAAAATGAACGTGATCGACGAAATTCTTAATGATCAATTATCGATTAATCGACTAATCGTGCCCATCCCTAATCAATATGATGCTTTTGTACCCCTGCAGAACACAAATTAACTATTGCTGCCTTGTATTTCTCCTCAACATGTTATAATGTCACAAACGAGATCCACATACCTGAGAGTGAAAGTTAGCGATCGTGGTCGTCTCTATATCTTTCTTGCCCAGAATCTCCATTTTCACTGGTGTGTTGGGAAAATTAAACGCAAAATAATCCAAGAAGTCGGGCAGATAATTGGCAGCTCCGTGGATCACAGACAGGGCGTATTTGGACGCTCCTTTTGGGTGCTCCGTGAAGGCCAAGTCCAGGTACTCCTGAGCGAACGCCTCCAGCTCCTCCGCGCTCAGAGAGGCCAGTTCATCGGCGTAGGCATGCAGGACGTGCCCCCCTCCGTTGGGCTGCCTCTCCTCGTGAAGAAAGCGCCCAAACCTGGAGGTGGTCTGGAGATAAGAGCTGCGGATATAGTGCTCTTGGTGCGAGATAAAGTGTGCGTGACCCAGTTTGAGCGCGTGGAGGTAGGGGATATGGCTCTCATTGGTTCTCCCTCCTCTCTTCGCCGGCCGGTCTTGAGTCCTGCACAGTTTGAGGTCCGTCTGCACCTCTTTGTTCAGGAGGTATCGGACTTTTTTAACGCTGCGCTCCTCCTCGCGGTGCTTCTTCTTCTTCTTTTTCTTCTTGAGCAGGTACTCCTCCAGGGTTTGAGACTTAAGATTCTCATCGTGGGGTTTTGGTTCTAGAAATATACAAAAATAAATGTCATCACAAGCTGATACAGACGATTTTCAGTTTGAGAGAACCCTAAATCTGCAGAGTTTGTGTGTTAAACGTGTGAATGAAACAAAACACAACTCCAAGGATGTTTTTGATTAGGAAACAATTATAAAAGCAATCGGAAAATAGTGTAATATGGGCCCTTTACCTAGTTTGGGCCACTATAACCTAGTTTAAAAAGGAGAAGAAGGACAAGTTTGCTGTTTAACTGTCAGATTGCACATGTGTTGACCTGGTTTACGGTTAATATCTCTGTAGTTACAGGGGCTATCCGCAAGAAACAGAAACGGACACAAAGTTTTATTCTTTGTCCGTACAAACACACAAGGGAACAACGTTTTTCACAATGGCTATAGAAAAGAAAGTGGTGTGATTATTCAACCCTAAACACGCTGAACTATTGTCAGCTGAAAGAACTTTGTTTGTGGTGCAAAACTCCAGTAAATAATGAAAGGTTCAGCATTTGTAGATTGTAAATTTGGACATTTCTTGCAAAAACAGTGAATAAAAGCACTGTAAAAGTGAAGTAAAGCGCTGGCTCCTGACCTGAAATTATATTAAAAAAATTTTAAATACAACTTATTACTATTGTATTGTGATTTTAATGTATTTCTTGTTCTGTAAAGCACTTTGAATTACTTTGTGTATGAATTGTGCTGCACAGATAAACTTGCCTTGCCTATTTATTATCTTGGGAAATTGGGACATTGGGTCTAAATTGAGGTCGCCTGCTGCACCAAACGTCTTTTTATGCCAGAAGCTCTTCCAGTTGCAATCAGCTACTTACTATCAGCTACTATGACTTATCATGATAGGAAATGTGTGGAAACCTCGAACTCACTGTGCCACTGCCATTACACATGCAAGACTATTTACTATCACACATCCAAGACTGTTGCTATCATCATGTGATAAAAGGGCAATACACAATATGTAAACACAACCCCACGTGCACACCTGTATTTGTGCACAGGGATGCAACAAATACAGTATTTTCAAAACCTCATAATTCACATTACAAATGCTATACTTTAATGCTTCTTACTGTTTTATTACTGGACACAGCCTATTAAACCATGCACTGTGTAACGTTTTGGTTGCTTGTTTCTATGGATATGTCATTGCTCTGCCTGGAATGTTCCACAGTATGACATTAAACAGCTCTACTTTATATGTATTAAATTACAGGTGTTTTATAGCTCAAAAATACCTAGAAAAACAAGTATTCTGGCTGTGAGCGGGGTCGCCTCTCCACAGATCTGACCTGTAACTTGGTCTGGTTTGGAGGATAGAAAGGTTTACTACTTTAATGTGAAATATTCCAGACAAAGTAATAACGTTTCCATGAAGAAAATCATCCAAAAAAGTTAAACAATGCGCTTTTAAAAATGATCCAACTCACCTTTCTTCTTCTTGACTTCTGGGATCTTTAAGTTTCTCTCTGTATTTTCCTTCTTCACTTTGAGTTTGAGCTCGTCTCCCTTCTTCTCCCGGTGTTTGTCTTTAAACTGTGCGTCCTTGGCCTTGACCACTTTGAGCGGGGTGAAAGAGAAGAGCGCCCCTGGTTCTGGCACCGGGCGCTTCTTGGGCACCTGCTCCGTGGGGGTCTTCCTCTGAGGCGCAGCGGGGTGAGACGGAAGCGTGGCGGGCTGCGGGCTCTTCTTCGCCCCGCTGCTCTGGTTCTGGTTCTGGTTGTGGTGGTTGTGGGAGTGGTGGTGCAGCGCATGTTTGTCGCTGAAGTGGCGGTGGACAGGAGCTGGAGCAGGAGCTGGAGCTGGAGCGACACAAGCGGCGCTCGGCTGCAGCTTGTGCGCCCGGTGCTCAGCGTGAGGTCTGTGGTGGTGGTGGTGATGATGATGGAGCTTGACTTTCTTCACCTCTTTCTCCCGTTTGTCCGCAGAAGGTGACAGCGGTCTCTTCTTTTTCTTCTCTTTTATAAATCTGTCCAAACAGTCCCTCACCCTTTCTTCTCCTACTTTTACACGGAGCAAGTCGACTTGAGCTGCCATCTTTGCACGTACAGTTCATTTAAAGCACTCCAACTCTCTCTGCGCAGGTGCTCCCCAAATTGTAGTCCTTTTTCTGTCACTTTGTAGTCCTCGCCTGCGTGAATCCTTTAGGCGCGCATGCGTAAAACATGGCATCATGGGTTGAGTAGTTTTCTGAAGGCGCAAAGCTTCATGGGAGTTGTAGTCTATAGAGACAGCTGCGTGCAGCTCAGCACGCACGCATTCTGTCTCAGCTGACGTCATGGTTAAACTGGGCGCACAGAGTAACCCCGTCCGCGCCGAGCACCACCGTATGCGCCGGCTATAAGGACAGAATACGACCATACGGTGACCAGACGCCCCCAGTTTTGAGCCCTGTGTCCCCTGTCCCAGCAGATTTATACAAAACCATTTATTTGTCCCAGTTTTATACAAGAAATGTCCCAGGAGTCCCTATTTTTGACAAATATGATACGTACCAACAGTAAAAAGAGGCAGAAATTCTCATTTATTGAAGCAAAATACAGAAAAGGATTCTTCAAAATGACCAGAACACAAATAAAATGTGATTATACTGACTCAGATGTTTGTCATGAATGGGCTGAGTGCAGAACAGTTTTCTTTAATTACACTTGTTTCATAATTTTATTATTACTAACCACCACAAACCGGGGATATCCCAATTTTTAGTTTTGAAAATCTGGTCACCCTATACTAGTAACACCATTATTTTACACATTATAGCTATTTTATATTCAGCCTTAAACTACTTACCTACGGTGTGAAAATCAAAAACTGGGGCACGATAATAATAAAACTGTGAAAGTGCGTGATTAATGAAATGTTCTGCACTCTGCACTAACATGTGAGTCAGTATAGTCACATTTTTATTTGTGTTTTGGTCATTTTTAAGCAGATTTTCTGTCATTTACCTAAACAAATGACAGTTTATGCCTCTCTTTACTGTTGGCAGGGATCAAACTGGTCAAAAATAGGGACACCAGAGGCATTTCTTTAATAAAACTGGTACAAATCACCTGTTTTTGAATAAATCTGCTGGGACAGGGGACACAGGGCTCAAAATTGGGACGGTCCCGGGTAAATAGGCACTATACTCATCTATAACTGAACATAAACTTCTTTATTAGAAATGAATCACGTTGAAACTTGAATGATTTTATTCAGTAAACTTTTATTTCAGTGCATGAACAGAATGCCATGACCAGATTATATCTATCCACCCATTTTGTATCAGTCCCTTAAAAAAATAATGAAACGATTTACATAGGATTCTTATGCATGAAGGCAATTTTATACAGGTGCTGTACAATTTATAAACATTTACAACTACCATGAAGTCAAAACTAAAACTTTTCATAGAGATTGAAGCAATGCAAGGCCACAGTATCATAAATGGTCAACAGCATGGATAAGAAGAGGGAATACAGTAGCCCAAAATATCAAAAATAATCATGTACGTGGACTATACTGAAGGAGATGCAAGTGCACAGGCGATGGAACGAACGAGCCACTAGATGTCGCTCTACTCCACACATCTCCAGTCCAAATCAAGCCTGTCTCAACTTCAAACCAGTTTTCCCCAGTTATAAAATCCTTCAAAAACACAACACAAACTTCATTACACCTAAAAGTGACAGGCATTATCTTTGTTCATAAAAATATCACGTGTTTAGTCACATTTCGGGTCAAAAATTAAATAAAAACAGATGGAAACATAAGTAAATAGAAGTTAAAATGGAAGCAAGCAATGTGTGTGGTGGTTTGTGCTAGTAAAAATAGATTTCAAATAAGATGAAGTTTAGTTACAATCAAGCTTCCGATTTAAATCATTTACAATAGGCTACTTCATTGTTTGTGTAATTACTTGGTTAAATAATAGCTGTGGATATTATCGATGCTACAAAATATACAGAGGCGCTATAGGAGGAAGCGTACACACAGTAGATGAACCGCGCTTGTCGTTTGAAAACACTGTCATAGAATGTATAGTTTGAGACAAAACAATATATTTTCTAGCCGTAAAAATCGAAAAACAAATTACTCTCGTTTTAATTTATACATTATCTGAATAAATTACAATATTACGCTCTTTATATTAACACACAGGAAACGAACATATTTAGAACCACAAGTATCTGGTCTGTTGATTGATGCATATAAAGCTCGTGAGGGCTCGTCTCACTGCACGTTAAGAGAGAATGCGTTCAGTCTGTTACAGAAGTGCAGTCAAAAACTCCATAAGAAGACAAACACACAAAAGAGTCCGCCATTTTTGTAGTCCGAACGCTAAAAGGTGCACCGCGGACGTTATCTGGTGGACGGTATGCGGTTTTCTTGTCTCCACGGAAATGCTTTAGGTAGAATGTTAAACGGTACGGAATCGAACTGATTAGTGTTCACGGTGAGAAGTAGGTTAAGTTCGTATCTGCGGCGAGGCAAGCCTGCTACTGTAAAGAATTTTCAAGGTATTTTTGGCTAGGTTCAGACTGCAGAGTTTAATGAGAAATTCAGATTTTTTGTGGAATCGGATTTTCTTGCGACACGGTTCACATTTCCAATTAAATGAGACTTGTATGTGATCTCCAGTGTGAACTTTAAACTAGGGCCCGACCGATATATCAGTTGGCCGATATTATTGGCCAATATGCGCTCTTGGAAACATATCGGCTATCGGCCAAAATCTTGCCGATATGGGCTGATATTCCACATGGACGTGTTTTACTTTGTTATAAAGCTCAGACTCTCTATATTCTGCCCATTTAATCCAATTTACAGACAGATAAATGTTCTAATATGTGGCACCGCATCAGGATTTATCTGAGGAGTCATTTGTGTCTGTCCCGCCCCGAACACACCCCCACATGCACTTGTTTACAGCCACAGACATAGATTCATGTGCGCAACAATGAGATTCTATTCTTTTTACGGAAAACCAGTTTGAGTCTGGATTAAAAGTTCAGTTCTTAGTGCAGACTTTTGATCTGAGAGGAGCCTGTGTGAGGCTGAGTGTTGAAATGTGTCGGTTTTGAAGCTCGTTTTGGTTCTTTCTCATTGGTTAGCGATTAGCTGCTGTAGCTCGCACACATAAACAGGCTGTTTTCTCTTCTATTAGCAACTGTAAAGTGACTATAATGGCCATATATATGTTACCGGACACGCACTGATATGTAAATGAGCTGTGAATAGAAGTCTGAATTATCTGCATTTAGCAGATCATTAATTACCGCGGCGCACACACATTTACTACTAAAAGCTAATAGCGGTAGTTTACTCGCAGTACTTTCTTTACTGGCTAGAACAGGGTGCCCAAACTTTTTTCATCTAGGGCCATATATTAAAACACAGAGCAGCGTGAGGGCCAATCGAGGGTCATAGACTGGAGGTCAAAACAGTGAGTAATTAAAATCTGTGCATTTATAACAGGTTTAAATGATCCTCCAGACCTTTGTTCATGTTTAGACCCTCAAAAGGACAAACTACATTTGCTTGATCAAGGTAGATTTCAAAAACATGCAGTAAAAAGTACTACTTGTGGTAGTATGGGCCAATTCACCTGGAAGCCTGAGGGCCAAAAACAATTGGTCTGAGGGCCACATTTGGCCCCCGGGCCATAGTTTGGACATGCCTGGGCTAGAATAATATACAAAAATGCCATTAGGCCGACCTACTGTCTTTAAATATGACGTAAAGAGGCAGAATAACAATAAATCTCGCTTAAATTAACCTAATTTAAAATCCAATAGAGCCAAACCTAAGTTTTATACATAGTTGAAGATTTACAGTGAATTTTTACATCATAAATATATTGGCGATTATATTGGCTATCGACAGCTATCATATCAGCTGCAACAAAATCCATATCAGTGGGGCCTTACTTTAAACGCCCCAAAAGTGTCCCGCATGCGCATTGTTGGACAGTGAGCGTGCTCAGTGTTTACAGAAGTCGCCTAAACATGGATGCGAACATTGAGCACCTGGAGATTTTAGTGTTGCTGTTGTACCGGAGCCAGAACAAGTCCAGCTTATTTATTTTAAGGAGATTGGGAAGGAGAAGCACAAGGCTTTTGGCCGTGGCGTTTTGTGGGGTAGCGGCAACAACATCCGTAGAAAGGAACGGTAGGTTGGATGTAGGTCGGATGAATGCGACCTGGCCGTTCAGACTGAAGTCGCATGGAAAAAGATCGGATATGTATCGGTTTTAGGAGCACATATCCAAGTGGCCTGGGTCGCATTTGAAAAAATCGTTCAGACGGTCATTAAAAGATCAGATACAGGTTGCATGGTCGGATTTGGGTCACTTCGGGCTGCAGTCTGAACGTAGCCTTTGAGTACAATCACTTTAATCAAAATAGTACTGCTAGAAAAGTGCTCAGAAAAGCACAATGTCTTTAAAAATACTCACACAAAGGTAAAAAGGTAAATACTACCCATCTCTGCTTACAATGAAAATAACCTTTCCATAATGTTGAAACTTTCCGACATCTCCGTGGAAACAAGCCGCTGACGTCGCAGTGCACCTTTAATCAGTTGTAGACTTTACCCCAAACCTTCATTTTTGTAAAAAGTAAAATTCTTCATCACCAAATTTAAAGTTCACAGTGTCTGCGACGAGGAGCCGTTTCTTCTTCCTTCATCTTGGCACAAAATCCCAGCCAAAATATTCAAAACTCATGCGTGGAAGGTGAGCAGACCAAGGCAGACTGAGTGAAAAGTGAACAACAACGGTTACACAGTGATTTGTCTAAAAATATATATATGTATAACTTGCTACTTCGTGTGTCTGTCATTTTAAAAGGCTCAGATTAGATTCCTTCGTAGGCTCCGTCCATTTGGGACTGGATTTTCGCAGTGCTCGGGACCTTCCACGGACCTGGGGTTATCTGCGCCTTCTTCGTAGTACTCGCAGAAGTCGCTATAGTAGTAGTCGTCGTAATCCCGTTGGTCAAGCTCGGATCCTGGACGCTACTACTTGACCCTCTGGGCTCTTTCCGAACGATTTCTTCATGATAATTCCGGTATTCTCTCTCCCGCCTGCCTCTCCGCTCAAGTGTCCCTCCTTCTCCTTCATAAAAAACCCTCTCCCTGGATCGATAAACATCTGGATCTGTGTTTTTGTTCTTTCGCCGTTCGGTTGTCGACCCCAAATCTTCGCCGTGCCTCCAATCGTCCACGGGGGGTCTGTACGGCTGCTGCCCGCTCGGACGCCTTGGACTCGGGGGATCGTTTTCGTTCTTAGACCCCTTCTTGGGACTCGCCGAACGCCGCTCCTTTGGCACCCTCTCCCTCCTCTCCGAAGTCACATCTTCCAAAGAACCGCTCGATTTTTCCATTTTTCTCGGACTGTGTGAATGTTCCCCATACTCGAATTTGCCTTCGGGATGCTTTTGCGGACTCGCCGGCTTGGTAGTGGTTTTTCTGTTAGGAGAGCTTGGGACGGTGGTGTGGTTGTGCCTAGATCGCGTTCCGGAGAATTCGTTGTTGATTTTGGAGTTGGGAGAAAGTTCGGTGAAGGAGGAAGAGGAGGGAGAGGCTGGAGAGGAAGGTCCATCTGAAGTGGAGAGTCTGGGGAAGCTTGAGGTTTGAGTGGTTACTTTATCCTTGGAACCTAAAATATAAAGAAACAAATGAGTAACTTTTACATTTTAAAGAGACACATACAGTAGTTAAGGTCAATAAATTAAAATACAGTGGAAAAGATCATTTGTTTTAGTAGTTCAAGCAGTATATTTTTAGAACACACAGGGGTAAAGGCAGTTAAAGGGGAACTCTGGCACATTTGAAGCTAAAGTCCGTTGCTAGAGGTGGTCGAATCCTGTCAGAAGCGCAAAATCGGCACAGATCAGTGTTGCCTCGGTGGAGATCTCGCTGTGGCAGTGAGTCTGTCAAGGCAACAAGCTAGTGTAGTGATGGGGGCAAGTTCTTAACTTCCATGTAAAACACCAATTTGCTTCACATTGAAGAGGCTTAACACCACTTTAACCCATCTTACAACAGCCACGAGTCTAACAAACAAAACACTCTGCCTGGCTCACTCATTAGTGTCTGGAAAAGTTATAGAATAACTTTATAAGCAGCATTAGCATTACCTTGTTGATTTCCCACTGCGCATGCGCAAGTCGATCCTCACTTGTTGCTTCTGGTGGCTCGAGTGCATGAGCAGTGGGAAATAAATAGAGGTAAGGCTAAGGCTGCTTATAAAGTTGTTTTATAATGTTTCCAGACACTAATGAGTGAACAGGCAGAGTGTTTTGTTTGTTAGACTCGTGGCTGTTGTAAGATGGGTTAAAGTGGTGTTAAGACTCTTGAGTTAAGAACTTGCCCAATTCACTACACTAGTTTGTTGCCTTGACAGACTCACTACCACAGTGAGATCTCCACCGAGGCAACACTGATCTGTGCCGTTTTTTGGCTTCTGACAGAATTCGACCGCCTCTAGCAACGGACTTTAGCTCCAAACGTACCGGAGTTCCCTTTAGATACATACCAAACCTTTATTATTATGAAAATAGGATCATCTCATAGTTTTATTCTTTAGCTTAGTCCTTAAATCCAATATAAAAATATAAAATTATTTACTTAAAGATACACTTTGAGGCTCCACCATGTGCTCGTCTCTATGAATATGTTTCAAAATGTCCCACAGTATGGCATTTAACTCATTTATCTCTATAAATAAAAGCAGTTGCCGCCTCTAGGCCAAGTTATAGGTCTGATCTGTGGAGCGGAGAGGCAACGCTGGTCAGTGTAAGGGTGCGAGCTTTTCAAGGAATCTTTAAGCAATAAAACCACCTCGGCTCAACTAATTCCTAGAAGTTTAACGGCATACTGTGGAACATTTCAGGTAAAATGGTAAACATCCCCACAGAGACAAGCAGCAGACAGACCATCCACCCCAAAAGTTGCAAAGTTTTACGTCGGAAACAGCATTTTGTGACTACTTCTGTCTTGCCTAGGGACATTATGCTTGGGCAGGGGTTGAACTGACAACCCACTGTGTACTGCACTGTGGATTATAAGCATTTATTCCAAATAGAACTTGAATATTTTGCTTTGGGTATGTACAAAATTGAACCACTGAAAGAAATCAACTTCCCCTTTATACCAGAATGTACTGACATGCGTTTGAAAACAATCAGCCGGACCAACCATCACTGTTACTTTAATAGTATGTTTAACAAACTTATATTAACCTATATTAAATGGATACTCACGAGAAAAAGATACCCGAGGTTGTGTTTTGTTTCATTCTCATATGTCTGAGTAATATTTTATTATTAGTCTGTCTACATCTCCAAAGAAGAAGAGAGCGTTTGAGAGAAGAACTCAGCCTAAACATGCAGGATTTGTATGTTGAACATGAATGAAACAAAACACAACTCCAGGTCTGTTTTTGACGAGAAAACAACATTATAACATAGGTCAGAAAATAGTGGGGAAGTAATGAAAACGAAATCGTCACGGTATGGACCTCACATTACAATATTTATTATGATATCGTGGGAAAGCTCAGGATATCGTGGGGAGGCTCGCGATATTACGATATTCTACATAATAACAAGACTGACATGATAAAATGCCAGTCATTTGGTACAACATTTATTGTCATTAGGGATGGAACGATATCCACATCGCTCTGTACCATATTTTCGCCATAAACATCTCACGGTACGATATTTATTTACGATACATATTTATTTTGTCATAAAAAGATTTTGTCAACTCCGCCCTGACCTGTTTTGAGCAGAGTTTTCAGAGGAGCCACTTTCAGACTGAGGGTTAAATTTGGCACATGTGTAAAAATCCATATTCTACAAGTACATTAGCCAAATTTTAACCCTTGAAAATTTGAAGGACGTACGGTAAATAGTTTTTTAGCTACAGCGATCTGAAAGTGGCTGCTCGGAAAACTCTGCTCAAAACAGGTCACGGTTTAGTTAACAAAATATCTTTTAATAAGAAAACTATAAGGAGTTGGGAGCTAAAATGTTGGACTTTTATTGGAAAGTGTGTGAACCTCCTAGAATTTTTTCAGTCACATCTGTGATGGTCGTGCGGGGACATTCGGAGATTTGGCGTGGAATGACCCAATATTTTGTGGAGGTTCCCAAAACTGTGAATCTGCTGCTTTTTCCTCTAAAAATGCTTCACAAGACTTAATCCAAAGAATGAAGATTTCAAAGTGTTTAGAACAGTTATTTCTTCATGTCGTCTGCACTGAAACGGAGCGAAGGATCATGGTCTATGTAGTTCCCTCTGTTACGATATCACCATATTTTGGTTATCGTAACAGCCCTAGAAAATAGTGTAATATAGACCCTTTAATTGATTTTTTAAGCAGAGCAAAGTGTCATATTCAGTATTTGCGACAATTTACAATGAATTTTAGAGAACGGCTGGTCAGGCTGATTAGCAAATGAACTTGAATGTCATGCAAAAAAAGCACCAAAACCTCAAAGAAAAAAGTAGCTCCCGAAAGTAATTTAAAACCCCTGTAAACACTGGTCTTGTTTATGTTTCATTCACTGACATAATCAATGCAAAAGGCTAACATAGTGACAGTTCCATTTTCCTCAGGTCTGATAAGAGCTGCACAAGAAATATGCCACAGACAGAAACAGAGAGAGTGATGGAATTTGGTGGAATGAGATTTTGGATTTCTTGAAGCGAAATCTATATTTATTTGATCGTAAAAAGGAGAAATGTTAAGATGTCAGAGACTGCAGATATACATTTTACTATAGTGTTTAAGAGCTTTTTTTCAGTTCATTCATTTTATATATTGGAAATTGATGTGTTTTAAGTAGAATCCATAACAGGACCCGCTATTTATTCAGTTAACACAATTTGAAATACTTGGTTAATATTAATACTTGATTGATCATTTGGATTTTGTATGCCAGATGCCCTTCCATTCTGTCACATTCACACTGACTAGAGTAAGCATGAATGAAGTGTCTTGCTCAGGGACACAATGACAGTATTGGACAATATTTCAACTCACTGTCTACTGTATAATTTACTTTAAAGGGCTCATATTATGCTATTTTCTGACCAATATTATATTTGCATTTCCTCACCACAAACATACTTGAAGTTGGGTTTCCCTCAAATGGAAAACCCTCTGTTCCACCTTGTGATGTCATGTGGTGATGCAGGAAGTGCTCCACTGTATTTTTACTAGGAGTGTGTGTATTGCCATTAATCTGGCGATACGATACATATCACGATATCCCTGTTACGATTCAATATATCACGATATAACCCAATACTAACACACAGGATAATATATGGTGATTTATCAATAATTCCGCATAATATTATGATCAAGTGCACCTTCATGAGACCTAAACTTGATAAAATACATTTAGTTTAATTATTAAATCATCAGAACAGTTAATGGAACTTATGATTTTTTTCATGAAGAACAACAAAAAATCGTTTTGGATGCATTTTGAATCGATGCGAGAATCACACAATGAAGTATCACGATATATCACCAAATCGATTTTTTCTTAATTTTTACTAGTGCTGTCAAACGATTAATTTTTTTAATCAGATTAATCAAACTTTAGAATTTAGATTAATCACGATTAATCACAGTTAATTATTCTTCAAAAAAAGGCCAAAATATTTTGACAAAAATGCAATTTATTATCAAAAAGTTATATTATTGACGTTTTTCTATTGCTGGTAGTTTTGTTGACAACATTGCCGCAGGTGCACTCCGCCAACACTGTTTGTTGTGCTCGGCTTGTTGTTGGTACAAGTAGCGTCGTTGCTGCCGCTGAATCAAACCCGTGTTTTGCTTTAAGATGGTATTTTAAACTTGTGCTTCTGTGGAAAGAGAGTTCATCGCTGCAATATCTGCAAACTACCTCAGTTTATCTAAAGTCCCGTCGGGCAGTTTTTTGTAGAGAAATTTGCCGCTGAGCACCAGTCACAGTCTCATCTGTCGTCTTCACATCTGTGTATGAACAGACCTGATCACTGACCTAATAACCTGCACCGCCTTTCAGGTCAACATCCGCACTTTCCATAGAGGAGTGTTCAAAATAAATCATGTGATTAATCTGCGTTAAAAAACATTAGTGCGATATTGTTTTGTGATTAATCACATGAGTTAATGTTGACAGCCCTAATATTTACACTATAAACACCTTCGCTAGAATCATTTGGAAAAGTTCAACCCTGGAATTGCCAGTCTTTTCTAAACTAAAGGTAAAAGGTAAATGTCAACTTAACTACCACTACATGACATCACAACAGAGCAGAGCATTTTGAGCTTTGGGGATGCAGACAGACGTAATAATAAAGCTTTACTCAAATATGTGTGAATGAAATAAAACACAACTCCAGGCCTGTTTTTGATGAGGTAACAGAATTATAACATGACTTTTGCATACTATAGGACCTTTAAAATATTTTCTAGATCTATATTATCTTTTTAAACATTTGAATTTCCTTTGCCCATAATTTTGCATATTAAATCTCAGCTCTTTGACCTCCATACTGAATGTCCAGGCTTGCAACTGGTGCTACGACTGCTCAATTTAACTCCTATCTATTTAGTATTTTAATGGAAAAGCAGGTATAAGTAGTTGTATGTGGTTTTAGCATTATTAATACATGATTGTAGTAATAGTAATGGTAGCATGTTGCTTTAGAATCACAAAGCACAGCCTTCTCAAGCAATCAAAACCCAAATGACTACTTTCAGAGACATTTCCATAATAGTAGCCTGGAGAGCAGAATAGCTGGTACTTCTCTTGCCTCCAATAGTACTGATATGTCTATTACTGCGCACAGACTGATGGGGGCGGTGTGGAAGTTGAATGGCACTTGACAAGAAGAAGAGAGTTGAAAGAGTTACCAAAGTTATTATGGACAGACCAAGAAAAGCAGTGACTCAGTCTTTAGTGAAGCTCTGGTTTCATGTAGAAGCACAGGGAGGAGGTGGAAGAGTTCAGACCTACAGGAGGGAGAGAGACAGAGACAGAGACAGAGAGACAGAGACAGAAGAAGAGACAGAGAGAGCCGTGCTGAGCAGAGGTCATCAGGCAAAAAGCTACAGAGCTGGGTAGGACTTTGGCTCGAAAAACAATCAAATCATTTAAACTGGAAAATTTTTTAAAAGTATGATCCAAAAAAGCGTATACAAATTATATTAACTTTTATTATTATTTTAAAATATTATGCTTTTCGACTGCATCACTGTTGCAACCAACTAATGCACCAATATACTGTTCAGAATTATTTATAGTAGTATTGTAATGTGCAGTATTTGGATATTTTTGTTCTATATTTTTGCAATACTCTGTTGGAGAATACATTATGGTTGTACATCCAAAAAAGTAGGTGACAACGCTTTTAATTTTGTAAAATATTTCTTACCTGAAATATATTAAATATATTATTATTATTATTATTATTATTATTATTATTATTATTATTATTATTATTATTATTATTATTATTATTATTATGTTAAATATGAATATAGTACTTATTGACAAGAAGCTGGTGAGGCGGCATTTTAATATTCTGCCCCCACAACATGGAAGAATTTACAAAAAGACTGGAAATTAAAGAACCGGTTCTAATAGGACAGTTTAAACTTTTGCTCAAAGGTTTGGAAATGAAATCCTTGTTTTGTAAATGTTTTAAATAGTCTGATGAAATTGTTGCCTGAAATGTGTCCTGTAATATTCTGAATTGCTTTGTTGCGCCGCTGTCTTGGCCAGAACCCCCTTGAAAAAGAGATTAGTCTCAATGGGACTTTCCTAGTTAAATAAAGGTTAAATAAAAAATAAATAAAAATACTGTATTTTTCAGACTATAATTCGCACTTTTTTCAGGGTTTGGGTGGTTCCTGTGACTTATCCTCAGGTGCAACTTAAATATTACATTTTTCACACTGACAGTCCATAGACCAAATATATGAATCCTATATATGAATCAAAAATGAAAAAACAAATCGTTATCTGTTTTTTTCATTTTGTTTAAATCAAATAATTTTTTCGTTTTGTTATTTTTGGTTCTATATTGAAAAATGAACAAACGAATGATACGTGGATTCTTCTCTATTGGGTTGTTTTTATTACTATAACTTCTATAATTTGCCTTTCAAGATGAAATGTTGGTTCTTGGTCTCTGATTTTATAAAATAAATTTCCCCCCAAAAAGTAAATTTTTTCCCCCAAAAAAGTAAATTTTTCTTCTTCATTGTGCATTTTTTGGCTGGTGCGACTTATACTCCAGAGCGACTACCGTAAATAAAAATAAAGTTCACTTTGAGTTTTGACTTTTTCCTCCTTACAAATACTAGATGATTATGGTGTTTTCAGTCATTGGTACAAAAAAATGTTATGCTTATCAGTTTTCACTATTACAAATGTTTATTCTCTTTTACTTGAAAAATTATTTAGATCAAGACTTGAGAAATCTAAAGCTAGAATCCATGTTTATCATCTCTACCCATCTCTGATAAAAGCACAATCAAACTAGAATGAGAGAGAGAGGCTGCAGTTCAGACATGCACAGGTCGTCTTAAGCATCCACACAGCTCCGTATGTGAGCTGAAGGACTCACTGTGGTCCGGCACCAGGCCCTGGCCCGGTCTCAGCAGCAGGTGGACTTTGGTGCCTCCGGCCTGGATCAGCTCGATGGCTCTGGTGTGAGTGATGCCCTGTGTGGCCTCTCCGTTTATCTCAACGATCTGATCTCCAACCTGCAGAGGAAACAATAAGTCATTAGTTATTTCGAAAATAATTTACAGTTCAACTTTCAGATTGCAGATTGTTGACCTGGTTTATAGTTAAGATCTCTGTAATTACTGAGCATATTGCCTGGGATCCAGAACACACACTCTAATATACTGACACTATGGCTGAATCCCATTTCAGCCCTTTCCTCTAACCCTCTGTTTTGCACGTTCTCATGTAGGGATAGGGGTGTCCCAGTTACCGTTATGGCAGAGGGGTAGGGGAAAGGAGTAGGGCTTTATACCCCTCCAAACCAAGATTTTTCAGAGGCACACTCCAAACGGACGGGTATGAGCAATTTCTCTGCGAATCACCGGTAAGATCACTGCTGCCACGACCAAAGAGACCAAAGAAGTTCACAAATGTATTTTCGACCTTTATTTATGATTTTAAAATCGTGATAACCGCTGTATTATCTTTAATTTTATGTTGTTCCAGTGCGTAATGGTCATTTTCTTCTTAAAAAGCACACAAATAAATCACTAGTGCTACACTGAGTAGTATCATGTTATTTGTGACTTGAGTGATCGGTTGATGCATGGAAATAAAGTTGTGAACGAATTGCGCTACACAGTTGTTATCTGGATATTGTAACCCAAGTAATTATAAGCGATATCATTGGTTTAACCCTTAGAGAAGCTCAGGTTGTGTTCTTTCTTATGCCTGTCATTCCGCTCTGACAGTTCTCACAGTTATCCCTGTGCTTACGTAAAAGCTGGCGGAGACTTCTGATGACGTCTGTGATTGTTGAAGGAGTGTCCCAATTCGTAGGGGTCGACTTTCAATCCCTACCCCTCGTTGCTCAGGTTCAAGGGGTAGAAATTAGAAATGGGATTGCCCCTACATAAGGAGTTCAGATGGGTGTGATTGACAGGTCAGGGACACACACGGTCTGTCCATAAAAACAAATATGTCTGCATATGGGAAAAAAGAAAGGGCCAGATTTGTGGATTTCTGGCAATGAGTGAGGCAATAAACTGGGGTAAGAAAAGTTCGATTTTATTCAAAATGATGGCAATGAATGAGCTTCTCCGTTTCCCACGCATCACTAAACAACAATAAACAAATCTGATTGAACAGTCCTGTTGACTCGAGACACAACAGAGGGTGTGGCGACCAGACTGATACTGGCCAAGCACCTGGGCGTATGCAAATAGAAAAAAGTTTAACGTCATCCCTGTGAGTATGAAGGGATATTTTTTGTGTTGTGGACATAATGGAAAGCTCCTCACGTGTATCCTGCCGTCTTTAAGCGCAGGTCCATCCTCAGCGAGGCGTAGGATAAACAGGCCCATGTTGTACTCTTTCCCTCCTCTGAGACTGAAACCAAAGCCTCTGTGACTGCGCTCCAGCTCCACCACAAAACAGCCCTGTAAACACACAGCATCACACACACATCATTATGCTCTACAGCTAAGTTTATTACACAGAATAACACAGACATTACTATAGCTCTACTAAGGGTTCATATGTCTGTGTACGTCTGCATATTAAGACAATGACATGTATATTTCCTTTGACCTTTTAAAGAGATAACCGTAATGTAAAACTGACTTTCACCATCTGGGAGAAGCAGTGTCTTGGCTTAAACCGCTCCCATGCACATGATTTACTCCTGTTCATTTGACACATGCATTTCTTAATTGTTTGGGTGTCATTAACTATAAATAAATAATAATCAACCATATATCTACCCCTCCCCATCTCTCTATCTTTATTGACTTATTTATACGTGGGACTGAATCTTGCAGCTATCATATTTATCACACTTAGGAGCTTTGGACTTGCCTGTTTGGGGCCTGTCGTGATCATTTGCCCAGTGTCTCTTGAGAGGTTATTGAGCTCCGAGTCGCTATTCCTGCAACAAAAAGAAAAAAAGAAAAAAAAGAGGACTGTCAGTACTTTCCAAAGTATAGTTCACTTAAAGTTTGTCACTGATGTATGAGTGTGCATGTCCTGTAGACTATAAACAGGTAAGAGCTCAGCGGGGGTAGTGCTCTGGATAAATAAACAGTGTTTCTTCAGGCCTCTCCTGCACTGCCACAGTAGCAGACCTCATTTTACTGCCTTCAAACACCATAACAAATCCTTCAAAGTGCACTTTTGCTTGTACAGGGCAGCGGCCGATAACACCAGTGTACTTTAACACTTGGCTGGGCTCATTAGAATGCCTCTGTGACCACGCAGCCCATTGCAGGACTCTATCTAAGGCCCTTAACAGCTCTGGTTATCACAAAACTGTTTCAACAACAACTGCACTGACAGGCTGTGCCCCACCTGCCCTGGTCTGACCTGTGCCTGAGATTATACTGTAAAATATCACTCCAAAAGACCTGATCAAAATATAAACCCTTTTCTACATTGGTTTAACTAGTTTAAACATTTAAAAATCATAGCTGCAGATCACTCTGTTATTTCAAAATGAACTTGAAACTGAATTATAAGAATAAAAATGTCTTCAACTTAAATAACAGCTTCAGATAATCATGATTCCAATTCCAGCCCTGATGGTTGTACTGAAACACAATCCCAGTCAGTCACTTCATAACAGTGCACTGTGTAGCATTTCTCAAGGAGGGGCTGCCACCAGCTCATCTCCATGGAGATAATGTTGCTTTGCCTAGAATGTTCCACAGTGTGGCAATAAACTGCTGGAAACAAGCAGCACTATGGTAAATTCTAGGTCAGATCTGTGGAGAGACAAGCCTGCTCACTGCAGTACACAATTTTAAGGTGGTTTGAATGAATGTAAGACAGAGAAGTTTAATGCCACACTGTGGAACAATGTCAGCACAGCACAGCAATAATATATCCATGATTAGGGATGCTCCACTCAGCAAATCTTAGAAGCTAAGATGATCAGAGCCAGGCCTGGTTAGTACTTGGATGCAAGAATTAATTATTAATAATAATAATTTAAGTGCAAACATTATGAGATGGTCTAGGCCAAAATGAATCAGCCTGTAAATAGTCTTATTACATCCAGTTAAAGCCGGGATTAACCATTATCATTTTACTGATTCCTGATCCAGCAAATGTTTCATTTTTGGCGCCAATATTTGATACCAGGATCAGTAATGTGCGTCATTAACCATGACACAAGCAAACAGCAGAGCCCTCACCAGAGGCTTCAGTTTGAAACACCAGTCATTTGAGTTCCTGTAGTAGTTCTGCAGCGTTTTGCCGTGTGGGCAGTGGATGGACATGGGCCTAAATGAGGCAGATAGAACAGTGTGCGTGGGTACTCTGATTTCCTGCTGCTGTGGAGGATTACAAGAGTCTGACACAGGTAATCTGGTTTCAAAGTGACAGATCAAAGCGCTGCCCAGTCCTCCCCATTCTAATCTCTGTGTTTCTTTGCTTCACAGTCTGAGCGTGTGCACCGGGGATTTACCGCCTGCCCTATCACAAGTGGAGCAGAGCCAAGGGAGAGAGTTCCAGACCTCATGGGGATTGAAGCTCATTTATGGTTCAAGAAGCAAAACCTCGTGTTAAGAATGTGTTTAATAGAGTTACACACTGCACCAAAGGAATTGTAAGTCTTTTATGTCCACAAAGATGTTGAATATTCTACAATATGGCATTTAACTTTTGTCTCCATGGCGACAAGTTGCTCAAGTCAGAACTGTGGGGAGATGACCTTGCTCACACTTATAACTGAGGACTTTTTGAGCAATTAAAATGAACAGAAAAGCTACATAGTGCACTGTTAAACATTTGGGAATATGTTGAAACAAGATAAATAAGATCGGCGTATAAAGAAGAATCAAAATGAGTCATAAAAACAATGATATTTTAACAGAATGGGCAGATAGGCGTACCTGTCTGGGTGGCTGGGAGGCTGCTGGCCCATGGCTCGGTGCTGAGCCGAGGGGCTGTGCTTGGCCGAGTTTGAACCAGACGGAGTGCTTTCTGTAAACAGTGGCAAAAAAACTTCACCGTTAATCTGACATACAAGAGATACATATATTTATTTGTATTAGGGTTGGGCGGTATACAGATTTTAATACGGTTAAACCTTACTCAGCATTTTACCAGGGTATACGGTATTACTGTGACTAGTTAAGAAGTATTTTGTAGCATTCAGAAACAGAAGAGCAGCATTATATTTGAAAATGAGGCACAAGTTCGGATCAAACCAAACTTTGCCTCCATTTAATGATCTGGGACACGCCAAGACAAGAAAAGCGCAGAAGAGCAGATTCCGGAATAAAAAGTAAACGGCGACAGTCCACGGCGTGTGATATTTCCCACTGCAGCATGTTGTATCTGACAGACCCGCGCTCTCTGCACTCGGAGAAGTTACCGTCTCCTCCGCGAAAGTCTGACTTCGCCCTCAAGCGGGAACTTTCTCCTCTTCACCGCGTCCCCTCTTGACTCTCGGCTCGTCTCCATCGCAAACTTTTCGGCTCAACATCACACACAAAGCGTCAGGTTTTTTCTTCTTCCTCACTGTGCCCCGTGTCTGAAGCGACTGTGGTGGGATCTCTGGCCTGACGCAGGGTCGTAGCTCCGTCAACATTTCCTGTTTTCCCCGTCATTCGGCCTGAAGCGGAAACACTGCCTCATATTTTATCAGGTCCTTATGCGCTGCAGATTTCTCTTAATGACGGTAATGAAACTGATACCGTTGCTACTTTTTTTTACCTTATTACCGCCCAATCCTAATGTGTATTATTAAACGCACACAGCCTAAACTGAAACCACTGCAACTGAATCCATCGCTGAATTTCAGACACAATACATCATTTAAACTGAGAGGGCCCTACACAATATAAAACATCGATATTTTCTTTTTCTTTTGGTCACATCGTGCATTATCCAGTATGTATCTAATGAGGAATGGTCTGCTCTATGGCAAAATGTGCATCAAGATTTTACAGTCTAGTTTGTTTTTTATAAAATGTAAAAAGAGTCAACAGTGTTTTAAAGTTAAACATACAAGAAATGAATGAAAAAGAGCGCAAATCTGATGTTATCCGACCCCTTTTCCAGACAATACTTAATACGGAACACTGATAGTTACTTTAAACGTGTCAAAACATTTAATTTTCTTTTTTTTTCATGCTTACTTAATGAGCTGGATTTTATTAATTTAATCTAGTTCTTTGACTTTGATTTCTTTGTCTGTTCCTAAGACTTAAACCCTTTCACAGCATTGCGTCAGTACATAACCTTGGTTCTGAACATTTCTTTTTGGGTTCTTTTATATTTTTTAAAGTACAGCTTAGTTCACGGATGTAAACAAGACTTTTAATCAGTACCATTTAATAATCCAATTTAATCTTCCAAAGTCTGAACTCCAGGCCGTATACTTTTACTGACAGAGGCCTGGCTGTAGCCCTCTCCATGAAGAAAACCCGCGCTTATCACTGATTATTTGCACTAATTGGATCTCGGTTTAATTAAAAATTGATTAATCGCACTGCCCTAATGTCTCCCACAGTAGTCAAAACGAATTAAATACACAATAAGCAAAAATACAGGTAAACAAGCGTGTGACTGATGTAAACGTACCGTCCTCGGGGACCACGGTGAGGGTGACGGAGTTTCCCGCCTCCTTGATGAGCTGGACGATCTCGTTATGGGAGAGGTCAATGATGGACTGACCGTTCACGGCCGATATCCTGTCTCCCACTTTCATGTGGCCCAGGCGGTCTGTGGGGCTGCCCTCAATGATGCGCCCGATTTTGTGTGGGATTACTGAAATATATAAATACATGCGTTTTAGTATAATGAATCATCATTTCTCTTATTGATCGATCATCATTTTTTATACTATTGTAGGTTTATTTTGTCTTTTTTATCATTACTTTTCTTGTTATTTTTGTTTAAACTTCACAAAACAAGTGTCAACAGAAGAGACAACAGCTTGGTCATCTATAACGATAGACAGGTCAATTACAGTGTATAGATTGTTTTTTAGTTTATTTGATTTATTTGACAGGGACAGTGTACAGGAGCATTAATCACAAAAAATGAAAAGATGCTTTGTACCAGACTCTAGCTCTCGAAGTGTGTGTGTGTGTGTGTAGCCTACAAGAGTCCTTTTAAAGAGGAACTCCGGCATGTTTGAAGCTAAAGTCCGTTGCAACTTTATAAGCAGCCTTAGCTTTACCTTTGTTGATTTCCCACTGCACATGTGAAAGCCCAAAAGACTCGACTGCCGACTCCAGCGGAAGAAGAATCGAAACTGAAAGTTGTTGAAAGAAAATGGTTCGGTAATGTATTTTTTTAAGCGTTTTTCAGAAAAATAATTCACTCATAAATAAATGGGATTAGAAATGACATTGGTGATCAAGTCTTTTGGGCTTTCACATGTGCAGTGGTAAATCAACAAAGGTAAAGCTAAGGCTGCTTATAAAGTTGTTTCTAATGTTTCCAGACACTAATGAGTGAACCAGTGTTTTGTTTATTAGACTCGTGGCTGTTGTAAGATCAGTTAAAGTGGTGTTAAGCCTCTTCTGTGCAAATTGGTGTTTTACGTGGAAGCTAAGAACTTGCCCCCATCACTACACTAGTTTGTTGCCTTGACAGACTCACTGCCACAGTGAGATCTCCACCGACGCAACACTGATCTGTGCCGTTTTTTGGCTTCTGACAGTATTCGACCACCTCTAGCAACGGACTTTAGCTTCAAACGTGCTGGAGTTCCCCTTTAACAGGAAAGAGGAAAGTTCTGGCCCAATATAATCCAGAAATGGGAGTCACCCTTTGTAGAATTCATCTCCACTACCATGAATAATGTTTATAAGATATTCTAGACGAATTGGCTGCATAAATTAAAAACAAATAAAAGCTGCTTTCAAAACTAACTTTCTGAACATGAACAATTTAGACCAAACTTTTTCCTCTGGTGAGCCGCCTTTACAAAACCAAACTACCGGAGAGCTGCTCATTTCAGCACTCACGAAAAATGACAGTATGAGATCCCGGTAGCTGCCGAGCAACAGGTTGAAGAGCCCTGATATAGGTCTTTCAAAAAGTCTCATTCAGCATTAAAAAATGTCTGTATTTCTTTAAAGTTTGAACTCTGCTCCAAATCAGACGCTTTTACCGACAGAGAATTGGCTGTAGACTTCACTATTAAAATGCTAATCACTGACCGTTAGAAATGACTCAAACTCTTGGTGCTGATTAGGACTGCAAAATGAATCGCAATTGAATCAGTGAATGAATAATGCATGATGAGTAAAGATGCCTTATCTTTACTCATCATGCTGTTTTATTTAACCTTCATTTATTCAGGTGAGCTGATTGAAAACCACTTCACCTTACACCAAGTCCAGAGATAGTTTAGGGATCAGAAATCTTACACATTGTACGAATGACTGTACACAATATTTTTACATGTGAGGTAAACTTACGGTTTAACAATAAGTAAGGAAAAAGAAGTGAAGAGAAAGAGAAGTGGGATACAACCTAAGAGAAACAGCAAAACATAAACATGCTCGAGTATTGTGTATCGATCTGTGGGGTGAAAATATGGAACAGCCTGAGTGACCAACTTAAACACTGTTCAAACATTAACCAGTTTAAACATTATACAAATCTAATATTCTGAGTCGTTATAGTGATGCAGTGATGTAATGGTTAGTGTAGTAAATGACTGTAAATGGCTTTATCTGTAGACATTGTAAATAAGTTGTACAGGATGTAAAACCAGATAAATGTGATGAAGATGGTTCAGAGGAAACTGGACGTCAATAATAAATAAGTATATGTAAGTGGTGGGGTTCAAAAAGTGAACACTTCTTCTGATGCCCTTTTGAAAAATGTTTACATATGTAAAGGGAATTATATTATTATGTCTACATGTACATGCATACGTGTAAAGCCCGCTACACTAGAGGATTTTTCAGTCTTAAGTGATTTTTAAACATGCGACAAAATGTGCACACCACAGACATGAGGAGAAACTTATGAAACTAAAAATCTCTGATCACAAAGACTTCAGTGGGATCTGTCTGCGTAAAACAGGCTGAAAAACTGTGAGCGCGATGGCGTCAGCTGTTTCCTGTCTACAGTAAAACTACTCACATTGAGACTCTTAAGTGTTCAAAGATCAGAGCTCTGCACTTCTAGTTTAGATACAAGTCAGAACTGTGTTATTATTATTTGTGAAATGTGGTGCAATACTTCAGATACAGGATTTTTAAAGTATAAAAGAGGCGATAAAGTCCACAAGAAGTAGAGTCACTATCACTAATCACGTAAACAAACACATGCGAGGAACAACTTTTGCCTTTTTACTTTCAAAGAACGCTTCAGAATGGATTAACAGCGCGGTTTTGTGGACTGGATGTCATTATTTGCGGAGGACAATTTCTAATGTGGATCAGATGCTGCACTTTAAATTTACCACTTTACAGGAGGTGAGTAACAGTGAGTAACAGTGTCTTTATTTTCACTATATTCGCTATAGTTTGTATGTTGCGTCTCTGTGTCCGTCGCTCCTCTGCCCCTGACGCTCTGGTTTATCGGCTGTTACCGTCGCGTTGTTGATGTTTGGTGGTTCTGATCTGACACTGACTCCACACATGAGGAGCAGCGGCTTCAAAATCGCTCATGGAGACAAAAAGTCGGGTCAGGCCTCCCTGAACTCGGGAAGAAGTAATCGCAGCCAAAATCGGGCAAGTTTTCCTGTAGTGTGTGGAGGCCTTAAGGTATTATGTACTGTATATTGACTCTGTGACATGCTCAATAAATTCACTTTCACTTTAAGTTTACTTTACTTGGCGCGAGACACAGTTTTCACAAGACGAGAGGAGACGCCACGAGAATAAGACAAGATGAGATTGTAACATAATTCCTAATATATAAATTTCACAATTCAGGTTCCAATTTTGGCCTCAGATTTCTGTATTTATTTGCTTTAAAATGTTGGTTTCCATTCTAGTGCTGCTTTTGTAACTTGCCAACGATCCAAATGTTAAGACTCATGTTTGCACAGTCTTGTAGAAATTTTATCTTGTGGTACGACATTTTGTACCATCCCCACTAAACACAGTCCAGCAGTTGTCATTATGTCTCTTACCTCCAGGGGGCGGCTTGTTCTTGGAGGTGAGAATGACGAACCCAAACCCTTCATGGTCTTTGCGGGTGAGGTTCACGTCGAAGCTCTCGGGGCGTCCAGAGGGGGGCGCCGCGTTGGACACATCCACGCGGGGGACCACCGGAGAACTGCTGACCAGAGCAGAGGCCACGCGGGGGGGCTGCGGAGCTCCACTGTCCTCCTCTGCTGACCCGTCTGAGAAAGAACGGACAGTACAGTAAAGTCAAGTCATCTATTGTATGTGCAGTAGTTTTTCTGTGGGTACAAGATGGAAATGACCACTGCCCTAAGAAATAAACTGAACCTAAAGGTGCATTGTGTAACTTTCCCGGTGCGGCGCTCGTTACTTAACCCTTTTCCTACCTCAGGGATCACTGGTGACCCCGCTATTTCAAATGATCATAACTTCTCGCTACTTCGTGCAATTTTAATCATTCAAACTGTCCCTGACAGCTGTGAAACTGGGCTTGAAACTGGTCTTGAAATGGGGCTTGAAATGGGGCTTAAAAGTTGAAGAAAATTCCATTCGTTTTTGGTCTTTTCGTCTTATAACACACAGTTTTAGGTATTTAATTACATAAGCATGGTAAGACTACTCCTGGAAAAGGGTATAAATTATTTACACAGGGCATTCTTTGACACAATTACTGAAAAAAATAGACTATTCAATTCAATTTAATCTATTCAATTTATTTAATCATTAAAAAAACAACCAGGTGTTTCAATAAATATAGCAATTATTATTAAGGGTTAAACTTATTTATCTCCATGTACAAGCAGGAGATGCCACTAGGCTCTTTACAGGTGAGATCTGTGAAGCGGTGACCCCACCCACAGTTAGAATGATTCTTTTTAAAGGCATTTTTGAGCAATAAAAACACCCATAATTGAATATATGCATTAGATATAATTTAATACCATATTGTGGAACATTACAGGCCAAGCGATAGCATCTCCATGGTGACAGACCCTCAATCTGAATATGACTCTAAGAATTAAACAGTATTGTAAGGATATTGCTAAGAATTTTGAAGAAGACTAATCTGTACAATATACCATATTTTTTGGGCTATAAGCACTTTTTTCATGGTTTTGGTGGTGCTGCGACTTATACATTAAATTTGTCACCCTGACAGCCCATAGACTGTATATATGAATGGACAGAGCTATCGCGCTTAGGATTTTGTGGTTCGTTTCTCTGTAACTGCTGCTGTGGCCTTGTCATTTGGGTCTTAAAATGTTCGTATGAACCCGTGACACATGGTACTATTTTGTCCATCCAAAAGATCCTCTTCATAACATAGAGCCTGGCTCCAGATTCGCTCCTGTAACCGTGAGCATCGGGAGCTTCATTTGAGTGGAGCTGAACATTTTATCACTATAACTCGCCTTTCAAGATGACGTGTTGGTTCTTGGTCTCTGATTTTATAAAATAAATTTCCCTCAAAAACTGGTGCGACTTATACATGTTTTGTTCTTCTGCATGACATTTTTTGGCTGGTGCGACTTATACTCCAGAGCGACTTATAGTTCGAAAAATACGGTACTCATGTACATATACAAAAATGTACTTAATAACTAATACACATTTCAAAATGTGGTTTAATGAAGGTGGAGTAGTTGAATTGTAAAACTTTATATTTGTAGTCATTTTTTCTATACAATAAGCATAATGTAATCGCCATGGTGACATCCCTATCCTGTATTTCATCAAACACCATTATAAGGCTGCAAAATTTGGGGGGGAAAAAATAAAATTAGCAATTTTTTGGAGATTATCTTTGCAATTTATGTTTTAATTGTAGGATTTTGTCCCTAGTGCATATTTCAAACATGTCCAGAAGCATTAACTATGAAGACTAAAATATGACCTGAAAAACTATCAGAAAAATCCTACGCACATCAGGATACTTTTCATGGTTTCAAGGGTGCAGGGTTAGCAAGGTTCTATACCAAATATGTTGTTTTGTTAGGAAAGGAAATGAACTTATACTTAATGATTTGCAATTTCCTTATTAAATCTCGCAGCTCTAGTCCGTGATTGATTTCAACAAGGAAAACAACTGGTATTATCTTTGCTTTGTGAATTAGAAAACAGACCACAATCGCTCATTGTCTCACTCCGGCTTCATCTCTCTCCATCCTGCTCGTGGAGTTATTTGAGTGGGCTCCATTTTGTCGTTTTGCGTCTGGGAAATCTATTTCTAAAAGCAAATGTAAAACGCCATAGAAGATTGATGTCTGATTTCTGCAAAGTGATCCGGCCACTGTCGCTGCAATACATCAAACCCCCCAAGTCATTTCAAAAGTGCTTGTATCATTCTATGCACCATTTATTTATTTGCGGGAGTAAACAAGACTGAACGCTGCTGTTGCTTTGTGCTGTGCTTCTATATCTAATCTATGCCCTTCACTTGCACCCAATTCCAAAAATGCAGGAATGAGAAATGCTTTTCCAAGATGTGTTTCTGGGGGGGAATCCATCTGCTTCGCCCCGGCGTCCAAAGTCAATTTGAGCGGAACTTTATTTATTTAGGCACAAGGCGCTCATCCAGAACAAATTTAAAGGATTAGCCTGAGAATCGCAGATCAAAGCGTGGCTAGGAGGTATTCCGTTAGCATACTAATCCAGAGAATGGCTGCGAAATTAAGTTTTTGGGAGATTTTTTAGTGAGACTTTAGCGAGAGGTACCTGTGGTGCTGAAAGAAGCACACGCAGAGGTCTGTGGAGTCAACGTGCAATAATTTAATCAATCTACGAGCAAATGAAGACAAAATGATGACAACTTTTCTCCATGTTAAAGGTGCATTGTGTAACTTTTCTGGAGTCCATTACCTGCTTGTTTCTATCCCGCACCCTTTATTTAATACTTTATTTAATAACATTTCCAAATATATCAGCATAAAATACTTAAATAGGGGTAAAAAGCGGAATAAAACACACAAAAAAGGGAAAAAAGGAAAAAAAATAAAAGCAAACTCAGTCTATTTCTGCTTTTAAACCGAATCTTAAAATCTTAAAACATCTTTGTACCAAAGCATTTTGTTAATTGTTTTTATTGGTTTTATGTTGTGCGCTGTAATATTTTTAGCTTCATGCACGTTTATGATGATGGACTTTTATTCACTGCTTTTTTAACTGCAGCACTTTGAGATTCTTTTATGTAAAGTGCAATATAAATAAAATGTATTATTATTATTAAAATATCTAGAAAAACAGGCATTCTGACTGTGAGCGCGGTCGCCTCTCCACAGATCTGACCTGTATCTTGGTTGGGTTGGTGTTCATGAAGATAGAAAGATAGAAAATTACACCGTGCATTGTTCATTCTTATATGTTATTTATTTCCTGCTTTTTAATTACATACTTTACCTGTCGTATTTTCTCGTATCTGCACTTAAATTCTCTACAGTGAGATTTTCAAATTGTGTCTCACACTGTCCCTGTACCCTTGGGCAAGACACTTTACCTGCCATGGCCAATGTCAACAACAGTTAACTTTTTGACAGTTTGGAGACAGTTAAACGTGTATTGTGTAACTTTTCTAGAGGAGGGCCCGTCAAATCCTTTCCGCCATGGAAACATTAAAGCTTTCTATTTTCAGGGAGATCAAACCAGACTAAGTTACATGTCAGATCTGTGGAGAGGCGACCCCGCTCACAGTCAGAATGCCTGTTTTTCTAGGTACTTTTGGAGCTATAAAACCACTTGTAAATGAAGAAATGTAAGGTATTTGGGTTTAATGTCACACTGTGGAACATTCCAGGCAGAGCAGTGACATATCTATAGAAACAAGCAGGTGACGAACCCCCAACCAGAAAGTTACACGGTGCAGCTTTAAGTTTGAAGTTTGACCGCTGAAAAATTTGCAAAAAATTACTCTAAAAAACCTGAATATAGAGTTAAGACCAAAATTGAATATGAGATGAATATAAGATACAACCTTATAATTTTGCGTAAAGTTTTGCTAATTTTACTTTCAAAACACTGTGTAATCAGTAGGGAAAACTTTAGCTTTATTTGTCATACTATTATCCTTACAACTTACTAGTATCTTGAAAAGCGCTATTTTTATTTATTTTATTTAACCTTTATTTAGCCAGGAAGGTTCCAAAACTTTCATAAAACAATTCCAAACCAGCACAAAAACATGAAACAGCTCATCAATTATAAACTTATACATTCATCATATTATGTGATGATACAAATCGAAACACTATTGAGAGCAATTCCACTGCTCTACAAGATGCGATTTTAAAAGAGTTTTGAACTCTCTAACAGTTGGCAGTTCATATGGTCACTGAAACCAAAAGCAGTTTTACCAAGTTCGGAACAAACAGATGGAAACTTCAAAAGGATCTTCTGCTATACAAGTGTTATGTATTATTATTATTATTATGATTCGAGAAGTGAATATCGTACCTGCATGCACCATCTTCCTGCGCACCGTGAGCATGACCTGTCCGTTTCGCGCCGCATTGGTCATGAGCTCCAGGACCTGTTTATGGGACTTTCCTTTGACCGGGACCCCGTCTATACACAGAAGCTCGTCACCCGCCCGGAGACGCCCATCCTTCTCCGCAGCACCCAAGGGAACAATCGCACCAATGTACACCTAAAAAGAAAAAAGGATGAATTATGAACCTGACTATATTAGCACCGTACGGGGTAGCAGACTGTCTGACAGAAGAACTATAGAAAGTACACTGAGTTATAGCTTTATATTCATGAATTGGATTAAGCTATAGAAAAACCTTAGAAATATGCATTAGTTTTATATAGTGCTTTTCCAGACACTGAAATCCATTATTCATTCTTTTCACTTGTGTAGCCGGTAGCCAGTTTCCCTGAGGTAGACTGACAGAAGCACGGCTGCCAATCCGCACCATCAGCTCCCCTAATCAGACTCATGCATAAGCAAAGTTGGGAGAAGTGTCTTGCCTAAGGACACAACAACAGCAGGTACTGGTTTGGGGGTGGTGTCGAACCATATGTTAAAAATGTATTTAACTTTAGAGGTCAAAATGCCTTATGCGACTTTCCCGGTGAAGGGTTTGACAACTGCTCGTTTCTATGGAGATGTTATTCATGGGTTTCAGGAAAAAAAATTTGAGGGACTCACAGAGCAACTTTCCCCACTCAAAACATATAATATTCTGATTTAAAGTGCTTAATTGCCATGACAACAGAGGACAGTTACCATAGGTTGAAACTAGGGGTGTAACAATAACTGACATATGGTGATATCGTATCGTCAAAGGTCTGACAATAATATCGCGGACCATCACAATATATCGAATCACAAGTTTCAAAGACAAGCTAAAAAAAACAGAGGGAACTACATAGACCATGATCCTTTGCTCTGTTTCAGTGCAGACTACATGAAGAAATAACTGTTCTAAGCACTTTTACATCTTCATTCTTTGGATTAAGTCTTGTGAAGCATTTTTAGAGGAAAAAGAAGCAGATTCACAGTTTTGTTTTCCACAAAATATGGCAATAAATATGGTGCGGTGAGATGTAAATGGTGAAAATATGGTACAGAGAGATTTATCGTTCCCTCCCTAATGACAATAAATGTTGTACCAAATGACTGGTCAAAGCATTTTAGAATGTCAGTCTTGTTATTATGTAGAATATCGTAAAAGAATAGTAGTAAATAAAGATAGTTCTGTCACAGTTAGACTCACTTGTTTAGTTCATCTTTATGTGGGATTATAATCTCTACGTAGACTGTTTAGTTTAGTTTTGTGGGGGGTGGAGGGGAAATGTGGGATTGTTCTGTTTTTAATCACTGTAAAGCGCTTTGTGTTGCATTTTTGTATGAAAAGCGCTCTATAAATAAAGTTTGATTGATTGAATGATATCGTGAGCTTTCCCACGATACCGCAATAAATATCGTACCGTGAGACTTGGATATTGTTACACCCCAACTTGAAACCCATGAATTACTTTGACTAAAATGTTCCAAATAGAATAAAATTTGACTCATTCATTTAGTTCGGTCACAGGTTTATTCTGACGTTATTCCAAAGACAGTCATATTTACACAGACCGAAAAGGTGTCGGCTGAACTTGAGCTTATTTTGCCTTTACCCTTTATTCCTCTGTCATAGCAACATCTTAAATCCAGCGAGAGAAAACAAACAAATCAGTAACAGTAGAGCAAAGTACTATAGCACAAACTAAATATCATAATTCATGTATCTGCGCAGAATTAAACATTTAAACTTCTTTTATAAATGAAAGAAAGTGGTGCACAGTGTTAGGTCTTCTCTACGATTGCTCCGCCCCTTTAACAGATACACAAAATCTCATAATCTTTGCTCTGATTTTCTTTTTGATAAATGTGTTCGTAGCTCTGAGCTCATATTGTCTATTTCGGATTTTGAACATATTCTGTAATGATTCTGACTAGACAAGAGTGACTCACGTTACGCATTATTTCAATTACCGGCGTTTTCGTTGCACAAATACGCCTCGAAAAACACATTCTTACAGTAGTGTGAACGGGGTTGCCTCTCCACAGATCTGGAACGTAACTGTGCATAAGATGGAATATTTTAGACGAAGCTAAAACATCCCCAAACAGACAAACAGGTGTCCAACGCTGCGCCAGAACCGTTAAAAAAAAGCACCTGTAACTGTCAAATTGCAGCTTTACAGAGATGGATAAATTTAAAGCTTTATTGTGTAACATTCCAGGCAGAGCAATAAAATAAAAAGTAAAAGTTTGACGGATTAAAGATGCATAATCCTGGTATTTGTCCTGCAGTTCTAAATCGGTTTTCAGTTTGGATGTATTTTGTTGGACGTATATGTTGGTTTAAAGGCTTAGGAGGCCAAACCTGAGCAAGTTACAGGTCAGATCTGTGGAATATTTGGTTTTCTATGTATTTCTGAGCTAGAAAATCAACAACAAATGGAAGGCAGAGCTGTTAAATGTCATATTATGGAGCATTCCAGGCAAAACAATCCATAGAATATCCATAGAAACAACCAAATGTAGCTGAACTTTCTGTTACATAAGGAAGCCTGGCTGAGTGTGTTGCTCTGGTGCAGTGCTAATTGTGAGTGCGTCTCATACCGGCTGCTCTGGGCCCTCCCCTCCCAGCACTCTGAAGCCGAAGCCCGACTCCTGGTTCCTTTTGATGAAAACATCCAAGTCCTTTGTGTTCGGCGCTGCACAAATGACACAAATAGAAATGCGCTTATTTTAAACGTGCACGACAGGCGGCATCACAGACAGCACACATATTTCACTGCAATTTTCATATTCTGAAGAGATAATGAGCCCGGGACCTATTATTAGAGTCAGTGTGGAACAGGCAAAACAAAATGCAGCACAAACATGAGTGAAACAGGCAAAAAAAACACCAAAAACAAAAACAAATACGGTATAATAATGCAGTTCCTAAAGCGTACACCATTTTGAAACTATGATTGATTGGAACAGTGGGAACGCTTACAGCTCAATCGTTCTCCTCATCCTCTCATCATCTCAGGATCTTCTCATTCTCTCATTATCCCCCAAAAAAACACCTACCACCAGCAATTACATGCCGTACAGTTTGAGAACCAATGCATTTCTCTGAAGAAAATACACCACATCTTATCATTTGGTACAAGATGAAAATATGGAGAAGGTCTGAACTTCTCCCAATTTTGTTTTTATTTCGAACACCACAAAATAGAGGACTAATTGTCAGGTTTCAGATGGCCAATCTTTTGTTATTAATTAATTATCCATCCATCCATCCATCTTCTCCCGCTTAATCCGGCTGGGTCGCGGGGGCATTTTAATTAATAAATTAATTAATCTTTGCATTTATACAGCGCCCTTCATGACACCCAAAGCACTTTACAGTTCATTATTCATTCACTCCACACTCAGTGCTGGTCAGTTATTATTGTAGCCACAGCTGCCCTGGGACAGACTGACAGAAGTGAGGCTCCAATCTGCACCATCGGCCCCTCAGACCACCAACATCACTCACACACATCACTTTCATACTAGGCAATGTGGGTGAAGTGTCTTGCCTAAGGACACAATGACAGTTTTTGTGACTGGCGCCCCCCTGTGGCACCTGGAATTCCCAGTGTCTCCCATCCAAGTACTAACCAGGCCCGGCCCTGCTGAGCTTCTGAGATGTGACGGGATCAGGCTTTGACAAGGAGGTATGGCCACAGAAGATAAGATAAGAGGAAGATTTTGTTGTAATATAGCATGGTCTGGGGTTACGCTTCCTATATTTAAGTAGAATTTAATTAAGAGGGAAAACTGTCTCTTGTCCCCCATTTGAGACATTCTAGAATCTGAAACCCACCAATAAATTGTCCCGAGAATTTCGAAAAATAATTAATAGCGTCTCTTTGGATGATGAAAACTTTTAAATGACTGCCGTCCTTCTGAACTGACTGTATAGATTGATAAGAAATGCCGAACTTAAATGAGAGTATTTCAGCCAGGTTTACTCACGCTTACTGTCCAGTATGGCCCTGGACTTGAGGTAGAGCTCGGAGGCGTCCGGTTTCGGGGAGGTGGAGCGCAGGTTGTTGACAGGGACCTGGATGGGGAGCGGGGGCACCTCGATGTGGTTTACGTTCTCCGAGCTGCTGGTCACCTCCGGCCTCGGCACGTGCGGCGCCTGCTGTACGGGCTGAGCCACCGGCAGCACCGCGGGGTGGGGGGTGTTGTGGGGGGTGCTGTGGGGGGTGTTATGGGTGTTAGGGTGGGATCCAGAGTGGGCTCCAGAGTGGTTGGACTGCGGGAGGGACGTCTGCGAGGTGGACTGGGACATTGGAGCGGTGATCTGTAACAGAGAAAAAAATATATTTAAAAAAAACCCAGAAAAGTCTTGACCCTCTAAACATATTTAAAAAAAACAAACCAAAAAAAAGATTAAATGATTTCATACAACATAATGTCATTTACACCTCAGTATAACAGTAGTTTAATATCATTAGCTCTAAAATACAGATTATTCTAAAATTCTGAAGCTTGTTGAAAAGGTCCAACATTCAGTCAAGTCAAGTCAAAATTTATTTCTATAGGAAAAAAAATGCATTTGACCAAAGTGCTGAACCACAGCACAGTGGCCAATCTACACAACACTGTCGTATTTGTACCATTTCATCATCAATACTCAATACAATATTCAATAAATTAGTACTTTTGATGCTAGTAGTTCTATTATGGATTGGTTTCTGGGTTTCATTTATCATAAAAGACATATTTGCATGCATTTTATATAGAGTATAACCCAACTATACAAAATATTTTTTTATTTCACTACTCCTATTTTTAATCACAAGAAAAACTTAACTATCTAACCATAAACTGTCTTCAAAGTCATTATTTTTATGGGCGTATTTATACCATCCGTGTCTCTTTTGTGGTGTAGGGCAGAGACCTGCACCGGGTCGGATACCTGATGGGTGCCTGCAAATAGTTGCTGAAACGGTTTTAACGTTCTGGACTGTTACGGGCGGTATGTGGGCGGGTAGTGATCACACACGGGCGGGTCATGTGCTCTCAATCCTACATCCAGCGCTGCCGGTGGAGACTTTTCCTCTGCTGGATTTGGGATCCAAGAACACAGAACAGAGCTGAAACCAGGACTGAGGATGATCTTAGATAAAATTAAACTTTTATTTTGTGTTAAACTGACATCGGTTGTTTTTTTTACGTTGTTTTTTTCGTTGTTATTGTGCGATTTAGAGCTCAAAGGTTTAGCCCACAAGTTTAACCTACCAGTGATTAGGCGACTACGAAAAGTGGAAAGAAAAGAAAAGAGTGGAGTGTATCGTGTGTTACTAGCTTAAGGTTTAGCGGTGACCTACGATTACCGTTTGTTCGTCGTGTTCGTTGTGACGCGCACGGAAAAAACTAAAGTGCGTCAGTTAGAATGCTTCGAATTTGTGTTTGATTTATCACGGGCACGGGCGGGTAACGGGTGGAATGTTAATAGGTCCGGGCGGGTGTGGATTTAACTCTGATATAGTCACAAGTTTACGGGCGGCTGTGGTGCTGTACTGCACGAGGACTCTGGTATAGGGGCAATAAATATGATAGAGAATAGCATTTTTATAGAAAAGTATGTAAGTTCTGTCATTTTGGCACTTAATTCTAGAGCTGTAGTCGACTAAAGACATTTTTGGTTGACTAAAGACATGTCCTGCTGATTAATTAGTCAACTAAAAAAGGGGCATGACAAAAGCTCTCAAAACTATCATGAGTATCTGAGCCAAATCGCAGTCACAAGAATCCACCTGCAGGGGGAGTTCAAGCAAAAAACAACTATTTATGGACAAAAACGTAGGAAACAATGCATTTATATAAAGACTGAATCATTTTTGAGTTTAATCCGCCTTTTTAAATACCAAAAGTCCCTTCAGCCAACTCACTCACTCACGTCTCCATGTAAAGATGCACTACGTAACTTTTTGCTTGGGGGTCCGTCGCCTGCTTGTTTCTATGGCGATGTCATTAAACAGCTCTACCTCACAATTTCTCAATTAGAGGTGGTTTTATCACTCAAAAATACCTAAAAAACAGGCATTCTGGCTGTGAGCGGGGCTGATTTTCCACAGATCTGACCTGTAACTTGGCGTGGTTTGATCTCCATGAAGATAGAAAAGTTTAATGCCACACTGTGAAACATTCTAGACAAAGCAATAACATCTCCCTGAAGAAAAGCATCTGACAGACCCCGAAAAAGTTATACAAACACCTCTGAATCCCTACTTAATTTGATAAAAACGCGATAAGACTGTTAAACAGATTTGAAACGTTTACTTTTCATAATAATACAAAATCTGACAATCTTTTTATAGTCCTGTGACATTTACTGTATCCCACTCATGAGTCATGTTCTTGCAAATCTGCAGCTTTAGTTATGAGGAAATACACGTGTTTGGTATTACTAATTTGGCAAACTTTTCAATATAGGAAAGTCTATTTACCGCAGCCAAGAGCCCTTATAATCTTTATTATGACAGTAAAGCCCCTGAGACTAAACCTGCCTCTGCTGCACTGAAATAATATAAAAACAAGCTGCTAAACGTGTGTCATCTGAAACGTCCGTGCCAAGAAACCGAACGGCGACACGTTCAGTATCTGAACAGGTTTTAACGGAGGTAGAGGAGGGCGAAACAGACAAAAATGACTTTCTTAATATATTTTTGAGTATCCTGAGGACAATAATATGGCAATCCATCAGAAAAGTACAAAAACGTAGCTGTAAAAGTCTCGGTGTGGGTTTAAGCGTTTGGCAAATGGGAGTCGACAATATAATTAACTGCAAAAGTGAAGAAATATGATGTTATAGTGTAAGATTACAATACAAGTTTATTTCGTTTTTGAGTAGAGCTATGTAACTTTCAGATCTGCTTGTGTCTATAGAGATAGTATTATTGCTTTGCTTTGGAATGTTCCACACTATGGCATTAAGCTTTTCTTCTTTTTTTTTTTTTTGCAACTTTATTTTTATTTGCAGAGAAAAGAGAAAGAATAACAATATAAAACAATAGGAAACTTGAGGTATTGGGAGGAGTATTGGAGTACCACCAGTGCCGAGAAATGTATATAGTGACCAGCAATTATAATTTTAATGTGAACAGAGCAGTGATCCTCAGTGCACTTTGAGAGACTGAGACAGACTCCCATTAGTTACTCAAAATGAAGTGTCAGTTTAAAAAATGTTCATTTGCACCATGTGACTGTAGTTTATCGCATTTTCATCAGATTAGTTCAGTTTGATATTAGTCATTTTGTAGATCTCTCAATAATAACCACCCCACAAACCCCAAAACCACTGGTATTATGTATAAGGTCGATCTCTATTGCTCATAAATCTAATCCACTTCCCCCAGAGCTTCATACATTTTGAGACCTTCAGTCTAATGCAGGGGTGTCAAACTCATTTTGGTCCGGGGGCCGTATGCAGCCTACTTTGATCCCAAAAGGGCCGGATCAGAAAACTCAGTTCTCTCTTCAAGTTATCGTATTTTTCTCCGTGTCTTGTAGTGGTGTTTAAGATTATATTCCTCGAGCAACGCCACTTGTTCCAAACACACTGAGCACAGATTTTCCATTCACCTCTGTCAACAAATAAGAATTAGACAATTTTTCTTGGGAAATCCTGAACTCAGCATCTGCTTTTCTCATTTTTTGACATTTTGCTGATGAGGGTCACGGTCGACAGTCAAAACGATCGTCCTTTAAGAGCGTTTGGAAAGAGGAAAGTCTTCATTTGTGCTGCTCTGGTGGGAGTCGCAACGTACAGAAACGCCGGAGACGCTGCTATGCTAAACAGTGCAGAAAATTAACAGAAAAATCTGAAAATTTTAAGTATTTTAATAGAAAAATCAGCCGAGGGCCAGATTAAAGGTCTTGGAGGGCCGGATCTGGCCCCCGGGCCGCATGTTTGACACATGTGGTCTAATGCAATGGTTCTTAACCTGGGTTCGCGATGACACGCCCCGTTTGGCTGTTATTGGCTGCAGGAAATTTTGTGTCGTGATGGTGTCGTGTAATTTTTTTCTTAATATTTTTCCTTCATACTATGTCGAGCAAAAAAAGAAAGCGGTCAGACGAATATGTGCAATATGGATTCACATGTGTGCACCAATAAAATATATATACCTGTGTTTTGAGTTTGAAAAAAACATATTTTATTTTTCCATTTCCATTTGAAGAAGGGTTTGGTGGAAGCGCATATGAAACAAGTGGGGTTCAGTACCTCCAACAGGGTTAAGAACCACTGATGTAATGTAATATGTTAACTTTTCCATGAGGTAAATATTCTGTATGATGTTTATCCATCGTCGTTGATTTGGAGCAACCGGGTTAAGCCAAAGTTTTGTAATTGCCTTTCGAGCTCCTGTCAGATCGAGCTCATCCTTTTGTACATTATCCGCCATGTTTCCCAGGTACATAACGGTGCAGTCAGTGGGAACGCCGCATCCCAGGACTTTCTGAAGCAGTTTGTTGGTATCTGACCAAACCGCTTGGATCTTTGGAAAAGTCGCCATTAAGCATTAACATCATTATGAGTGTTTTCAAAGCTAAAAAATACCTTGAAAAACATGCATTCTTACTTGATTTACGCGTTTGTCTCCATGGAGATTGATACTGTATGTTTAATGCCAGATTGTGGGACATGACAGGCAAAGCAATGACATCTCCATGGAGACGGCAGCTGGCAGACACTCCACTAGAAAAGTTACAGAGCTCCACCTTTAAATCAGCTCTTTTTTAATCTTAATTTTGTACTGGGAAATAATACAAATCTAAACTAAAACATGGCAGAAATGTGTATAGGAAGTAAAGAAATGTTCTGCTTACCGGTTTTAGAGACTTGACTGGAGAAGTCTGACCTGTTGAAACAGAAAAAGGAAATTATTATAATGAGCAAAGTGACCATAATAATACAATGGCTGACCAGTACTTCCCATTTAATTATTACCCTCCACAATCAACTACAGAGAAACAACAATGTGAAACTTTTCCTGTAGATTAACGACAATAATGACAAAACAATAATATACATATTTTATTTTCATGTGGAAATGTTTGCACTGTTTTAAACCTGAATGGACAGGATCATTGTAATTGTATTAAATATTATGTAATCCTGTATAGGTAAATTATGAGGCTGTATTCATCTTTATTCTGCCTTTTTACCACTATTAAAGAAATAGTGATCAAAATACGACTTTATCAAACTTAACTCCAGAGTTTTGATGTTAAATTATATGAAGTATGAGCTCAGTGAATGAATTATTACTGTAATAAGGCATTGGGATAGTTGCTGTTTTTAGTGTGACCCTTGTGTAGTGTTGAGGGTGCGTTTCCACTTAACAAATGACAGAATAATATGGACTAAACTGGGACTAAAGCAGGACTGGAACAGGATTAAACCAGGACTACCCCGGGACTAGAACAGGAGTAAAGCAGGATTTAGCACAGGATTAAACCGAGACTAGAACATGATTAAACCGGGACTAGAACATGATTAAACCAGGACTAGAACAGGATTAAACCAGGACTAGAACAGGATTAAACCAGGACTACACCGGGACTAGAACAGGAGTAAAGCAGGATTTAGCACAGGATTAAACTGGGACTAGAACAGGACTAAACCAAGCCTAGAAAAGGATTAAACCAGGACTAGAACAGGACTAGAAAAGGATTAAACCAGGACTAGAACAGGACTAGAGCAGGACTAAGCCAAGACTAGAACAGAACAAAATGAGAACTAGAACATGATTAAACCAGGACTAGGACAGGATTAAACCAAAACTAAACCGGGACTAGAACAGGACTAAACCAAGACTACACAGAGACTAGAACAGGACTAAAGCAGCACTAGACCAGAACTAAACCAGAACTAGAACAGGATTAAGACAGGATGAGAACAGGATTAAACCAGGACTAGAACAGGATTTGAACAGGACTAAAACAGGACTAGAACAGGATTTGAACAGGACTAAAACAGGACTAGAACAGGATTAAATCAGGATTAGGACAGGATTTGAACAGGACTAAACCAGGACTAGAAAACTATTAAACCAGGACTAGGACAGGACTAGAGCAGGACTAAAGCAGGACTAGAACAGGATTTAACCAGGACTAGAACAGGACTAGAGCAGGACTAAAGCAGGACTAGAACAGGATTAAACCAGGACTAGAACAGGACTAAACCAAGACTACACAGAGACTAGAACAGGACTAAAGCAGAACTAGAACAGAGCTAAACCAGAACTAGAACAGGATTAAGCCAGGACTCGAACAGGACTTGAGCAGGACTAAACCAAGACTAGAACAGGATTAAACCAGGACTAGAACAGGATTAAACCAGGACTAGAACAGGATTAAACCAGGACTACACCGGGACTAGAACAGGACTAAAGCAGGATGAGAACAGGATTAAACCAGGACTAGAACAGGATTTGAACAGGACTAAAACAGGACTAGAACAGGATTTGAACAGGACTAAAACAGGACTAGAACAGGATTAAACCAGGACTAGAACAGGACTAGAACAGGATTAAACCAGAACTAGAACAGGATTAAACCAGGACTAGCACAGGATTTGAACAGGAATAAAACAGGACTAGAACAGGATTAAACCAGGACTAGAACAGGATTAAACCAGAACTAGAACAGGATTAAATCAGGACTAGCACAGGATTTGAACAGGAATAAAACAGGACTAGAACAGGATTAAACCAGGACTAGGACAGGACTGGAGCAGGACTAAAGCAGGATGAGAACAGGATTAAACCAGAAAAAGCAGTATTACAAATGACATAATAATATGGGCTAAACTGGAACTGAAACCGGGACTAGACTAGAACAGATATAAACCAGGACTAGACCAGGACTAATGCAGGACTAGACCAGGACTAAAGCAGGACTAGAACAGGATTAAACCAGGTAAAGCAGTACTACAAATGACATAATAATATAGACTAAACCAGGACTAGACCAGGACTAATGCAGGACTAGAGCAAGACTAAAACAGGACAAGAACAGAACTAAACCATAACTAGAACAGGGCTAGAACAGGGCTACAATAGGCCTAAAAAAAAGTAAACCAGGATTAAACCAGGACTAGAACAGAACTAAATCCAAACTAAACCAGGACAAGAACAGAACTAAACCAGAACTAGAACAGGGCTACAATAGCCCTAAAAAAAGTAAACCATAATTAAACCAGGACTAGAACAGAACTAAATCCAAACTAAACCAGGACTAGAACAGGACTTACTCAGCTCTGGATCAGGCTTAAACTGGGCTGCTGTCCTGGTTTGGTGTTTGGAGTCAAAACACCAAACCAGACCAACGTAAACCACCCTGAACTGTGACGCAGCCTTTCCAGCAGGGGGCAGTACAAACCAATTTAAAGCGCACGTACTGTCGCCAGCGCCAGAGCTCTGTGAGAAAAACAGACTTGACCCTAAAGCCACAAGAAAACACGCACTTCTGTCAGCAAACCAAGGCAAATGTTTGTTATTCTTCAGAAATGCGTCAGTCCCTCACCTCTCCTCTCCTCTCCAAGTTACTTTCTAATGGAATCAGACTCAACATTGTTTTGAATGCGGTTTGACCACAGGATTCTGGGAGATTTGATTAATGTACTGTAAATGCCATTGGTGGAGAGAGAAATGCCATAGCCAGCACATGTTCCTGTCGTTCTAACATAACAAGCGCAGACTGATAATGTCCTTTCATTTATGTATAGAACCATCATTTCATTTGACATTTCGTTTGGGAGTCGCTTTAAAGGTCCTATAGCGATTATGCATTATTCAGAGTTTTTCAGCTACTTTGGGCCTGTATATGACTTGAAATAATGTAGGAGTTATTCAAAAGCCTTACTTAATCTGCAAATGGATTATATAAAACAGCAAAATAGGACACCAGGACGGCATCTGCTAATGTATTGAAAAGTGAATAGTGTCAAAATTGTGAAAAATGCAAAGTGGAGATCGTTTAACTGACATAACTGGTGAATGAGTAGGGATTTTAAAAACATGAAGGAGCTTTAACGTGCTGACAAATATTAGAAAAGCGAATATTTGGTCAAGACGTAAACAATTTTGTTTTCTTTCTTTCTTTCTTTAAAGGAAAGGTCAACATGTAACAGTAAAGTCGCACATAGACTGGCAGGGCTCAGATCAAGAACTGTTTTTCAGCTGGTTCCTATTACAAAATTACAAGTACTTTGTAATTATAAGTACTTTGAGTGCACAGACAATTATAAAGTGCATATTTAACAAGATACGAGTGCATGAGATGATAAAATTCAATTATAAAGTGCTAATTTAACAAGATACGAGTGCGTGAGATGGTGAAATTCAATTATAAAGTGCATATTTAACAAGATAACAGACAAGCAAGTGGCGGCAACAGGCTAAGTTACAGGTCAGATCTGTGGAGAGGCAACCCCGCTCACTGGAATGCATGTTTTTTCAATGGGTTTTAAACATCTACACACATTGACTCAAATCATTTGGATCATTTCAGCTCTGGATTTGCCTGTCTCTGCTGAACTAAACTTCCACTTCATGACATCACAAGGTGGAACAGAGCATTTTGAGCTTTGGAGATGTAGATGGACAAATATGAAATGAAACAAAACAGAACTGCAGGTATGTTTTTGATGAAGTTTTTAACATATCGAGTCCATTTTGTGTAAAATAGGATCTTTTATTATTATTTATTAGTTTATTTGACAAGGAGAGTACGGTACACATTAATAAACATTTCTGTAAATGCGTCAGTGTTAGAATCCTTTCTTGCAAAGGTGTAGTTCAGATGAACACCCATCATGCACTGGGACCAGCAGAGTTCTAATGTGTACAATGTTGCTTTGACTGAAGCCGGGTTTTGAGTCTTGAAGGTGTTATATGTGGGGCATTCTCTGATGGTCAGTGGGATCCAGATGTTACAAGTGAGAGAACAGACTGCCTGAAGGTGCTCCGTCTGTAGGGCACTTCAGTCTCCTCTGACCACAGACCCAGTGGCTCTACCTGTATTTCATTTAAGTTTTATAAATTCTCTTAATGGAGGTGGTGCAAGTCCATGGAGCATTTTGTATATTGAACAACCATATCTGAAATATTTTAAATGATCAAAGCTCAAAAGTTTGTATGTTTCCAGAATGTGACAGTGGTGGTATGAAATAGGCTATCTAGCAAATATTTTTAATGCTCGTTTATTATACCGGTCTAAATGCAGTTTCATTTGTGAGTGACCAGTTTATGAAGAGAAGAACAATACTCCATAGCCTGCAGAAACCTCCTAGCTGCCTCGGTTGACATTGATGGTCGGATGTATCTGAAATTGTGAAGGTTGAAATGAATTGTTTTAGAAATTTTCTTGATATGATTTTTGAAAGTGAGAGAGGAAGGGATCTTTATATCCATACAGTGAAACATTCCAAACAACACAATTTCCACAGTTCCAAACATTTCCCACTTACTAACGCCATCGGCACGTCGTAATCCTCGAAGCTCCACCAGAAAAGTTCCACATGACCTCTTTAACATAATCCAGCCCCTTTAAGCTAATGTCAAAGCCACCTGAGGGGAAGTACACGCCTCTAGTGCAAATGCATGAATCAGATTTACTGAGAGGCGAGCGCATGAGCCGAGAACATAAAAGACGTGGAGGTTCGCCCACACGGTTAGGCTGTTAGCGCACCGACGATGAGAGCCCCGAGAGCTGGGAGCACAGCTGACTGCATCTGAATGTGGGAGATGGGAAACCAGGGCTGGTGCAGTGCAGTCAAGTCAAAGGAAAGGAAGATGTAAGAAGGCCACAATTATTCTCTATTCTCCTGTCCTCCTATTCTACGATGCCTCTGTTCTTTAAAGTGCTCAGAAGAGATATGGAGTGTTTTCACGGTACCGACGCCGACTGATCCAGAGCAACCGACGGCCAATAAACTGAGCCGGGTGGATGTGTATTTTCCCCAAATTATGTCATTTAAATTAAAAAATTCCCATAGCCCTTTTTTTACTACAAACCTATAAAAGAGTCAAGTAATTACATTTTGCGCAGTTTTCTCTTCGCATTAAAGTGTTGAAATAAAGCTTTATGTGGAGGCTTGAGGCAGCAGGTCGTCCAAAATAAAATATCGACCTGATTTAATACGCAAAAAAAGTCCAAATATCTCCAGTGCTTATGACAGGTGTTCAGGTTTTTTTTTATTCTGACTTGTTTGTTGGGATAGTACATGTGGTAAATATTTATCATAGTTTTACCTCAGTTAAGTATGGAAGCCTATGTCTGCCAATAAAAGAAAAAAGATGGTTATGTTAAGTCAAAATTATGAGATAAAATTAGGACTTTGTATCTCATAATTTTTCCTTTTTAATTTCATCATTTTGACTTTTTATTTCATAATTATGACTTTATCTCATAATTTTGACTTTTTATCTCATAATTTAGACTTTTTAATATAATAATTTTTACTTTTTTATTTCATAATTTTGACTTTTTATCTTATAATTTCAACTTTTTATCTCGTAATTATGACTTTTTATCTCATAATTATGACTATTTCATAATTTTGACTTTTTATCTCATAATTTTTACTTTTTTATCTCATAATTTTTACTTTTTATCTTATAATTTCAACTTTTTATCTCGTAATTATGACTTTTTTATCTCATAATTATGACTATTTCATAATTTTGACTTTTTATCTCATAATTTTGACTTTTTATCTCATAATTATGACTTTTTATCTCATAATTATGACTTTATTATTTCATAATTTTGACTTTTTATCTCATAATTTAGATTTTTTAATCTCATAATTTCTACTTTTTATCTCATAATTATGACTTTTTATCTCATAATGTTGACTTTTTAACTCATAATTTCAAATTTCAACATCTTGATTACGACTGTGTATCTCATAATTTAATTTTTTTTTTATCTCAAAATTTAGACTTAATAACGATATTTCTTCTTTTAGCTGGCGGAAATAGGCTTCCATAGGTTAAGTGTCAATTTGTAGGGAAAAAAAGTTGAGAAGAAAAGTAAGTGGGGAGTTCTTAAGAATATGTCCATGTCTATGTCATCAACACTGAATATTCTATCCAAAATACAAGGAAAAATTATACACAAGGAAGGCATTTTTTTTTTGACAGTTTGGTTGAATTTTACTTGTGAAAGATCCTTTTTTTTCTGTTTTGTTGTTTATCACAATAAAATGACCAAATAAAGAAAGTGTCAGTCTTTGTGTCTGTCTGATGCGATGACCATCTTGTGATGACATCCGCTGCTGTTGCTCAAGTTGCATCTGACCCGCTTTTATTTTCTTTCTATGTATTTCTATGGGTCTTGGGCAGCAGATATGACAAACGTAGGCATAAATCACTCTATTTTATTTATTATAATCAACTGAATTGTTGCTTCATTATGTGTTTTTGGATGTATGCTATTGTTATGCTTTTTGTATTGTTCATATATTATTATTATTATTATTATTACTAGTCACAATTAGACTAGCACAAATAAATGATAACACATGTATTTTGTAAAATGAAGGCGTTGCATATAAACTCCCCCTGCGTTTTTCTACTTTTATCTTTAACTTTTTGTTAATTCTGCAAACTTAAATAATGCAAAACTGTTGAACTACAGATATTTACCACAGCGACTATCCCACCGAGCCCAGTAAGAATTAAAAAAGATGGAAACGTGTCATACGCACTTTAATCTGAGACTGACTCATCCCTGTGAATGTCCTTCTTCGGGAAGGCGCCTGCTGAGACAGAGTTACTGTGGAGCCGAGCGTGAAATTGCTTTATTTAACATTGGGAGGACCTGTGTGTGTGTGAGCGTGGTAATTCTTTTATCCTGGTTAATTTTATACATTGTTTTCATTGCGTCATATGAGGAGAGGCGAGCTGCTTATGTTCACTTTAAATAGAGGACGAACTCATGCAGTCCTTGAGTCATCCCTGTGTGATTCATGAAACCAAAGTGTTTTCTGGTGAAGACATCAGGTCTGAAGAAAACACTGATGAAAGCTGAGATGGGCAATACTGATAAAAATGAGTATCTGGAGAACAATATTCAGCTAACAGTTAAAGTGCCCATATTATGCTATTTTCTGCTCTGTAATAATGTTTCCTCATCACAAACAAACCTTGAGTTATGTTTAGTTTTAATCACATATTTTCTTTATACACAAGCACTGCATATTTAGGCTGGCTTCCTCTCTCAAATGGAAAATACCACCATGCTGTGATGTCATGTGGTAATACAGGAAGTGCTCCACTCAATTACAAAGTCAAAAGGTCCACTTACCAAATTTACAGAGTTTCCAGGGGCCGAAAAAGTGACGGTGGATTTCCAAACTTAGAACTTCTAACAGAAAAATGTAGTAAATCCACATGGAACATTTGAACTATGCACAAAGTTTTGTCTGTTCTGTCCGAATCAGTGTGAAAAGGCCGAATTATCAAAAAAATTTTAACGACGCAGACAGCGAGGGGGAAGCGACGCAGACAATAAGGGCTGTGATTGGTCCTCTCGACCCCCGCTCTACATACATTTACGGTACTCCACTCAACATATACATATACAGTGTTTAATGCAGCTTTGCGAACATTTGTTTACGAAAGGAAACTTAAAACCGCATGGCTCATTTGCATAAGTGGCGAGAGGACCTCTAGGCTTGTGTGTCAGTATCTGCTGCTCCCATTCCTCCTGCACCACTTTCACTGTTGCTCTACTGCACATGTCTCCTGCGGAAAGAGCCGCTGTTCTGTCTGGTATCAGTCGATCACACCGATACTTCTGACCCACTGAAAAAAACGGTAATTAAGCAACAGAAAGAACGTTTGGAGTGAGCTAGAAACTTATGAGGGACTGGCGAAAGACAGGGATAGAGAACACAGCTTCACGGCAAAGCACATGCAAATGAAATACTGCATGGATCCGGAACCACCACGAAAAAAAAGATAGAGAGAGATTTTTGTCTTGGTCCGGATGTCATTGCAATTGGGTCCGGATCCTGACTGGAGTCCACCAATTTAGTACCTCTGCTATACACCTTCACGAGAATCATTTGGAGAATTTCAGTCCTGGAATTGCAAATCACAACTGAACAAAAGGTAAAAGGAGCTGTTGACTTGAAAACTACCACTTCATGACATCACAAGGTGGAACGGAGCATTTTGAGCTTTGGAGATGTAGACAGACAAATAAAGGGTTACTCAAACATTTGTGAATGAAATAAAACATAACTCCAGGTATGTTTTAGATGAGGTAAAAGCATTATAACATGATCAGTTCATTTTGTACAAAAGAGACTTGTACATATACATTTATATAATTATGCCTTACTTCAGATGAGTCTCTTGCTATTTCTGCTACTTATTTTGAATCTGTTAACACTATTTATATTTTATCTCTTTGTTATTATATTATATTATGATGTGTGAGCTACAGTGTCCAAGTAATTTCCCTTGTGCATGAATAAAGTTTACCAAAGTCTGAGCTTCCTATCTATCCTGAAAAAAAAAGAATCGCAAATTTTACTTTCAGGTAATATCACCCAGTCCTATTCCTTTGTGCATCTGACACTTTTAAACCCGTGTTACTAAAATATGACAGGATACGAGACGCCAAACTATCCCGAACGTCAACAGAACTAAATAGCAGAAGCCGACATTAGAATATTATCAGACTTACCTCCTCTGAGCACCAGCACATGCACCTCACTGCCCACGGGGAGGTCCTTGAGGATGTCCACCACCTGAGAGTGACTGAGGGTCTGCACGTTCTGCCTGTTTATCTCCTTGATCACGTCACCCTTGAGCAGCCCGCGGCACCACTGAGCGTCCAGGATCATCTTCACCTTCTGGCCCAGGGGGCAGTCTGCGATGGCGAAACCGAATCCTCCGGGCCCTTTGACCAGGGGCACGCTGACCAGCTCGGGCTGCAGCAGCGTGGGGTCCGGCCCGTCATTGTGGGGAGGGGCGTGGTGGTGCGCGTGGTGGTGGTGGTGGTGGTGGCGCCCTCCGTTGGTCATGGGGGGCACAGCAGCGGAGGATTGTCTGGACAGTGTGGCTCCGTCTATGCCTGTCATGAGAACATATTGTGAAGTGAGATATATGGCTTAAAGGTGCATTGTAGGGATGCACCGATACCGCTTTTTTGAAAATCGATATGAGTACGAGTATCATTTCTGTAGTTGCCAATACCCAGTACCGATACTGATACTTTACAAATCTTACAAATGCACAAGCGCAAAAAATATATATTTATTAAATCTGGAAAAAATACAAAAAAAACATGATATTCCCTCTCTACCCACAGGCTGTCTCCCTAAGAAGAACTTTGAACTTTTTTTCATTTCATGATTATTATTTAATTTAGCTTTGATTGAGAGTGAGAAACGTAATTAAATTTTTTCATATGGGGATATGAAAAATTGACAATAAACTTTTTGAATCTTGATCATGTGTTTAATGCAGCTTTGCGCACTTTTGGTTACATTTTACAGAAACAAAACTTAAAACCGCATGGCTCATTTGCATACAGTACAAGTACTGAAAAAAACAGCTTGTGCGCTGATGTGTTCAGCATCTGTCGGGCTAAAGAACACGACTCAGTGGAATATGAGTGTTCTTTCTGTGACAGAGGATGTTCTGCTGATGGTGAGTCTGGCCTGTGCGTATATCACGTTGGAGATGGTTCATGTTAAACTTTTCAGAGATCACACGAGTGCAGCAGCTCTTTCACTGATTTCACTACAGTCACTTTATTTATGTTGCTCTGGTTTTTCATAACTGTGATTTTGGCTTATTCAGGACACTGAAACCGGAATACTGCGGAATGTGTCATGTAATAGTGGTATCGGTGCGTGGTATCGGCAAATGTTTAACGAGTATGAATATATTATGGAAGTATCAGGCCGATACCTGATACCAGTATCGGTATCGGTACATCCCTAGTGCATTGTGTAACTTTTCCAATGGAGGGTCCACCAAATGCTTGTTGTCGCTTTATCTGGAATGTTTCACAGTGTGGTATTAAACCTTTCTATCTTCATGGAGACCAAACCAGACCAAGATACAGGTCAGATCTATGGAGAGGCGACCCCGCTCACAGAATGCCTGTTTTTCTAGGTATTTTTGAGCTGTAAAACCACCTGTAAATGAATAAATGACAGGCAGAGCTGTTTAATGTCATACTGTGGAACATTCCAGGCAGAGAAATGACATATATATTTACACATACACAATGCTTTCTAAAGAAAACTGGGATGGGATTTAATACATTTTCTGTCCACGTCTTTTCAAGTGTAAAGATAAAATATACTAAATGTACTTTAAGTGTACTGGAGACATGTACACTGAACTGCTCTAAATAAAAAAAAGAAAATGACATAGTAATTCTGGTGCCAGTCCTACCCTCGGTGTTGTAGTCCTGGGGGGTCAAGTTGGGCGAGGGGGAGGGCTCTTTGGGTACAAGCTGCCCGGGTGCCTCCTCGGTGCTGGTGTCCTCCGGCAGAGGGTAGCCCCGGCACAGAACCATGTCCACGTACTGGTTTATGGGGATGGACTGAAACATCTGCACCACATCTGCATGAGTCTTCCCCAGAACACACAGCCCGTTAATGTCCACAATCACATCGCCTGAAAAAGACAAAGGAAAAAATCAGTTTGTTTATTTTATTTATTTGAACAGGACAGCATGTATTCACTGACCGCAAGTTCTGTAATTATAGTGGCTCAGAGCTAGTTTTAACCCTACAGTCCAGTATAGGCCTTATTAGTTCAAGATGCACTATGCAACATTTGTGGAGAAGGGTAAATCACCTGGTTCTCTCTAAAAGATGACAATATTTACAGGTCTGGAACTGATCTCTTCTGCAAAAGGACATAATATCTGTATCCAAACACTCTTGCTTACGAAATTTGTATTCAATAACGGGCGTCTGTATTGCTCAGAAAATACCTTGAAAAATATGTATTCCTGCCATGAGAGGGGTCACCTCCACACAAACGTGACCAGTAAATCTGTCTAATGGTGTTATCTGCTTGTCTCCATGGTGATACAGAGATATTTTGTGTTTTGTGTAAAGGTCAAACTAGCAGTTAAAGGGGAACTCCAGCACATTTGAAGCTAAAGTCCGTTGCTAGAGGTGGTCGAATTCTGTCAGAAGCCAAAATACGGCACAGATCAGTGTTGCCTCGGCAGAGATTTCGCTGTGACAGTGAGTCTGTCAAGGCAACAAACTAGTGTAAAGATGGGGGCAAGTTCTTAACTTCCACACACACCAATTTGCACTGAAGAAGCTTAACACCACTTTCTAACCCATCTTACAACAGCCACGAGTCTAACAAACAAAACACTCTGCCTGGCTCACTCATTAGTGTCTGGAAACGTTATAAAACATTTTTATAAGCCTTACCATTAGCTTGTTGATTTCCCACTGCACATGCCAAAGCCCAAAAGACTCGATCATCGATGTTGTTTCTAATCACATTTATTTACGAGTGAATTATATTTTTTGAAAACTCTAAAAAAAAAAAAACATTCCCAAACCATTTTCTTTCAGAAATGTTCAGTTTCTATTGTTCTTCACTGTCAGTAGTCGATTCTCACTTGTCGCTAGTCGGCACTCGAGTCTTTTGGGCTTTCACATGTGCAGTGGGAAATCAACAAGGTAAGTCTAAGGCTGCTTATAAAGTTGTTTTATAACGTTTCCAGACACTAATGAGTGAGTCAGGCAGAGCGTTTTGTTTGTTAGACTCGTGGTTGTTGTAAGATTGGTTAAGATTGGTGGTGTTAAGCTTCTTCAGTGTAAAAACTGGTGTGCGGGAAAGCTAGGAACTTGCCCCATCACTGCACTAGTTTGTTTTCTTGACAGACTCACTACCACAGTGAGATCTCTGCCGAGGCAACACTGATCTGTGCCTTTTTTTTGGCTTCTGACAGTATTCGACCACCTCTAGCAACAGACTTTAGCTTCAAACGTGCCGGAGTTCCCCTTTAACTGTTGCTAAAATGTTGTAGTGTATGATAGGAGTTCATGAAATATACTTGTCTCAAATAAACTTAAATAAATATCATCATGGAGACAAGCAGGTGGTAAAAGTTACATTGTGCAGCTTTAAAATATAAAGTATATTTTTTGTTGTGTGAAATTCACAGCACAATCGTGTCTCTCTCTTTAAAGCTTTCATCTCGTCTGTATAAAGCAGCAGCCCACAGCCCCTGGCCTGGGTCAGATGGCCGCAGATGCCCTGAAATGCTGACGGTGGACTGGCTCCAGGCCAGACTCAGCCCACCAACACACGATCAATACACTCTGCAGCATCACTCCTGAAATGAGCTCTATATCACACACAGAGGCCAAGAGAAACACGCAACCAGCCTCAAGGATCAGAGGCGCTCTAGTAGAACTCTAGTATAGTAGTATATACAGTCTACACAGTGCTATAACACAACTAAATTAATTACTTGTTGTATAACTAATTCCCTCACTGTCACAGAAACAGACATTAAAAACTGAAAATGATTAGACTGTTCACATGCAGCACAGAGCACAGAGCAATCAATACTGGAGTAATGGGAATCCTGACTGCTTCAGTCACATCACTCAGATCCTTTTGTTCACTATTGGTGCACATGCTTTAACATAAGCTCATAAGTCATCAAGACGTTTATTGTCAACTTTTAATGGGACACTTGCTTAGCATGTAAACAACACTAAGATGTATATGTTATTGCCACTAGAAATCATTTGTTCTCTGCATTTGACCCGTCCTTCAGTGCCACAGGGACGATTGCTGTGGTTGATGGTAGTAAAGCCACAATTTTATTTACTGCTTATTTGATAGGAACACATACAATAAACATAGATCTTGTGTCAAAATGATCTGATGCATGTATCACAGTGTTTATATCCATGGCTAATTCACAACATCTGTGCCTTGAAGGGCTTTTAACAGTTATGTTAAATGAATAGTTGAAAATTAACAGTAAATACAATAAAATGTCCAGAGACCAGTTAGCACTAATAAACGTTCATGTGGTAAATACACAGATACTCCAGTTCACACCTATGCACACCTCACACACACACATGCACATTTCATTTCATTTGACATGGTTGCACTGCTGTTGCTCCATGAGCCAGGCCACTACTGTAGCTGCCCTGGTGTAGACTGATGTTAGCAAAGCTGCCAATCTGCACCATCAGCTCCTCCAAGCACCAACTCTCTCCAACACACTGCTCACTAGGTTAAGGTAGGTCAAGGCACTTGGCCTTGTGTGATGTGTGATGTGTCCTGCTTAAGCACAAAACATCAGCCTCCACTTTAGCACCTGATATTCTCAGCGGTCTCCCATCCAAGAGCTAATCAGGCCTGGCCTTGCTTAGCCGCAGAGATCTGACAAGCTCAGCCATAAGTTAGACTGGAAGGAGTCTGAGGTTTAGGCTGGTGGTACTTGGAAAGCCAAACATGATCTTTGATGGAACTTGGGATGAAAAGTGTGAGGACCACTATTTTAAACCATATATCAGAATATCTCTGTTCAGTATAAGTCTTTTTAAAATATAATTCTTCATCTTCAGTATATAGAAGTGACTAAGGGAGTGTGAAATCAGCCATAGCGTTTGTCTGTGGTTAGCGGTTACAGGGGAAGATTTGGCGCCAAGTTCGACAGTATATTAGGAATAGGAATTTATTTACAGACAAAATAACAAATCACAAGCAGAATCATGAAGAGGGGGTTAATATAAACATTTTAAGACCAAAACGAGCTAGAATTGATGGAGCCGGAAGCGCCCCCTGATGCTCACTTCCTTATTCAGAAAGTGATGAATAGCAGGTCAGTTATGTCCAGACTACGGTCTAAACCCTACCTGAGGCGATCTTGTTGTCATGCGCCGCGGGTCCATCTGGCAGAACGTTCTTGACCTGTAGGAACTCGTCTGGACGGTCTCCTCCGATGATGGTGAAGCCGAAGCCCTGGGAGCTCTTCCTCAGTGACGTGTGCAACATGGAGCCCTGCAGCTGTGAGGGGTCCCGGGTGAAGCCCCGCCCACGCACACGAGGAGGAGACGGCTCTTCTGAAGGAGACACGACACAGGACACACAAGGTCAAGGGACTAAACTGTCACCTTCACTTGTTTTAGTCGACCCAACATTTTTATCAGTCAAATAATTGGCATTAAACCTGTATGTCTATCAAGCATGTAATGCCAAAAGGACAAGCTACAGGTTAGATCTGTGGAGAGGCAAGCCCAGTCAGTATAAATCCGTATTTTTCAAGTTTAGCTTTTAGCAATAAAAACACCTTTAACTGAATATGTGCAAGATAAATAGTTGTAATGCCATACTGTGGAAAATGACAGGGAAGGCAATAACATTGGCTCCCTGTGAGTTTCAGGATCGATTTTAAAGTTCTTTTAGTGTTTTTTAAATGTCTTAATGGTCTTGGCCCTTCTTATCTTTCAGAATTAATTTTACCCTACGAACGGAGAGGCACCTTTTCAGTACTCCAGCCCTCATCTATGGAACTGCCTGCCGAAGGAGCTTAGGGCTGCAGAGAACTTTCATGTTTTTAAGAGTAGGCTCAAGACTCACCTTTTTAGCTTCGCTTTTGATTGAAATTTTATACTTTTACTTGTTTATATTATATACATTTTATTATATTTATTTATTTTAGACATATTTTTAGGATTTCCAGTGTTTCCTCAGCAGGAGCCCTCTGCACCAGGAGCGGTGGTCAGTTGTAGCTGCCGGGGTAGCACCCGTGGGCCCTTGGTGGAGGGATGGTGCTTGGGCCCCGTCTCCCCCTGGGCCCTACAGCGCTCCCTGGTGGCGGCGGACGGCTCTGCTCCTGGTGTAGACGGCTCCTCTGCTTTCTCCACTGGTTCACCTGTACCCAGCCTCATGTTTACTTTGTATTTTAGAATGTTCATATGTGTGTGAGTGTGTGTGTGTTTGGTTGTGTGTGGTCGGGCAGCTGTGGGGTTGAGTGGGTGGGTGGAAGGAAATGTGGGATTGTTTTTAATCACTGCACACCACATTTTTTGTATGAAAATCGCTTTATAAATAAACTTTGATTGACGGATAACATCCCGATTGAGACAAGCAGATGACTGACCTTCATCTACCAGAAAAGGCAACAGGTAGAGGCTGCTTCCTCAGTTCTGGTTAGAATGCTGGATTATGCTAATTTGACCCCACTCCCAAGTCTATTTCAATAGGCCTAGCTGGCAACAGAAACTGTAAACAAGTAAGGTTAGTTTCTAAGTAATTGGGGGATCTAACGCCTCCCTCTTACAGGCAAATATAAGTCAGTGTCCTCCAGCATTCTGACCAGAACTGAAGAAGCAGCTTGGATGAGCGGCGAAACGTCTTCTATCAAAAACTCTTGTCCAGTTGAGAAATTAAACTCTACCTGTTGCCTTGGATTCTACCTGGACGAATGAGGGATTCTACACACGTATACCAGAAAAATACATATTGTACCTTGTAAATGCAAGGATTTTAGTGTGATACATTTTTAGTTGTTTTATTGCTTTTTAAAAAACGTCCTTTGTGTTAATATGAAATCTACTGCATTTGTCTAAACAATGAATATGCATATTGGGTATAGTCAGATATTGCAGGATAATTCTCCTCATCCTCCTTCCCTACATCAGACTGGAGACTAAAATCCCTATAAGCGATGTAGCTGTCGTCTGAAACAAGCCGGAGTTTATTTGGCAGTCTTTGAGCATGTGGGCACAAGTTGTCAGTTGTGATCACACTCGACTCGGTGAGATAATGTAGTGAGAAAACGATCTTTGGGGTGACGGGAAACTGAGAAAAAAACTTAAAAAACAAGCCATAAATTTCCATCTGTTTCCATCATAACAGCCCCCCACTGAGCGCAGTCTGACAGCTCGTCACTCAACGCCTCGTAATTACACTGTCAAAACAACAGTGCAAAGTCAAACAGTTCAAACTATTCACATACAGCTACAAGCACGTCTGTATAAAGCAATATGCATTCTACTGCGCTCGCATTAACAAAACTACAGGCTTTTATTTACTGTGACGGCTGCTGGAGTGTTTAGAGGTGATTTCAAACAATAATAATGCAATAGTCTTATATAGCGCTTTTCTAGACGCTCAAAATCACATTACAGTCTGGTGCGTTCTTCATTCACTCCACACCCGGCAATGGTAAACTACTGTTGTACCCACAGCTGCAATAGGTTCTATACACGGTTATGTCACAAACCAGGAAGACGTTTGGAAAGCTGTGACGACGACTTCCGGTAGTTACCGACACTGGGCTCGCCGACTGACTGCGATAAAACCCACTGAAGTTCTAAAGGAAATTAAAATATTGTGTGATTATTTTATCTTCTTTGGTCTCCAGCACGTTTGAAGCTAAAGTCCATTTTTTAGAGTTGGTCGAATACTGTCAGAAGCCAAAAACGGCACAGATCAGTGTTGCTTTGGTGGAGATCTCACTGTGGCAGTGAGTCTGTCAAGGAAACAAGTTAGCATAGTGAATTGGGCAAGTTCTTAACTTCTACGTAAAATGCCAATTTGCTTCACACTGAAGAAGCTCAATGCTACTTTAACCCATCTTACAACAGCCACAAGTCTAACAAACAAAACACTCTGCCTGGTTCACTCATTAGTGTCTGGAAACATTAGAAAACAATTTTCTAAGCAGCCTTAGCCTTACCTTTGTCGCTTTCCCACTGCGCATGCGAAAGCCCAAAAGACTTGATTGACGAATCCAGTGGCGGCGAGAGGCTTGAGCCAGAAGCCAGAATGGTTCGGGACTGTATTTTTTTTAGCGTTTTCAAAAAATTAAATTCACTCGTAAATAAATGGGATTAGAAACAACATCTGCGATCGAGTCTTTTGGGCTTTCGCAATGTGCAGTGGGAAATTGACACAGTAATGCTAAGGCTGCTTATAAAGTTGTTTTCTAACGTTTCCAGACAGTAATGAGTGAACCAGGCAGAGCATTTTGTTTGTTAGACTCGTGGCTGTTCTAAAAATGGTTAAAGTGGTGTTAAGCCTCTTCTGTGCAAATTGGTGTTTTACGTGGAAGTTAAGAACTTGCCCAATTCACTACACTAGCTTGTTGCCTTGACAGTCTCACTGCCACAGCGAGATCTCCGCCTCCGCCTCACTGATCTGTGCCATTTTTTTGGCTTCTGACAGTATTCAACCACCTCTAGCGATGGACTTTAGCTTCAAACGTGCCGGAGTTCCCCTTTAAAGACCCTTCAAATCAAATTCTTCTGTTCCCTTTTGCTTGATAATCTTGTCAGGGAGTAATCTTGTCGGGAAGTGACAAAGGCAAACGAATATGAATGCAAATCAGAATAAGCAGTTGGCTTTCAGATATCTTCATTGTCCTTTGAAATATGTCACACCTTGTATTGTTTTAACTCCACATGTGACATCATCCTTCAGGAAGACCAAAAGATCACACCTCAGTAGTAGTTGTCACCTTCTCACATTGAATTGTATATCCTCTGGTCATCTCAACCTATATAAACTTCGTGCTTGTATCATTCGGGGTCTAGTGTCTAGGGGACATGTTGCTGGATGTTCTGTTGGACCTATTTCTTGCAAGAAATAAACTCTTAGTCTTTGCTTCAACATCCATCATTGTCTACTAAAGGAGTCTTTGTCCCACGACAAATTAAATGAAGACTGCAGAGGTATGTGCTGTTTGGAATCATCTTGAATTTGACGCCCTCATCTCTTCTAATCGCATGTACCCAGCGCACTCAGAGTTGTGCGTCAGTGGAGAAATGATGAAAACTGAGGTACGGTTGGAATTGTTGATGAGCCGAATATAACGGGAACGCTACAACAACATTTAGATGAAGAAAACTACGACATTTTTTCATTTTTCCGAGATTTTGTCAGACTTACTACCGCGAACAGAGCTCGCCAAAAGATGTAATTGCATCTTTCCAAACGTCTTCCTGGTTTGTGTCTGTCATAGAGCAGACTGACAGAAGCCAGGCTGTCAGTCTGCACCATCAGCCCGTCTGACCACCAACCATCACTCACGCACACACCACTTTCATACAAAGCAACGTGGGTGAAGTTTCTTGTCTAAGTTTCTTGTCACAACATTTTCTTTGCACTGGTGCCCCACTTTAGCACCTGATTTTCCCAGCAGTCTCCCATCCGAGTACAAACCAGGCCTGGCTCTGCTTTGACAAGGAGATTTGAGCATGTATTATGCTAAATCAACTGTTAAGAACTTTTAACCATGCTGTAATTGTTTTCCATTCTTATTGCCCACTCTAAGTTGCACTAAGAGTGATTCACGCATGTCTGAAGGCCGCTCCACGCTACAGGATTTTTCGGTCTTCAACGATTTTTAAACGTGCGTCAAAATGTGCACACCACAGACACGGGGAGAACCTTATGAGACCTAAAATCTCCGATCGCAAAGACTGCAGCAGGATCTGTCTGCGTAAAACGGACTATAAAGTTGTGAGCGCGATCACGTCAACTGTTTCCTGTCTACAGTAAAACCACACACTTCTTAAGTGAAGTGAAAGATCAGAGCTCTGCACTTCTAGCTTAGATACAAGTCAAAACTGTGTGATTATTATTTGTGAAATGTGGTGCAATACTTCAGATGCATGATTTCTGAAGCATAAAAGATTGGTGATAAAGTCCACAGGAAGTAGTCACTATCGCTGATCTGCAGCTTCACCTCAATCCGTGCGCTGTGTGGATGTAAACAGACACATGCAAGGAACTACTTTAGTCTTTTTACTTTCAAAGAATGCCTTGAACTGGATTAATAGCGCTTTTTTATGGACTGGATGTCATTATGCAACATGTTAATTATTTCTATGGATTATGTGGATCAGATGCTGCACTTTAAATTTACCACTTTACGAGAAGTGAGTAATCGTCTTTATTTTCGCTATATACAGTTTGTATGTCGCGTCTCTGTGTACGTCGCTCCTCTGCCCCTGAAGCTCTGTTTTATCGGCTGTTACCGTCGCGTTGCTGATGTTTGGTGGTTACGATCTGAGGAGCAGCGGTTTCGAAATCGCACACGAAGACACAAAGTCGGGTCATGCCTCCCTGAACTCGGGGAGAAGAAATCGCAGCCAAAATTCTCCTGTAGTGTGTGGCGGCCTTGAGTAATCTGTATTCTCCTAAATTCAAGACACCGTTGTTTCAAATTTTAAAAATCCTGTTTTCCCCTACCTCCCATACATGCCCACTGCTCTTTACAGACTCCAACCACAGTATTTTTTCCGTGATGTGATCTGACGGTGTGATGTGATCTATTTACAGCAGCTCTCTTCTCGTCTACCTTTCCCCACTCACTCCTCCTTTTGATCGGCATGTGTTAGATTTTGTGTGATGGACAGAAAGATTTAGCCAATTCCAGTGAAGTGTGAACACTCAGAAGATAAATAAAACTTTCTCTAATGCAGACGGATCATGGGGAAAAAAGAAATCTGACAAAAAACATGGTTGAGTTTAAGTTCTAAGAAAATTATTCCATTGTTATGACATTATTTCTGTCATATTTCACACCCCGCCCCTTATGGTACCTTCACTATCGTGGTAAATCTATGCTGAAACACACTTGACATTTCGCTGGTAAAGTTTTCATTGCAAATTTCCTCCTCTCTGCCTACACGAGCTTTAAATGGGGCAACTTTATAGAAGCTGAGAAAAGAATTACACTAGACGGAGCGTGTGTGTGCGTGAAAAATGATGAGATAAGAACGACGAGAGGCAGGCAGAGGAAGAGTTCGACTTGACAGAAAGAGGAGAATCCTAACGATGTGGTGTCTCCAAGGCTCTGAGCTGTGAACTGTGTTTCACAACTACAGAATTCCCAGTTCTAAATTGCCTCGGATCCAAAATACAGTACACACTTCTTCGGTCTGGTCACTGGTAGATCTTTGCGAGTTCAGATGGGCGTGATTGATGGCAGCAAATAACGGAATAACAAAGAACAGAAAAAAGTCACAGGGGACCGAAAAACTATGTGGATTTTTACAGAATCAGTGAACACTACTTTACTCCTTTGTTTCAAATGTCTCACTGAATTAAACAAATAAGATTAAACAAGCATTAGGGTGGTCCAAAAAAACATACAAAAAAATAAAGGTTTAATTTTTGCTGATTTGACGCCTGCATTAGGACATCACATATCTAAAACTAAAAAGAGTAAAATGAAGTTTCTAGAAATTGCCATCTCGTCTTGCTATTTTGTCATCATGTGCTGGTCATTTGTTATTATATGTATTTCCTTTTACAAATAACATTGTTATTGTGCAATAAAAGGCTTCGAATAGGTCACTTGTAGCAGAGTCCATATAGTCTATTTTCTGAAATATAATGTTCCTCATCAAAAACAGACCTGGCGATGCGTTTTGTTTCATTCACACATGTTTGACATGTTTGGGAATTGCCAATTTCTACTGAACTAAAGGTAAAAAGAAGCTGTTACCTTGAAAACTACCACTACATGATAAGGTGGGACAGAGCATTTTAAGCTTTGGAGATGTACAGATTAATAATAAATTATTACTCAAACACATGTGAATGAAACAAAACACAACTCCAGGTCTGTTTTTGATAGTGCTGTCAATCGATTAAAAGATTTAATAGCGATTAATCTCATAAATGTCATAGTTAACTCACGATTAATTAATTGCACCTTTTTTGTCCCTTGAATCATCATTTTAATACTCTTGTTGTTGTTGTTTTTGTTTTTTTTATTGCAAACCGGAACAATCGTCAGTGAGACAACTTTGTGCTCTGCAACAGTATGAGCAAAGTGCCTCTTTTGCCTTCAGAACAGTCAAATAATGGTGAAATAATGTGCTGTGACCTGAGGTAGTTCTCATGACTGAGGGACGTCCCGTATCTCCAGATAGTGTGACTGTGTTTGTCGCCCCAGCACCTGTCGAGCTGGGACTTTTGGGCTGTGTCGTGCTCAGGCTCTGCTGGGCTACTACCTCTATTGATTTGCGAGGTCCTATGCAACATGCGTAGTGTAGGTATTGGGTGAACCGGTACTGTGCGCTTTGGCTCACCTCCTCCAACCGGGACTTCTCAGTTTCGTAGAAATTGTTTTCTTTCTGTTTACAGCCAGATCCTGTAGTTTTTCTAATGTTACAGCAGTGGCCACAACAAAACTAGTCCACTGGGTCACAAAGTGCGTTAATCTCGCGATAAAAAAATGGTTAGGTAACGTGTTAATAGCGTGATATTTTGACAGCACTAGTTTTTGAGAAGGTTCTACGCATTCGAAGATGGCTTAAAGTGGCTTAAAGAGACAGTTTTGCATAATATAGGACGTTTAAGATTAAGATTTTAGTTTTTGATGTAGATTAAAATGTCTAATTCTGGTTAAATGTTGGTCTTAACATCCAAAAAACACTCTGAAATCAAATGTAAACTCGCTCAAAAAACAACTGTATGATAAAATAAGGATCACTTGCTCCGCCGTATTCCCAGGAGAATTCCATGGGAAACAGTGCTAGACTATGAGCCACCGGCGGTACGAGCTGCGCCTCTGAACGGGCCTGCGCCAGTTCCCACAGTGAAATATGAGGGGCTATCAATCTCATTAAGCTGCAGCCCGGAGCCCTCCCCTTTTTTACTCCGACACTACTCGCGATGTGTCATGGGAGAGTCATTTGCATAATTGGGCCGCTCCAGGCAGACGAATGCCGCAGCACCGGAGGGAGAAAAGATCATGCCAACTATAATTAACATGTTAGTTTTAGAACAGTGAATTAAAGAGCTTATAGGAGCGGCGACAATTGAACATAACCTACTGTAAATCAATGGAGTAAACAGCTGTTGGACATGCGGTGTGGGATCCGACGTTTTATGATTTTGTGTGCTCTGTTTTTAGGGCAGTACAAAAACAACCCAAATTTTGCGTTCATTTGAGCAGATTTTTTGGCTAAAAAGTGACACGGTGGGGTGTTAATTTTTGTTATTAATGTAAAAAAAAAGAGAATAAATAGCGTCTAAATCTGCCGGCAAATTCCCTCTTCGCGCCCCGTCAAGATTCTGTCAACACGATGACTTTATGTGGACGGTAAAAGGCACAGTGACGGACGGGAGCTGAGGAGCGCAGGGGGTAACAGAGGAGGGCAAGAGGAGGAGAGGAGGAGGGAGAGGGGGAGAGGAGGGCAGGAGCAGGAGAGGAGGGTCGGGTCAAGAGAGAAGAACAGGAGCAAAAGAGGAGAGAAGGGGCAAGAGAGGGGGGGAAGAGGAGGGGAGGATGGCAGGGGCAAGAGAAAAGAAAAGGAGCAAAAGAGGAGAGCAGGAGCAGGGCAGGGGCAAGAGAGGAGGGAAAGAAAAGGAGAGGAGAGCAGGAGCAAGAGAGGAGGGCTGGGGCAAGAGAAGGGTGGGAGCAGGGCAGGGGCAAGAGAGAAGTACAGAGGCAAGAAAAAAGGGCAGGGGCAAGAGAGGAGGACAAAAGGAGGAGGAGCAGGGCAGGGGCAAGAGAGGAGGGGAAGAGGATGAGAGGATGGCAGGAGCAAGGGCAAGAGAGGAGGGCAAGGGCAAGAGAGGAAGGCAAGAGGAGGAGAGGAGCAGGGCAGGGGCAAGAGAGGAGGGCCGGGGCAAGAGAGATGAATGGGAGCAAGACAGGAGGGCAGTAGCAAGTCAGGGGCAAGATAGTGGGGCAAGAGAGGAGGGCCAGGGCAAGAGAGAAGGACAGGGGCACAAGAGAAGAGCAGGAGCACATCAGGGGCAAGAGATGAGGGCAGAAGCAAGAGAGGAGGGTGGGAGCAAGAGAGGAGGGCAAGAGCAGGAGAAGAGGAGGAGCAGGGCAGGAGGAAAAGAGGAGGGCAGGAACAGGAGCAGAGGGCAAGAAAGGAGGGCAGAAGCAAGAGAGGGGTCAGGAGAAGGGTAGGGGCAAGAGAGGGAGGGCAAGAGCAGGAGCAGAGGAGGAACAGGGCAGAAGCAAGAGAAGAGGGCAGGCGCAAGACAGAGGGGCAGGAGAAGGGCAGGGGCAAGAGAGGGGGGCAGGAGCTGGAGCAGACGAGGGGAGCGCTAACCCAAAGTCCTGTTTACATACTCGTGATTAAGCCGAAGACAGAGGAGAGGCCATGTTTTCTCTGAGGGAGACGTGATAATAGGAAATGTCAGGCAGCAGCGTCAGGGTGTAATTATGTCCGAGTAAAATGCCACATTTTTTTTTTTCACTGCAGCTCTGCGAGGGTGAAACATGTCAGCGTGAATCGATTTTCATATTTGATGGATGTTACACTAGAGCTTAAGGTTCATAGTTAGTGGAGCGGTAAAGTAATGGAGAGTTTAGGAATCTGCTTGAAATAGTCAGATTAAAATGTAAAAAAATGTAACCTTAATGATCCTGCAGTTTGAGACGTTCTACAGCTCTTTTGTTTCATTATTTTGGCAAATATTAAAGGTCCGATATTACGCAAAATGAACTCTTGTGAGGTTTAAGCCGTGCTAGAATTTTGTTATATCCTCCAAAACATACCCAGAGTTGTTATTATTCGTCTGTCTGCATCCACAAAGCGCACAATGCTCTGGTCTACCTTTTTCTACCTTTTACTTTTTGTTCAGTGGAGGTGAACCACATGGCAATTCCAGAGCTGGGATTATACAAACGATTGTATTACGTTATTTTCTTTATCACATCTCTATCTCTGTTATACCGTGTTAGTGCCATATGAACCATCTCGCACGTGGAGGATCTCAGGGACCAGCCTCCTGCAGGTGCCCAGAGTCAGGACCAAACTTTTCTCTATTAAAGGGGAACTCCGGCACGTTTGAAGCTAAAGTCCATGACTAGAGGTGGCTGAATACTGTCAGAAGCCAAAAAACAGCACAGATCAGTGTCAAGACAATAAACTAGTGTAGTGATGGGGGCAAGTTCTTAACGCCCACGTAAAACGCCAATTAGCTTCACACTGAAGAAGCTTAACACCACTTTAACCCATCTTACAAGAGCCACGAGTCTAACAAACAAAACGCTCTGCCTGGTTCACTCATTAGTGTCTGGAAACGTTATAAAACAACTTTACAATCAACCTTTGTTGATTTTCCACTGTACATGCCAAAGCCCAAAAGACTCGATTGCCAATATGATTTCTAATTATTTACAAGTAATTATATTTTTCGAAAAATGCTAGAAAAATACATTCCCAACCCATTTTCTTTCAACAACTTTCAGTTTCTCTTCTTCTTCACAGTCAGTAGTCGATCCTCACTTGTTGCTTCTGACGGCTTTAGCCTCTTGTCGCTGCTGGAGGATCTCTTCCTGCAACACCGAACTCACACGTAATTTCAGAGCGAGAGTTCAGCTTGGGGTCAGAACAGAAGCATAGACTGCAAAACCTCTAAAGCACTGCCCAATGTGTATCCATGTTGTTACATGCTCTGCTATATTGTGGAATTAGAAACGACAATCAAGTCTTTTGGGCTTTCGCATGCACTGTGGGAAATCAACAAACCTAATGATAAAGTTGTTTTATAACATTTCCAGACAAGCAAATTGGCGTTTTACATGGAGGTTAAGAACTTGCCCAATTCACTGTGTTACTACTACTACTACTAGTTTGTTGCCTTGACAGACTCACTACCACAGCGAGATTTCCACTGAGGCAACACTGATCTGTGCCGTTCCCCTTTAATGTTAAGTTTATGATGACTATTTACATTTTGATTTGTTTGTATTGTGATTTTGATGACCTCTTTGAATTTCTTTATGTATACCTGGAGTTTTGTATTGTTTCATTCACACAAATCCTGTATATTTCAGCTGAGTTCCTCTCTCAAACGGAAAATACTCCACCTTGTGACATCATGTGGTACTACAGGAAGTGCCCCACTGTGTTTTTAAACTCTATACACCTCCACTAGAATCATTTGAATCATTTTAGTGGCGCAGGTGGAAGGTGGAACAGAGCATTTTAAGTTACTAATAAGACTAATAAGACAGGAAACAAAACACAACTATATTTTTGAGGAGGTAAAAGCATTTTGTGTCATATGGGACCTAGAATGAGACACTTAGAGTAAACCCACAACCAGTGATTTGAACTTGGGACCGTTTTACTGTGAGATGAGAGTACTAACCCATGGATCTAGTCAAACTGAAGCACATGAATACGCTTTACAACACTATGGGGGAGTAAATGTATGTAGGCTTTCCTTTGGCGTGCTCTGTGCTGTTGTGCGAGAGGTCAGGGCTTGTCAAAACACAACACTGGCAGTCATTAGTTTTCATTAACAAGCTCTGGTTATGAGCTCGGGGGGAGAAGAGATGGAGAGACGGAGGAGGAGAGATGGAGGAGAGGTGGAGAGGGGACAGAGCCAATATGAGCCCAGCACCGCAGAGAGAAGTGGAATCCAATCAAGTGTGTGAAATATGCGGGCGAGACTCTGCGGTAATGTGGCCGTGTTTGAATGTGTACAGTTAGACGGGCTCTTCATTCATATGTGCTAAAGATGTGCGAGAGATAAAGTCTTTTCCCATTGGTGCTATTGCCCACTACTGCCCACACAAACACAAAGACACACCAAACAGCCTGGTTATGTTCACAAGTCCTCGAGATATAGTGCGTCTTAATTGCTCAAAACTAACCCAAACCTTAACCCGAACTCCACTTTGCCATATATACTTCATACTCCTTTCTGTTATTAAAGGGGAACTCCGGCACATTTGAAGCTAAAGTCCATTGCTAGAGGTGGTTGAATTCTGTCAGAAGACAAAAAACAGCAAAGATCAGTATTGCCTCGGCGGAGATCTTGCTGTGGTAGTGAGTCTGTCAAGGCAACAAACTAGTGTAATAATGAGGGGAAGTTCTTAACTTCCACCAAAAACACCAATTTGCACAGAAGAAGCTTAACACCACTTTAACTGATCTTACAACAGCCACGAGTCTAACAAACAAAACGCTCTGCCTGGTTCACTCATTAGTGTCTGGAAACGTTATAAAACAACTTTATAAGCAGCCTTAGCCTTACCTTTGTTAATTTCCCACTGCGCACACGAAAGCCCAAAAGACTCGACTGCGGACTCCAGCAGCGGCGAGAGGCTCGAGTTGCCAGAAGCAACAAGTGAGAATCGACTACTGACAGTGAAGAAGAAGAGAAACTGAAAGTTGTTGAAAGAAAATGGTTTGGGAATGTTTTTTTTGTTTTTTTTTTAGCGTTTTTAAACAATATAATTCACTCGTAAATAAATGGGATTAGAAACGACATTGGCGATCGAGTCTTTTGGGCTTTCACATGCGCAGTGGGAAATCAACAAAGGTAAGGCTAAGGCTGTTTATAAAGCTGTTTTATAACGTTTCCAGACACTAATGAGTGAACCAGGCAGAGTGTTTTGTTTGTTAGACTCGTGGCTGTTGTAAGATGGGTTAAAGTGGTGTTAAGAAACCTCTGTGTGAAGCAAATTGGTGTTTTATGTGGAAGTTAAGAACTTGCCCAATTCACTACGCTAGTTTGTTGCCTTGACAGACCATTGACAGTGAGATCTCTACCGAGGCAACACTGATCTGTGCCGTTTTTTGGCTTTTTTGACAGTATTCGACCATCTCTAGTAATGGGCTTTAGCTTCAAACGTGCTGGACTTCACCTTTAAATGTTCAAAACACTCCATTTTGCAATATATACTTCATACTCCTTTTTACTATACATCACACTTACTGATGCTTTTGCTGTTATTAAGTGTCTAGCCCAAAGGCACAACAACAGTAAGGGCCTCCAAGTAGAGTTTGTGCACCAACCACTGTTTCTTACCAATAAAACTTTCCTTTTGTTTTAAAATGTAAACCTGGATGAAGTGAATTTGTCAAGAGGCATGGCCCAGTGGTAAATGATATGGAATAGGCTCCATTCACGCTTAACGTCACAAACCAGGAAGACGTTTGGAGACATGCAATTGACAACTTGCAATTGACAACAGCTCTGTTTGTGGTTAAGTCTGACAAAATCTAGGAAAAATGAGATAATGGCACAGTTTTCTTCATCTCCATGTTATTGTAGCGTTCCGTTATGTTCGGCGAATCAACAATTCCAACCATACCTCAGTTTTCATCATTTCCACACTGACGCACAACTCGAGCGCACTGGGTACATGCGATTAGAAGAGGGCAGGGCGCCAAATTCAAGATGATTTCAAACAGCACATACGTATGCAGTCTTCATTTCACCAACGATCACATTTACTTCAGTGGGTTTGATCACAGTCGGTCGGCGAATCCAGTGTCAGGAACTACATCAGAAATTGTCATGAAAATTGTGCAAAAAAATTAGTCAAGACCCTTGTATCCATCAAAGTGGAGAGGTAAGCCAGCTCACAGCAAGAATAGATGCCTATAATGATATTTTCTTTGCAATAAAACATAATTCTACTTGATTAAATCCAAGATAGTTATGTTTAACCTCAACATCTCCATAGAAACTAGCAGGTGAACAGAAACTTTAGACGATTCATCATCCACATGTTTAACGCACATTTTCTACATATTTAGGCTGAGTTCTTCTCTCAAACAGCGAAAACTCTGACCCACCTTGCGATGTCATGTGGTAATACAGAAAGTGCTCTATTGTGTTTTTAAACTCCATATGCGTTCACTAAAATAATTTGAATCATTTCAGCCCTGGAAACACTGAAAAAATGAAAAGGTAAAAGGTTAAGATGTTGAAAACTACCAATTTATGACATCACAAGGTGGAATAAAGCATTTTGAGAAGAATAAAAAGACTGATCAAACGTGTGAATGAAATAAAAAAGCAAAACACAACTTTCTAATATGGATAAAAGTTCACACAAGAGACAATTCTGCGTAATGTAGGATCTTTAAACTAGATTTGTATGCAAATTTCTCGAAAATTTCCAATTCCTACTCATAACATCTTTCTTTTAACATTTGGAAGCATGTGTGTGGGGACAAAATACGTGATCAAAACATAACGAAATAACAAAACAATTGGATTTGAGGTCGCTCGGGGCTGAGTCTCATCTTTCTCCTTCAATGCCTCTCCTCTAACACGTCTTTGAACTGTTCTGATCCGGAGCAAAGCTTTTTAATACACACCCCGATGCCCTCCCTTTTTATATGTACTTGTCAAAATGAATTCCCTCCAGCCCAGTTGTGCCGGGCGAGCCTGGATCCATTATTCAAATTGGAAATCGTTGCTTCAGAGGCGATGGGCAGTTTATCAGAGGCCTGTCAACTATCTGACCATCTTCTACCCTGACAGGCCCCATCAAGGAAATGATAGAAGTGTATTACTATGGGGCACTACGGCTAATATCTCAACCCCCAAAAGCAGATGGAGCTACGGGGACTGGTCATTTTTGTGTGATTTATTTATGAACTGTTGTGTGAAGAAATGTTATGTTGCTATTTAGTCCATTTAATGATTTAAACTAGTATAAGCATGGAAATTCACCAAAAGTATTCATTCATGGTTTTCAGATTTCAGTTTTAGGTGATATTTGGAGGACTTTTCACCATTTAAATGATGTAATAGTTGGAACTGAATGGTTATAATAAAAGTCCTATTTTTTGTGAAATCTATAGTTCAGGTTGAATTTAGTTGATATTACACAAACGGACTCTTGTGAACTTTAAGTCGTGTTTTAATATTGTTCCCTCCTCAAAAACATACCTGAAGTTGTGTTTTGTTTCATTCACACGTGTTTGAGTAACTCTTTATTATCAGTCTGTCTACATCTCCAAAGTTGAAAAAGGCTCCGTTCCACCTTGTGATGTCATGTAGTGGTCATTTTCAAGTTAACAGTGGCCTTTTGCTTTTAGTTCAGTCGAGATCAGGATTTCCAGAGTTGAAATCACCCAAATGATCCTAGTGAAGGCGGGTGCAGTTTAAAAACCCAGTGGAGCACTTTCAGTATTACCACATGACAACACAAGATGGAACAAAGTGTTTTCTGATTAAGAGAAGAGCTCATCCTAAATGTGCAGGGTTTGTGTGTTAAACATGTGTGAATGAAACAAAACACGACTTCAGGTCTGTTTGCGATAAGGAAACAACATTATAACAGCTCAGGAAATAGTATTATATGGAAGATAGAGTAGACTGTTGTGACAATAAGCCTTCTTCCATCAAAATGACTGATGCTTAGTGTTGTTTAAAAAAAGAATCGATAGGAAAAAAATACTAAATTACTAGGGGTAGGACATTAACGCATTGATTACCATTAATTAATTACAATGAAATGACAACAAAATATTAACACATTTTATCCACAGACTGTATATAAAAGTGGACTAAGCAAGTGTGACGTCACCACAGCGTCAGCGCCGCTCAAATGAGGCTCCCGACGCTACGGTTACAGGAGCGAATTTGGAGCCAGGCTCTATGTTATCAATAGGGTTTTTTTGAAGGAGAAAATAGCAAAAAAAAAAAAATTAGGATCATGTGTCGCGGGTTCATACGAACATTTGACCAAATTAGACCAAAATGATGAGGCTCACTGCAGCATTTACAGAGAGGCGCAAGATCTCAATGTAAATCAATGGGAAAAAGGGAGAGAAGAAGCCAGAAGAGCTGCTTGGAGCACTTCCTGTTTGGCACGTGGCAGCTAACGCGTTAGCTATGTCCTTTCATACAGTCTATGATTTTATCACAGTTTGGCAAACAATGTGGAACGTTTGTGAGTGCACCATGTCGCGGTACGCAATTTATGCCAAAGCACACAGTTCTGACTACAAAAAACAAAAGAAAACAAAATTACTACTAATTTCTAGTAAAAAAACGACCCGATGGTGGTATTACGAACTCTGCAGAAAAGAGTTTGCATATCACAGAAGCACCTTAACCCTACGACATCATTTAAATGCAAAACACGTGACAGCAGCACAGAAACTGCTGGAGCTGTTGGCGGGAGCAGTTCTGGTCTAAGTACAAACCCAAACTCCAACAAATGATGGACTTCAGGAAGAAAATGAGTCCACTAAAATTCATTTACATAAAATAAATGTTGCTTTTGGGGCAAATACTGTTATGCCCCTCCCCTAAAAATTACACAAATAAAGACCTTTCCAAAATAATCTTAGCACAGTTTGGATTACAATCAGCAGCACTACAAAATATTATAAAAGAAACTACACGCTACTGCATAAAAAAAAAAACAATATTGCGGTATAAAAATTGGTATCAAGCCCTTTTCCCTAGTATCAGATTCTACTTTTACTATTGTGACCCCGTCATATACATATAATAGTCTATACTCGTCAAATCATATATAGGTAATAGACAGTTTTATACCCCATAAATTCAAATCAAAATTATAGTCTCAGCCCATAAAACAAAGCATTTCAAACCAAAAATGATGCAGGTCTGGTCGGTCATTACCTGGCTGTGCAGCGGCCAGCGGCACCATCCCTGTAGGTGTGTCTCCGCTCGTCTTCCTCTTGGCTTCTATCACCGGGTTTTCAAACTGAGTCTTCTGGTTTATGTGGCTGCAAAAATCAAAACAAATACATTATAAACACTTTTCAATGAACTGTTACAAATGGATAATTCTATGTGTACAGTCCTTTTTCTTCTGTTTCACGCCTGTCAGTGGCACATGTACTGTCCTGATACGATCTGTGCTGAGAATGCAAACGGGTGATTTGAATATGAGGGCTGGGACTCGTGTAAACAGAATGTGAATTTGTGTAGCGCAGAGTAAACATGCTTGAAATGCTGTATAATTATAATCTACGACACCAGTGGAGTATTGTGTTTTTAAGGTGTTTATTTGCACATTTAAACTGCAATATTCATTTCAAGCCAAGTCATAAACGAAAGATGTCTGATGACGTCCACATTAGAAAACTGCAGTGCCCAACGGGAGCTGACGTCACTGTAAACGCCGTCAACAGACACAACAAAGAGTCTGTGGATGAAAAAAAGTTTATAAAAATGACTACACGACAGTGACAAATCCGTGCGTATCGCCAGTTAAGGAAAATAAAATTGGAGAATGAAATATAGAGCAGTGGGCGCAATGAAAACGGGTTGATCGGCAATATGGCATCTTGAAAATAAGTGATTGAAGATGACTTAAACATAAGCAAATCACTCCAAATACAACTTCGAAAGGGAGAGCGCTATAACATGATGAAAAGCTCCAAAAGTCCAATTTGCATAATGTGTGCTTTAAGTAATAGCTGCTTTGTCATTGTAATAGTTGAGCACCATTTGAATTCTACTATGAGTAAGAGCATTAGAACAGTAAATATTGACATGAGTAAGTCAATTTATATAAAGATAATACTTAGTACCGTAAATTCCGGATCACAAGCCACTACTTTTTTTCTACACTTTCAACACTGCGGCTCGTAATATGAAGCGGCTTTTTTTTTTTTTTTTTCCATCGCGGGAAAAACATGGACCAATAAAATGAATACGTAGTTCACTGAGGTCCAATGAAATTGTATGATTAATCACAACTTCCTTATTTCAGTCTTTCTGCTAACCCTCATCAACATGGAGAATACCAGACGAAAAGCATATGATGCAGCTTTTAAACTAAAAGCGATCACTCTGGCAGTTAAAGAAGGAAATCGAGCTGCAAAAAACTGGAAACTGAAAACTTTCTGGAGGACTGGGTTAACACGCAAAGAGCAGGCGGTGTTTCTGCTGTACAAATCAGACTGAAGGCTAAAGCGATCGCTACCGTGGTTTATTCCCAGAGCGCCAAGGTGTGTATGTGCATGTGTGTGTCCCAAGTGTGTGAAGGTGTGTAAGTGCCTGTGGCGCGTGTGTGTCCCAAGTGTCACCAGTGAGCGAGTTCAGCGGGGGACCGTGTTCGCGGCCCGTCCCGGAGGCGCTCCAGGCGGCGGGGACGCAGAAGCGACCCCCCGCCTAGTCTTTGGTCAGCGGTTTATAATATGATGTGGCTCATATAATTACAAAATTGATTTTTCTTCATAAATCTGAGCATGCGGCTCTTAATCGGGTGCGCGCTGTAGTTCGGAATTTACGGTACTTCATAATAGTAGCACATATCACTGTATTGTACTATTAACAATGCAAGTAATAACCATTCACAGCTGTCAGGGAGGGAGTATGAATAGAACCAGGCCTGCTTGTAATTTCTTGTATCTGTAGTGAAGATTATTCCCAGTGTACACATAGGGATGTCGCGAGCCGATATTCAGTATCAGTATCGGCTCCTGACCCGGCTCTTTCATGAGTATCGGGCAGTATTAGATTCGGTCTTGTTATCGATCCAGTTTCCCATGTTTTGCGGCATTAACGCGCTTTACGGCAGCCGTAAATCAAAACGCCACCATGTCCGCTGCGTGGAACTTTTCACTACAACAAAACGGCAGTCAAATAGCGACACGTAATCGCTGCAAACAAACGGTTTCTCGTGGAGGAACCAGGAGAGCCATTTTAACACTATCAATTTGATTCGTCGCTTGCAAAAGAATCATCCGGACGAGTTTGAGATTTACAAGTGCAAGACGACAAAGTTCTTTCCATTCCTTACAGTTGGATTTAAAAAAGGTATTGGATCGGTGTCGGAAAGAGCACTCCTTAAAAAAATCCGATCGGAAGCCAAAAGAATCTTGATCGGGACATCTTTGTATACAAATAACCATATCACTTTTATTTCAAATTGAATATGTGCATGTTTGAAGTAGTAGTAGTTGCGGCGACAGCATCAGTAGAACTAGTTGCAGTAGTAGTAATAGCAGTAGGGGTAAATTGTAGCACTATTACCAACAGAAAATACACTTTATGGTTTGGTATACAGTATTTATTTCTTGAATCAGCCTTTGACAACCTAGTACTTAGTTCATTTCAGTACTGAGTCCACGCATCACTGTATCCCAATAAAAGGATCCATATCTTCTAAATGACTCCTAATCTGTCTGTGTAATGATGCGCAGACAATAGCAGCTCTATAATCTGAGCATAGGCCTGGCCCCTGCTCAAACCTCAGGCTCACATACACATGGAGAGAGTGGGATTATGGGACCGTCAGGGAGCAGTTTGGACTCAGATCAATCTCCAAACAATGAGCGTTTCAGCGGTCACACCTGGACCGTCACACCGCACACTGACAAAAGGATGACATCTAAAAATGATCATCAAAAGTGATTTGAGTTTAGACACATTTATATACACTCATTTTCTGGTATTTTCGAAAGGGAGACAGCAAAAGTTCGAAAAGCAAAATCATAACTGTAGGGGTGATTCAAGAAACTCAAGTGTTCTTATTATTAGATATTGCCAACATAAAGCTTTTGGCACCTATGGTCTTACTCAGAGAGAGAAGAGTAAACCAAACTTTTATTAAGAGTACCGTTAAAGGGCCCATATTCTGTTATATTCTGAACTATACAATGGTGTTTCTTCATCAAAACCATACATGAAGCCGTGTTTGGTTTCATTCACACATGTTTAACCCATAAATCCTACATATTTAGGCTGAGTTATTCTCTCAAACACAAAACACTCTGTTCCACCTTGTGATTTCATACAGGAAGTGCTCCACTTTTATAGTGACGTTCACTATAATCAATGGGATTAGTTCAACCTGGAACTGCTAATATCTAATGAACAAAATAATAATAATAATAATAATAATAATAATAATAATAATAATAATAATAATAATAATAATAATAATAATAATAATGCATCAGTTTTATATAGCGCTTTTCAGGACACTCAAAGACACTTTACAGAGCATTATTCATTCACTCCAGACCCGGTGGTGGTAAACTACTATTGTAGCCACAGCTGCCCTGGGGCAGACTGACAGAAGCGAGGCTGCCAATCTGCACCAACGGCCCCTCCGACCACCACCAACACTCACGCACACACCACTTTCATACTAGGTAATGTGGGTGATGTGTCTTGCCTAAGGACACTACTACCACTGGTGCCCCCCTCTGGCACCTGGAATTCCCAGTGGTCTCCCATCCAAGTACTAACCAGGCCCTGCTTAGCTTCTGAGCTCTGACGGGATCAGGCTTTGACAAGGAGGTATGGCCACAAAAGGTAAAAGGCAGATGTTCACTTGAAAATTACCACTACATGATGACATCACAAGGTGGAACAGAGCGTTTTGATCTTAGGAGATACTGAATAATGAAACAAAACACAATTCCAGCTATGTTTTTGAGCACTGTAACATGGCTTAAGGTAAGGTAAGGTAAGTTTATTATTTATATAGCGCTTTTCACAGACACATGTCCTCAAAGACACTTTACTTAAAGCTCACAAGAGTCAATTTTACATAATAATAATAATGCGTTTTATTTATTTGGCGCCTTTCTGAACACCCAAGGTCGCCTTACAACAACAGCTACAGCGCTTTTTCACAGACACATGTCCTCAAAGACGTTGTTCATTCACTCCAATAATAAAAAGTAATAGGGGAACTCTAAATGTCATGGTGTCCTTTGGCAAAACACTTCAGCCACATTTCCCAGTAGGAATATGGTGAGTGTGTTTTATTTGTGGTGGCCAGAGAACAAATGGTCAGCTGTGGCTAAATCTATCTTACACCAACAAGTCTGGAGTGAATAAATAAAGCGATGTGAAGTACTTTGGGAGTGTTGAAAAGCGCTATAGAAAACCAATACATTCTTACTAAAAAAGTTTGTTCAGTAAATGTCTCGGCCAAATCGCAGAAGTCAAGCTGTGTGACTTTAGAAAATACATTTGATTTTGTTTTGTTGTTGTGTCGCAGTGCACCTATTAAGACACAGGAAGCCCGCCAGTGTCTGTAATTATCTTTAAGGGTTATAAATCCTCTTCGTGTCAACACACAGACGAACAAACGGCCCGATGCCTCTTCGGGAGTACGCCCCCTGCTGAGCTCGTGATGCTGGTGCCAGAAAGTGCTCCCTCTGTGCCTGACTCATGCTCGGTGTCCCCCCACATTCCCTCTGCTCGGATAAACATTCCCACTGTCTCATTTCCTCTTGTTTTATGTCCGAGTTGCCATTTTAGGACTGTACGGTTTTGGGAAAAGATGCCATTTTTCGGGCGAATCTTGAGACTGTAATTAGGGACGCACTGAAACTGGGATAGGATATCAGCGACAATACAGAAAATTTTGATGGGTCGGATATCGGTTCCAAGATATCGGTTCAGTCGATATCTCATTTTGGTATAAACTGGTAATAAGACGATTTACTCACCAACGTTGGCCCAAAACACAAAACAATTATTGAACTTGTATTTTTTTTCAAAGCTGTTCTGTAGTTACTTTAACAAACAACAAATATACTTTTATTTTAAATTAAAAATGTGCATATTTTAGCAGCAGCAATAGAAGTAAAACTAGTAGTAGAAGAAGTAGCAGCAGTAGCAGTAATTAAAGTACTATTATTGGCAGCAAATACATTTTTTTATTATTTCGTACATAGTATTTATTTCTTGAAGCAGCCTTTGACTAACTTGTACTTAGATCATTTTAGGAGTGAGTCTAGCCGTCACTATATCCTGACTGGTATCGGTTGATATCGGTTATCAGCAGATACTTAAAGCCAAAGCATCACTATCACTATCGGAATAGAAAAAGTCAGATCGGTGCGTCCCTGTTTGTAATCCGTTTATAAAGGTGCACTGTGTAACTCTTCTGCCTGTCACCTGCTCGTCTCAAATGGGATGTTATCGGTTTGTCTGGAAAGTTTCGCAGTATGGCATTCAACACATCTATCTCCATGGAGACAAACACCTTAAGGCCAAGTTACAGATCAGATCTATGGATAGGCAAGTCCATGATTTTCAAGATTAAAATGAAATATTTATGGTTGGACACGTTAATGCGTTAATTTTGCGTTAACCAGTGAATTCATTATCGTCGACAATCATTTTTCTCCCCTTAACACAGTTTTTATTTTATTTTTTATTGTAAATATCTGTTGTTCTCTGGCATATTTTGAAAAAGTCCACCGTGAGACTAGAATGCTGCTGCTGCGCTGACAGGAAAGAGTCAGAAAAGCCAGTTGCTAAGGCATACAAGATTATTATTATTATTAAGAATGTGACCGCAGGCACCGGCTTCTTGCGGACGAAAAAAAGTGAGGCCAGGGGTCGGGTGTTGAAGTGCGATCGATCGCGGCGGTGCCCCTGCCAGAACTTGGTGCCCTACACGATGTGCGTAATGAGCATGTGCGGAGCAACGGCTCTGACACGTTCTGCTGAAGCCTCACTCCACATGTTTGATTGAATGATTTGCCGCCATCAACAGAGTGTGTTGCATTCAGGTGGAATTTCAGACTCCGGTGATAAGACCATTCAGCGTTTCAGTGGTTACAAATGACCTTGGCTCTGTCGACTGCGCCGTCTGGAAGAACTTTAAAATGAAAATGGCTGTGTAAAAGTTCCCCACCCTTTCTCCATCTTTGTTTATCCCGTTTTCTTTCTCTCTTTTCTTTCCTTTTCTTTTCTGTTCCCTGTGAGCGCCGCAGCAGTGAGCAACATTCTAGGCTCACGATGGACTTTTTCAAAATAAGCCAGAAAGCAACAGACATTTACAATAAAAATAAATAAAAACTGCCTTAAGGGGAGAAAAATAATTGCGGGCGATAATGAATTCATTAGTTAACACAAAATTAATTAATACATTGTGTCCGCTTTGTGTACTATGAAAATGATGTGTGTGTGTGTGTGTGTGTGTGTGAGTCGAAGAACCATTGGAGCAGATTAGCAATTAGTGATTTATTATTAAAATAAAGTTTCCATTGTTAAATAATGTATTTTTGTTTGTCTAGTGTCTTTTTGTATGTGTGCATTATGTATACAAGCTTTTTTTCTCATTATGACCTGTAAACGCTTGAAGACGGAAAATAATGACTCATAAAAAAAAAAAAGAGTTTCCATTTTTCCATTCACAACATAATTTCAATTTCAAACCCTTAAACACACTTCGAATCAGAATGCATACTGGAAATGAGTTTTGGAGATATGCAAAAGTAGAATGTCCGGTTTATTGTCTATAATAAAAAAAATAAAAAAAACGGCTGTAAAAAGAGCTGATTGAAAAAGTCCACTTTTTACAACAGGAGTTAGCACATTTCTGATGAAAATATCCTGACAATACCATCACAATCATCCCCATTCATATTTATCTGTACAATACAATACAATACAGACCTGTATAGGATCTGCGATGGACATTATAGATCTTATGTAAATTAAATGGAGCTTTATTTGCCGCCATTATTTAAAAGCGGTGAGCTTGATTCATTATTAAGTCCCTGTGTGCGGAGAATAGGGAAAATCATAAGGTTATGGAGCACGCTGTTCAGGAGTTTTCTTTCAGAAAAGAGAGGGAGATGCAGAGAGGGAGGGGGAATGGGAAAAAAAAAAGAAAAAGTGATGGGGTGGGAGTAGAGGAGAGAGGGAGAGATGGTGCGTGAGGGATAGAGAGTAAGAATCAGAAAAAGACAGAGAAAAAGAGAGAGGGAGTGTAGAGATATAGTGAGGGGAGAGGAGAGAGAGCAGGAGGAAGAGAGGGATAGAGGGGCAAAGAATGAGAAACGGTATTAGAGAAAGACAGAAATAGAGAGAGAGGGGAAGGGAGAGAAGAGAGAGAAGGAGGGAGAGAAACAGGGAGGAGAGAGATAGATACTGTAGTTTAGATAGATAGATAGATAGATAGACAGACAGACAGACGGACAGACAGACAGACAGACAGAGATAGATAGATAGATAGATAGACAGACAGACAGACAGACAGACAGACAGACAGACAGACAGACAGAGATAGATAGATAGATAGATAGACAGACAGACAGACAGACAGACAGACAAACAGACAGACAGAGATAGGTAGATAGATAGATAGATAGATAGATAGACAGATAGACAGACAGACAGACAGACGGACAGACAGACAAACAGACAGACAGACAGAGACAGATAGACAGAGATAGATAGATAGATAGACAGACAGACAGACAGATAGACAGACAGACAGACAGACAGACAGACAGAGACAGATAGACAGAGATAGATAGATAGACAGACAGACAGACAGACAGACGGACGGACGGACGGACGGACGGACGGACAGACAGACAGATTTCATTGCAACGGGAAAGTATGTATGCCCGAGAATGTTTGAAACTTTATTATGTTCGCTTGTGTGGTTAACGTCGCTAACTCTATCTCCTGCTAATAGGTAGAGTCTTTTAGCTAATGTTAGCTGTCGACTCAATTATGGCAGTTTGACTATTACATGTTCAGACATCCATCTGACTCGGTCTGCTCCAAACTAGCCCGAGTTTGTGTTTCGGAACTGCGAGTTGCTTTGACAATACGATACCTCAGTTATTGTTACATCCCTAATAAACAGATAGATAAATAGAGAGATAGACAGATGCATAGAAAGACAGATAAATAGAACGAGAAAGAGAATTTTGCAGCCTCTTACATAAGCTCTCAGTGGTTCTCTCTCCTCTGCAGGGCCGTCCTCACTAATGGGACATACTCACACCTCGGGTCAGTGTTTACGCGTCAGATCTGGACAGTCTCGCGCCCTCATTTTACTTCCTGTTTTATAACAAAGAACAGAGCGATGGGAGCGTCTGGGCTGGCGATGGCTGGTCAAACAGCGTGGGAAACTAGGAGATGCCCCATTAGCAAAAACACATTTAGAGCAGTGTCAATATCCGCACTATTAAAGCAGGTTCAATCATTAACAGGTTCAAATGGGGCCATTGTTCAGGATCTAGGGCGAAAATTCCCTTCCCACAATTGCCAGTTGTCTGAAGCTTGAGTGTAATTTTTTCTTTTGATTTGAAAACTCCACTTTAGTCCTGTAAACGCAATTGTGTCATTTACAAAAATCAATCCTTCATATTGGGTTATAAAATTGCATTAATGATAAATGGGAAAATACGAAATAAAGCAATAAAGTTTCCATTAGAGACCAGTCTATCAGGTATTCTCCTTCATTCTCCAGCAGAGGTCGCTATTTTATTCGACCCATCCAGTTGTCTAAGGCCCTGTTTACATGTACAAGGATATTTTTAAAAACGAATATTTCCCTCGCTCCGTTTTCCGAAATAACATTGTACACACAGCATTGTTTTCAAAAAAGTTTCCGTTTACATGAACCTGCATAAATACACCATCGGGTGATGACGGTCGTCTCACCCTCGATGTGAGGACGCAGCGAGTCGGAGAGTAACAGCAGTGATGACCGCGACATCCTAACATTTTCATGCCGCTCCTCCGGGACGAACACTTCATTTTCAAAACGATCCCACCAGACAGCGGTCCACCCAGGTCGGACCCAAAAACGGCGACGTTGGTGGTGACGGCGACTGGGTCTTTGAGTCGTAAGGAAAAGAGGGAAAACTGCTGAGCTGCGAGCCTCATTCGTCTCTTCATCGATATGATCCATCAGTTGTGCAAATGCAAACACATGACAAGTGTTTGCAGCAGAAGTAACGCGACTGCTGCTCTGATGCTTCCATAATCATCACAAGAGAAAAAGTTTTTAGAAAGATTCGTTTTCAGAGGTGAATTCTCCATTTGTGTGTAAAAGATGGGTACAAACGAAGGGAAATTTCTCAGTTTTTAAAAACATCTGTGTACGTGTAAACGGGGCCTAAATATGCAAAATAATACACATAAAAAAGATGAATATAGCTATATGAATACAAAAATTATACTGCAAAAATACAGCAGCTCAGTTATCCAGTTCGTGGCAAAACAAAGTCGCAAATGAGTTTGTACTAAATTCAAATGAGATAATTTGGAGAAAATGACCTAAATCGGCCCTGCATATCAGCCCAAAAGTATAAGCAGAGCTCATGAGCCATCAGTTTCTCTGGATTCAAAACAATCGGCATCAGCCATGGAAAAACTCATCATATTGGTCAATCTGTAATTGCCATCATCTAAATCAAACATTTTGTCGAAAAATCTGTATGCATGAAAATGAAAATGCAAACCTCCATTAAATTCAAGAAAGCAACACAAATGTAGATGGATAAAAAGGATGTAAGTTCAAAAAGCGGTCACAAAAGTCTGGGGCAAATGAAGCATGAAGCCACTATGAGAAAATGACATTGTACAAGGCCAAGTAACCACAATGTTACACTCTCATTCAGGTCTGCAACAAAATGGCCTCTACGGGAGACGCAAGCACAAACAATTGTGCTCAAATTGCCGTTTTCAAAGTAGAAATCTTGCAGAATACAAACGACGTGTAATATTATTGAACCTCCCACATAGTAAGACTTCAGGATTCTATAGAGAACTGTCAATCATCGAGCTATGGGCACTTTTACATATTCATATATACAGCACACAGCTAACAGAATCAATTCTGGTTAGAAGTTGGGTTTTGTTTCATGAAAATGTAAATAAAATACTGAATTTTTCACCTGTATACAAGAAGAACTCAATATATATTTACAAATCCATTATCTAATTGTCTAGTCAAAGCGTAACACAAACACGTTTTGTCGTTTTATACCTGAATCCTGAGTACTTTTGGCTAGTTCAAGTGTATTTAGTTTGTAGGTCTAGATAATGTATTTTTAAAGTAGACCTACACTGCAAAATGGACTTTTCAGACCTTATAACCTGTTCTCGTTATTTCCCCTCTGCATTTACTCACCCAAAGATGTGTTTTGAGTGATTCCCGCATGTTTTAATATTTTATTGTCTAGATATATTAAAGATTGACCTCCATTTTCAGCACCACCGGCATACACCCGTTGCTCTGTGCTTAATTCATTCTTCAATTTTATGTTCCTTATGTACCTTAATTGGTAATATAGGTACGATTTGCCAACATTGTGCAGTGATTTTGGTGGAAACGGAAAAAAAAATCCGCTGATTGCTTGCTGATGACGACGTTTGTTTGTCGAAAATGAGATGGCGAGACTTCTCAAGGAGCTTATCCTCCTCCGCACGGATGCAACTGAAAACATTTGAAAACGGCAGCTCCCGGCAGCAGATTTGTTTCTTTTACTAACTTGCTTAAAATGAATATTGCAATTTAAAATATGCATACGACATAATGATCCACGGTTGTCATAAACTGCAACTATATAGTAAACGCAGGCACAATAGGTCTTCTTTAAAGGGACAGTTCGGAATTTTGGACATAGGGCCTCATTTCCTAGTGAGCCAGAGTGTTGGAGACGTGTGGAGACACTTTTAAAATGTCAGTTTATGCAAGGTAAGTTTTATTTCAAACATTATTCTATCAACACAGACATTTACATCAATAGTCTGGTATAATAATTAGGGGTGTAACAATATCCAAGTCTCAAGATACGATATCGTCACGGTATGAACCTCACTGTACAATATTTACTGTGATATCGTGGGAAAGCTCACGATATTATACATAATAACAAGACTGACACATAGACCGTATATATGGACACGCTAGCCGCCGCATGCCAAATAGGCTCTTCCGACTCCTTCAGCGAGTTGTACTTCCTAATAGACTGATATATGAGAAAATAGTTCCTCAACATGCGACGATTCATGCGACACAAGGTTAGTTTTATTTCAGACATTATTCTATCAACACAGACATTCACATCGATAGTGTAGCGTAATAACTTTGAGTGGGTTAGACTGTTTTTAGTGGAAGGACAACTATGGCCATTGACATGCACTAGCCTAGCACCAGCAACCTCTCCAAATACAAGGACTGGATGGAATTTTTTAAAAGTGTCTCCACACGTCTCCAACACTCTGGCTCACTAGGAAATGAGGCCCTATGTCCAAAATTCCAAACTGTCCCTATAAGGCAAAATAATAGGTCTTAACAGCAATATTTCATACATTATACATAATAATGTATGAAATAATACATAATAATGTTTTTTTTTTATACCATTATATAAAATTCAGGACTTGCACTTTGCACTTTAGGATTTATGCAATACACATAGCACTTTAGAACTTGTGCAATACACTCTGCACTTAGAGCTCGTGCAATACACACTGCACTTTAGGATGAATGTATCAATATGCACATTTTATTCATTGCACTTTATATAAAATCTCCTATAATATTGTTGAAACCCTTCTGAGTTTATGTTTTTGACTTGGCTTCCGTTTTGCTCTGTGTGTATTTATTTGTATTTTGTTTGTTTTTTATTGCACTTTATGTTATGTTACGTGTGGCCTTAAAGGTACGAACAACCTGTCCAGGGACTACAGATGGAAACTAGCCTGCGGCTAAAATCTGGCATATTTACATATGTCTCATGTGTTCATTAATATGCACTGTCCCTTATAAATAAATAAATAAATAAATAAAAATAAAAATTAATTGACCAGTTAAATTAATATTTCTTACTAAATAGACAAGTATTTACCATTTCCCAAAACACAAGATTTATACACTGAATTCTTCTTATTATTCTTTTTTTGCACTGTGAAAAGCTTGTTCTGAATTCCTAGTGTTGTGTGGCTGGATTGCTGATACTGATAGACAGAAACATGCACATCCAACAAAAATTGCGACTGCGTGCTGGGTCCAAAAACAAAAAAACTGCAAACGTCACATTGTGGTGTCATTAAAATAAAAATTTGAGTGCTTCAAAGAACTGCAGTGCTCTATTTCTTCTTTGGCTGGAGCACTAAACCATTATATCTCCTATATATAAACGTGTAACTCATGGATTTCCCTCGGCAGTTTAAAGCTACATAGCTTCAGGCCTAATGTCAGATTTACTTACTCCACGTAGTAGGTTCCGTACTGAGGGTCTTCAATTCTCTCCCAGCCGTAGGGCAGCTCTGGAGGGGAGAGAGAAGAGAGTTAGATGCTATAATTCGACAATAATAGACACAATTTTGACTCTACAGATGTGTACAGATTAAAGGGCCCATATTACATTATTTTCTGATTTACGTTATTTTGTTGTTTCCTCATCGAAAACATAGCTGGGTTGTGTTTTGTTTCATTCACATTCATGCTTAACACACTAACCCTGCATATTTAGGCCTCCACACTAGTACGTATTCGAGTTGTTTTCATTACGGATGCAGTGTTCGTCCACACTAATCCGATGGAAAACGGCTCCAGAGATGGAACGATCTGGTGGCACCAGTTCCCACGTATTCACCTGAGTACGGATCTGATATGGCACTGTGTGGACGGCTGAAAAACAGTGATATGCTGATGTAGAACCTCTAGTTTCCGTCCTTATTGGCCACGTCACTGTGACTTGCGGCTTCCTGATTCGCTGGGTCCGTGACATCGAGCATTTGACGCTATTGCGGAAAACAGTTTAAACCAGGGGTGTCCAAACTTTTTTCATCGAGGGCCACATATTAAAACACAGACCAGCATGAGGGCCGATCGAGGGTCATGGACTGGGGGTCAAAACAGTGACTAATTCAAATCTGTGCATTTATAACAGGTTTAAATGACCCTCCAGACCTTTGTTCATGCTTAGACCCTCAAAAGGACACACTACATGTAGTAGTAGTATAAACATGTAGTAAAAAGTACCACTTGCGGTAATATGGGCCAACTCACCTGGAAGCCTGAGGGCCAAAACCATTGGTCTGAGAGCCACATTTGGCCCCCGTGCTACAGTTTGGACATGCCTAGTTTAAACAAACCATAGACAAATGGGAAATAGCATCGGTCCACGAATAGACTGTTTTCACGCTTGCCATCTGCCTGAGCTCGAAATCGGCTGCAGCAACTTCAGACACGGTGCTCCACTTCCTTGTTTTTACCGCCCACGTGACAACGTGACAACCTGACAACGTGACGCCAGCCTAGTCCTGTGATTAGCGTTTCAGATACGATGATACGGTTATTTGTTTCAGTGTAAATGTAACCTTAGGCTGAGTTCTTCTCTCAAACAGAAAGCACAGTTCCAATTTGTAATGTCATGTGGTAATACAGGAAGTGCTTCACTGTGTTTTTAAACTCCATGCACCTTCATTAGAATCATCAGGATGATTTCAGCCCTGGAACTGCCCATCTCTACTGAACTTTAACTGAAGGTAAAAGGAGCTGTTAACTTGAGAACTCCAGCTTCATGACATCACAAGGTGGAACAGAGCATTTTGAGCATTTTGATGTAGACAAACTAATAATAAAAGATAAGAATGAATGTAACGAAACATAACTCCAGACATTATAACATGGCTCATAACTCACAACAGTCACTTTTGTAATATAGCACCTTTAAGCATCAGGTTATATTTAGTCCCAGTATTTTTCATGACTCACTGCTACATCGTTCATTAGAAAAAAAGAATGATATTTCCTTTCTATTTATCCCTAACTATTGCAAAACAAAAAATACTGACACTGTGAGATCCCCGCTGGCCTCCCCATACACAACAATCTCCTCCATCTAAAGTGGCATCCTCCCAGCATGCACCATCACACCTGCAGGGCCTTTTATTTGTCACTATCAGTTTGGGGCTTAACACACAGTTTAGGAGGGGGAGGGCAGTGGACAAGGCAAGTGCTGAGTCTGTGCAGAGCATTGTGGGTAAAATAACATGCTTTTACTCCAAACATATTGAGTTTCCAATGTCGTGTGACCGAACCACGCAGCGTTGGGGAGGAAAATTGCCTTTTGAGAAATGGTGCAGTGAAGGGAGACAGGCTATGTGCTATGTGATAAAGGCCATTGGAATGCCATCTGTTCAGCAGCGCCCCCTTCAGAGAGGAGGAGGAGGATCAGGGGTGTATAAAAGCAAATCGCAGCTGGTGTGAAAGTGAAAGTGTGCATTGGAAATAATGTGAGTCATGAGACCGACTGAAAACTGCTGTAAATGTCCTTTAAAATCCTGAGTCGAAACAGGACTTTAAAATGTAGTTCCTGTGAGGATCTTTTTGATATACCCATTAGTATTAGTTATGAATGCAGATGTTGCAAAGATGCACTTTTCTGGTATAGGGTACGCCATCTGCTTGTTTCCATGGAGATGTTACAGCTTTGCCTGAAATGTTCCACAGTGGCCCAGTTTACTTGAGAATTTTAAATCCGAATGAATGAATTCCAAATTAAATAGATCGTAATAAAATAATTCTCCTTTGAGTTTACATGGAAATATTAATTCCGAATAAAGGTTTATGTGAAAAACATGTTAAATCAGATTTATTTCATTCCACTCAACGTCTGGGGGTGGAGAAGGGTTCTTTTTGGACAGGGAGACAAACGTATTTCCGTCAACCAGAAGAAAACACACTTCAGCTGCTACCGGCTTTTCTGTCATCTTGGTTTGTCGTTAGGCCATGGGGTGTGTACCTATGTCCCCCCAATACCGCTATGGATTTGCCTCTCCACAGATCTGACCTAGAACTTGGCCTGGTAGCATCACCTACTTGGCTCCATGTTATCCACAGTTATGTTTAATCCTATACTTTTTGTGGCCCTGCTGGCCAATTGTGAAAAATGTCCCATGTCTATAATATTTTTGTTTGTTTGTATCATAGAATGTAATCCCCAAATTTGGAACAAATCATTCATTTGCCTGGGTCAAACTTTGCTTGTCCCCACTCCCATAGGGACCACTTCTAGGCAGGTCACTTCGTTTTACTGTTTGGGTTTTTGTATTGTAAACCCACAAATGTAATAAAAAAGTGGGACAGTAAATATCAGAGCTTATTATGTGCTGTTTAAAATGCAATAAATGGCCTGTTTAATACTGTATTTATATCATCTAAACATTTAATCAAACTGCTTCATAAAAGAAAGGTGGTTTAACTAAATGTGATACACACCGGGATCATAGTGAGTACCTCTGGATGTTCTTTAAGAATGACCAAAATGCCTCTTATTGAGTATAGAGGATAACTTCTCCCTAAGTGTTAAATATTGTATACATTTTTTTAGGAACAGACAAAAAGAAAAAGTAAAATAAGCAAAATTACATTGCAGAAAATTGGAATTATTTTGTATTTGGAAGAATTGTTATCACTTTAAAACTCCATAGTTCTGATGCAGATATCGTGCTGGGAATATCTTGAAGTACTTCTCCTATTTTAGTCCTGCTTAAGACTTTTGCACTTGTCTCCATTCACTGCAGTTCCCCCCTGGTTTAGACATGATGTTTTCTGATATATGATAGTAGTTTTTGTCCTTACCTCCTTCGTCGCACTTCTCGGGGGGCTTGGCTTTCCGGGCGAGCCGAGGGTCCAGCCATGTGGTGGTCTTACTGTTGTGACTGAAACACACACACAGAAGAGGAACGGCTTTAGGCTCTGCACCATTTTAAAAGCAAACCATTTACCAGCGAGTGATTCAGCAATTATCAAGGGGACTTATTACACAGAAGCAGTTTCACGAGCTGCACTGCAAAACTGACCTGAATACAGTTTGGGCTGAAGTGGTGAATGGGGCGTGCTCAAGTGTTGAACCAGCAAACATTTGGATGGAAGGCAAATATTGATCTTACTACCCGACTGCCACGCCTAATGGATTAATGTAAACTCAGGCAAAACATGTCAAGGTAAGACTCGCAGTGGTAAACAAGTTCATGCATTTGTTTATGATGATTCGTGTAGGCTTCATCATGATGTCAGTGTGTTACACTTTACTGGTATAGTTGCATCTGACACGTGTGGATTATCAGTTTATATTTTGTCCACAGTAGGGCACGGCTGATTTCTTCATTTTTGTTCCAAATGTCCAAGCGATGCGAAATATAGTGGGGGGTTAAGGTTAAGATCCCTGTAGGGCAGGGGTTCTTAAACTAGGGGTCGCGATTAGGGATGGGCATTCAATTAAATTGTCTTAATCCATCGTTGGGAAAATTAACGATCGATTGTCAATTAAACATTAACATTTTTATATTAAAATTATCATCATTATTATTGTTACTAATCTGCATAAATAAACTCAACTCTACAACAAATAAACTATCACCACTATAGAGCCACATCAGTCCGTGTGAGATTAGAATGTGTTTAATGCAGTTTTGGCACATTTGTTTATGTTTTACAGAAACTAAACTTAAAACACCATGGCTCATTTGCATAAACAGTAAGAGAAAAATAAAGCAGCTCTTTCCTTGTGCTGATGTGATCAGCTTCTGTTGGACTAAAGGACACAACTCAGTGGATTATATGAGTGTTCTTTCAGTGACAGAGGATGTGATGAGGCTGGTGAGTCTGTTCTGTGCATATGTCGCGTTGGAGATACTGCGTATAGATGCGAAACCGGGATACTTAAAAAAAATAAATAAATAAATAAAAAAGATCATATCCAGGATACTGATGTGCAGGTAAACACACTCTGAGGGATATAGTGATCTCCAAGGAGCCAGAGCCGAGACGTGGGACTGTGAGGCCACAGCTCCAGTGTTTGTGCTCAGACGCAGCCTCCAATCCTCACGCTACGTTACGCACAGCAACCTACGTTCGGTTTGTCGATTAAAAATGAACGTGATCGACAAAATTCTTAATGATCAATTAATAATTAATCAACTAATCATGCCCATCCCTAGTCCTGATGGTGTCCTGTGCCCATGGAGCAGATGTGAATACCGTAGTTTCATGGTTCTGCATCAAAACCACACAAACGATGCTCCAGCGTGAACGAGACAGGTCACGAATCACACGCAAAGACAAAGCTCCTCACCTGGACAGACACATCCAGAGCACATAGGCTGTGTCAGGTGCTCCTCGCTCTGTGACACAGGAGCTTTATTCACAAACTCCGCTGAAAGCTTCTGTGTGCGGTAAATCCTCTGAGTGCATGGGTCATTTCAGACAAGTCCTAAATAGTGCACTTGAGCGTAAATAGCAAAATGAAGGGTGATTTGTTACATAAACAGAACCGCGTGTTCTCAAGGTGCAGGAGCTGCAGTAGAGCACATAGGTGAGCTTTAATGTGCGCTGGTTCTGGTCGGGTCCCTGGTGTGATTAGACCAGGTGAAACAACGAAATATTATGAAATCCAGTAAATAAATGAAATGTATTGTTCTTATTCCTACATGCTGAGAAGAGAAGGGAGAGGAAATGTTTTCTAGCTTTGAATGGTTCTCGTTTCGTCTGGCTGGTGCTGGTTGTTACATTGGTTTGCTATAGGTTCAGGGACAATGGGGCCGCCAAACCAATCTGGTCATTTTTGTGGGGTCGCCAGACAAAATGAAAGTGTTTAAGAACCCCTGCTGTAGGGTAACTTGTCCTCTGCATTTGACCCATCCTTCAATGTGACTGGGGCACCTCATCAGAAGCAGATTAGATCCAGCTCTGTTTATGTCTGTTTATTAAACCTGGGACAGTGCAGATTAATCAACATGTGTTAGTGCAGCATGTAAATGTGCCATGCAGTCGCCGTGCAGGCTCATTTTCATCTGTAGTCTCATTGGCAGGTTGGCGGCAAGACAAAAAACAGGAAATAGACACAATATCATTCAGTCCTCTGTCATCATGTAGCTAAGTCTTGGTCAGGACGACCTGCCAGGCACCATGCTGAGTGTCTGGAAGAATGATTACTCAAAAATACAAGAACATTGTTAAAGGTGCATTGTGTAACTTTTCTGGTGGTGGGTCCATCAAATACTTTTCTGTATGGAGATGTTATTTCTTTGTTTGGAATGTTTCACAGTATTAGAGCAAATCAGACCAAGTCACAGGTCAAATCTGTCGAGAGGCGGAGAGGCGGCCCCACTCACAGCAGAATGCCTGTTTTTCAAGGTATTTTTGGGCTATAAAACCACGTGTAATTGAATACATGTAAGGCAGAGCTGTTTAAAGGATTAGTTGGAGTTTTTTTTTTACATTAATCTATACGTCCCCGTCAGCAGTGACGTGCATCAACACTGACTTACCTCCCGACAGCGTCCGGTGAGTCGAGTTCTTCTCTGGTTTCGGTGCTGATGAAAGTGTCCGACAAGTTTGCTGGGGTCACGAAAATAAAGCGTTTTTCTCCTCAAAACAACATGTGTTCAAAAGAGTGATGCTTTTGCGTCACAAAACCGTTGCCCATGAAAAAGTCAGACCTCTGTTGAATTTGGGCATCAGTATCTTCGGGTTCATAAAGATCTCCCCTTGGCTCTGTGCTAAAGGCAACGTCTTCATAGTCACAAATGTTGTCGTGAACTTTCCGAGCAGGAAACACAGTGAAACACCTGGAGGCAGCACAGTGATATGACCGGAGAGAGAATAGTCCCAAGCGATTATGAGGTCTGACTTTTTCATGGTTCACCTTTTGTGATGCAAATGTTTCACTCTTTTGCACACATATTGTTTTGAGAAGAAAAACACTTTATTTCCATGACTCCAGCCAACTTGTCGGACACTTTCATCAGCACTGAAACCAGGGAAGAACTCGGCTCACCGGACGCTGTTGGGAGGTAAGTCAGTGTTGATGCACGACACTGCTGACAGGGATGACATACAGATTCATGTCAAAAAACATGAACTATCCCATTAATGTCATACTGTGGAACATTCGAGCAATGACATATCCATAGAAACAAGCAGGTGATAAAACCCAGACCAAAAAATGACACAGTGCACCTTTCATAATGTTAAACAGTCAAACAAGTTTATGAATGTCTCCTTTAAACCTACATACAGTATATTCTAGGGACTCTTTTGACAGTGTATGAAAACATGCCCACGGTAACATGTAACTTCTCTTGGGATCACACAGTTTTCTTAGCACAGGCCGCACTGAGCATCTTAACAATGCTCAGTGCGGCCTTTTAGGAGCGACTAGGAACCAAGTGGGGAGAATAGGACGCAAACGAGGAATAAATACCAGGAAAAATAGTGTAGAACCAAACCCTGAGCGCGCACAGAGGTCAGGCTGGTAAGCTCCATTTAGCCTGCTGTTTTTCACCGCCTGGCAGAATGAGCTATTGATTTAGCAGCACCGCGACGCAAGCGCTACACTAACGGAGTACACAATATGAGCCCACCAGACTGCAACATCAAACACAGGGGAAATTAAAAGAAAAAATGTAATCACGGACAACCCAGAGAGCCCCATAGACTAAAGCCCGGAGGCAGGAAACAAGTCCACAAGTGCAACAGCAAATGTACTGAAGTGTTTGAAGTTAAAGGTGGCTGCAGTTCAAATAAAGAAGCAGGTGTAGGGGTTATAGTGTTTGAGCATCACCGTTAATAACTTTGTACGGATGTTTCTGTGATGAATCGCCAGAAGGAAGCAAGGCTCTTTCTATGGTTGGATTGGAAAATATCACAGGAGAAAGGTTGCGGTTTCAATTCATTATATTTCTGCAGAGTTTGCATGTTCTCCCTGTCTTTGGATGCTCTGGTTTCCCCTACAGCCTTAAAGGTCCTGTATATGGCTCAGTAGTTAGAGAAGTTGTCTCTAAAATCCACTGTCCTGTCATTGTGTCATTAGTAGGGATATTCAGTATCATATCGGCTCCTGATCCGGCTCTTTTATGAGTATCGGACAGGATCAGATTCAGTCACGTGATTGGACCGATCCAGGTACACATGTTTTTCCATAGATCAAACCGCCATCATATCGGCTGTGTGGGACTTTTCACTACAGTGGTCCCTCGTTTATCGCGGTTCTACATGTTCTAAAAATAACCCACGATAGACGAAATCTGCAAAGTAGAAAAACCCTGTAAAAATTGTTAAACCCCTCCGCAATATGAGCTGAGAGCGGGGAGGGGGATCGCTCTGCACAAATCGGCCGCGATCTAAACTGAGGAGTGCGGGGGCTGAAAAATATTGTTATGGGGAGTTGTTGTTGGCGCTGGTTTTTATTCTTATAAAAAGACATGCCGCCTTCGATGACGCGGAAAACAATGCACGGGTTCTGCCTTAGCCAATCACAACACAGAACACAATCCACGCTCATACACTTAAAAAAAAGCATGCAAAATTTAACTAAAAAAATCAGCGAAAGGTAAACCGTGTTAAAGTGAGGGACGACAAATGATAGTCAAACAGGGTCACGCAATCGCTGCAAATAAGCAGTTTCTGGTGGAGGAACAGCAGAGCCACGTTAAAACTACCAATTTGATTCACCACTTACAAAGAATCATTTGGAAGAGTTTGAGATTTACAAGCGCAAGACGGCAAAGCCACAGCAGCAAATACTGGCGGAGGTATCGGATCGGTATCGGAAAGAGCACTCCTTAAAAAAAATCATATCGGATTGGAAGCCAAAAATCTTGATCGGGACATCTTTCGTCATTAGGCAAGACACTTCACCCACCATGCCTACTGTTCGGGTAAGGATGAATGTCCTATATTGTGTCCCACAAAGTGAGATCACACCTCCCCGAACTCCCCGGGGAGAAGAAATCGCAGCCAAAATCGGGCAAATAGTGTGTAGTCTTAAAGCACGGTCCTGACTCATGGTTCAAAATCAGGTACAGGGCTTTTCATCTAATTATCTTGAGTTTGCATATGTATTCAGCAATGTTTTCCCTTAATTAATTTGAAATGATTTCCCTCTGGGATTAGTTAAGTGGTTGGAAATGACCTGGACAAAGCTAGAATTTAGCTCGCTGAAATAATTCCTTTTAGAAGCCCAGACTCAACTCTACAATATGAATATAGTGTGCTTTATGTTTATAAATGGCCTTTCACATTACAGTAGACCTAGTTAACATTTTCAGATGTTCTGCAATACATCTAATACAACATTTTTCACTTCCTTACATAAAATCTTTGTTGAAATTTCACTGTGCAAATGTAATATAACAACATGAAGCACTTCCTGGTGGGTCAGTGCTTCCTGGTGTAAAAACACATAGTAGCAGTAGACACATATAAAGTGTTTTCAACTCCAAGAAAGATGTGACAGAGATTAAAGAATTACACAAACATGTATTTTTTAGATGAAGGAACAACTTAATCATACAGAAAGTTCCAAAAAGTCTTAGCAATCCCTTTTAAGTGACCACACCACTGCTTTACAAAAACAAAACACAACAATTCCACCATTACTTTTCCAAACACAATCTAATCTTGTACTCACTCTATGAAGTACACCATTCCCGTCTCGGTGTAGGCCACCTCCCAGTTCTTGGGCAGCGGTTCCTGGTTCTCGTCCTGATGGTTCCACCCTCTGAGTTCCATGGCGGCTGCGGACTGCGTGTAGCTGGGCACCGTCCGCCTCCACTCCGCCTTCTCTGGGTGCTCTGGGCGGCCGGAGCGTGTCGTGGACGGGGACATGGACAGGGACACGGGGACGGAGGCGTAGTAAGGGTAAGGGACATGGTAGAAAGAGAAAGACAAAGGAGGCGGTGAGATTGTGTAGAGATTATTGTTGTTATTAGAGATCCTATGGGCTCCTTGCATGTCTAGTTTCTTGTTGATTCTGCTGCTGCTACAACTGGAGCAGCCAAATCCAACAGAGGAGAGGTGGGAGGAGACAGAGGAGAAACAAGCAAAGCAGCCAGACCGTAGGATTTGCATGTCAGTAGAGATGAACCAGGAACAGCCTCCGGGGCAAAAGTGAACTGACCAAACCGAGCAACATCACTGCTCTCTTAGCACAACTGTAGTCTGTGTGTGTATGTGTGTACGTGTGAGTATGCGTGTGTGTTCATGCGTGTTTGTGAATTTGCCTAAAAGTCGTCTACAAGTTCTGACCTGGAAATGTGTAACCTACATTTTTTTGGTAGGGCTGAAATAGGGGTGGGGATATTTCAATATTTAAAATATATCGAGATATTTTTTTAAACTTGATATGGATTTTGACATATCTTCAGATTTCGCCACTTGGCTTGTTTGGCTTCTCTGTGCTCGCACCCCTGCCTCTTTGCCCTCCCCTCATGTCTCATTCAATTCGGCAGTGCCACAACAGCCTGTGAACGCCCAAAGTGCCGACCAAGGCTTCAGCACCACCAACCTTTTCCTCCATTTACCTCCTCGCCATCAGCAGAACATCCACTGTCACAGAGAGAACACTCATATTCCACTGAGTCGTGTCCTTTAGTCCCACAGAAACTGAAGGGCAGAGCAGTTTTTTAAAGCGTTTATAGTCTATGCAAATTAGCCATGCTATTTTAAGTTTCGTTTCTGTAAAACGTAAACAAATGTGCTAAAGCTGCATTAAACACATCACTGTTTCAAACTATCGTAGTTCTGGTTTAGATGTTGTAAAGTTGAGTTTATTTGTGCAGAAGATTTGAATGAATAATCTGCTGTAGTGTTGAACTTGTACAATCGTGTTTGAAAACGTTCAGTTTGATCTGTGCAGTGGATTGTGGGATACCTCAGATCTGTGCAGTGGATTGTGGGATACCTCAGATCTGTGCAGTGCATTGTGGGATACCTCAGAGCTCCTGACCGCTGGGGAGGAACATGGGTCTGTTAAAAAAAGGAACCTCCCGAACTTCAGGCTAAAGAAGCTCAGGGTTCTGGTGATCGTGTGGTTCATAGAGTTCATGCAAACTTGAACTTGAGTTGTTTTATTTTTGAATGAAAAGAATCTGAAAATATGAAATTGCTCCTACATGAACTGACTCTTTGCACTTCAATAAAAAAGACCTTGTGGAATTTGGCAGATTTGTTTTAGCAGTAGTTTTTGGGGGGTTATTATATGACGATGACGCAGAGTACAGGGGACTAACGCAGGACTTTGTGGACTGGTGTCAGCGGAACCACCTTCTCATCAACATCCAGGGTGAACATCCAGGAAGGGACATTGAGAGAGTGGACTCATACAAGTACCTGGGTGTTCATCTGAACAACAAACTGGACTGGACTCACCACACAGATGCACTGTACAGGAAGGGCCAGAGCAGGCTCTACCTCCTGAGGAGACTCAGGTCCTTTGGAGTGAAAGGGCCCCTCCTGAGGACCTTCTACGACTCTGTGGTGGCATCAGCCATCCTGTACGGTGTGGTCTGCTGGAGCAGCAGCATCACAGAGAGGGACAAGAGGAGACTGGACAAAGTCATCAGGAAGTCCAGCTCTGTCCTGGGCTGTGCCTTGGATTCGGTGCAGGAGGTGGGGGACAGAAGGGTCCTGGCCAGATTCACTTCTATGCTGGACCTGGAGTCTCACCCTCTTCAGGGCGCCCTGTCTGCTCTGGAGAGCAGCTTCAGTGACAGACTGATCCACCCTCGCTGTGTGAAGGAGAGGTTCCGCAGGTCTTTCCTTCCTGCTGCTGTCAGACTTTACAATGAACACTGCTAACTCTGCTGCCTGTGCAATAATGTAAGATAGTAATTTATTGTATATATAGTTTTTAGATTGCAATTTATTGTATATATTGTCGTAAGATACCAATTTATATGATGCATAGTTTTATAATCCTTATCTTTTTAGATTCTTATAGTGTTTGTCTATTTTTAACTTAACTGTACTTCTATTGCTGCTACTGTTTCTTGCTGTTCTCTTTACTGTGCGTTGCAACACTGAAATTTCCCCATTGTGGGACAAATAAAGGATATCTTATCTTATATCGTATACTGAGATATAGCAAAATAAATCAAGCTATACTTTTTGCTCCATATCGCCCAGCCCTAGGCTGAAATGTGCACGTATTCTGTGTGCAGGTGAGTGTGTGTGTTATGTATGCGTATGTATTTATATGTCCATCCATCCATCCATCTTCTCCCGCTTAATCCGGCTGGGTCGCGGGGGCAGCTTGCTGCCCAATACTCATAGCACCTGACCCCCTATGAACCCCTCTGCAGGTGGTGAGCCCACAGGAGGGTATTTATATGTATGTGTGTGAATTTGTCTAGAGTCATCTACAGTCGTCTACATGTTTTGACCAGAAAATGTCTAATCTACAGACAGGGCTGAAATGTGTGTGTGTTGCGTGTGTATGTGTCATGTATCTGTGCATGTGTGTGTGTGCATGTTTGTGAGTTTGAAGTCTAGAGTTGTCTACAAGTTTTGTCTAGGAAATATGTAACCTACTTTTGTTTGGTAGGGGCAAAAGTGGAAGAATAAAAAATGAATTGTATTTGTAATCTGAAAGATTCTAAGCACTGAAAAGGTGCTACTTTTAATTTTAGGAGCCAACTGTTTGTCTCAGTTGGGATGTTATTCCTTTGCACAGAATGTTCCACAGTAAAGCATTAAACTTATCTAACTAACTTTTGGCATGTATTCAATTACAGGTGTTTTACTGCTTGAGAAGCATGCAGTCTTACTGTGAGCCAAGTCTCCTCTCCACAGATCTGACCTGTAACGTGGCCTGGTCACCTGCTACTCCCCTTGCAGATAGATAAAGGTATACTACACGATACTGTGGAACATTCTAGCTGATGGCAGACACCACCAAAAGCGGTTTTTGAAGTATCTTTAAGTAACATAATTTCATGTAAAAACAACAAAATATCCGTTTTCTCTCTAATCTTATTGCTCCCGGGCATGTTTAAAATGTGCACTTTGAACAGAGCCTCATCATTAAAACATAAATCGCAAATCCAATCAGAAAATTTTCAAGTAGAAGCTCTAATATATGCAGATTTTGGAATAGAAAAACAGTAAATAACTAAAGAATATCAAACTTGTTCAAACTGGAGGTTGCTGTTCCTGATGCAATGACACAAAGCTGTAACTAGCTCCACCACAAACACTCATGCATTTCCCTTCAGGCCACAGCCGCCTTTCATGTTCTCCCATTGTAATATAGAGAGAAATCAGCTCCTGTTTGTGAAGTCACGCTGCCCTACATACAAGATTTTGATTCTCTTCTTGAACCATGAATCACACCAACACGGGGAGTTTGAACACTTAAAACTGTAGTATAATGTGTCGCGAATGTAGTTTCTTTATTATTCGTTTTATTAGGATTTATTATTAGAGGCGCATTGTTTCACTTTTTTTGTTTTTAGGGAGATGTCATTGCTTTGCTTGGTATGTTTCAAGAAAGTTTATTCAGCCTTTGTTTCATTAAAGGTGACTTTATTGTTCAGAAATACATTTTAAGACCTTGCATTTCTGTGTAATGCCTGCTTGTCTCCGTGGCGACTGAATGCCGTGCTGTGAAAAATTCCATGCGGTGTACTCTCTCCACAAAAAGCTACGCAGTTTAAGCGCCTTTAAGGCTGTAGTCTTCTAAATAAATTCTTGGCGGACTAAAGACGTATCCTGCAGATTGATTGAAAGAAAAGCTCGGAAAACTATTTTTCTATAACCTGTAACTGCACTCAGAAAACTACACCAAGTAAAAGCTCCAATTTATGAAGAAGCAGGAAACAATTTTGAGAATAAACTGGTGACTCATTAAATCTGTCCTTTACATAGAAATACCAAAACATGCAAAATCTTCAGCAACTGACGCCAACTAAGAACATATGTTTTCAAGGTTTCGTTTTCACAATAAATGCAATTCAAGAAATGCAAGCTAGATAAGTTTAAAACACTCGAAGACCTACGACATCGTCTGCGATTCCGAGGAATATCCATCCATCTTCTCCCGCTTAATCCGACTGGGTCGCGGGGGCAGCTTGCTCCCCAACCCTCATAGCACCTGACCCCCCCTATGACTCCCTCTGCGGGTGGTGAGCCCACAGGAGGGTATTCCGAGGAATAAGTTTTATATAACTGCGCACAACTTTCTAACCGTAAAAGATAAAAAACTTACTTTTTTCCCCTCTGAAAGCGGAGACTTAAAAGTTTTTTATGTTTTACTGTTTGTTTTCCACTGTTTGTATTTTAACTGTTGCTTTTAACTGCCTATAATGTATATTCTACTTGTAGTAAGGCAACCTTGAGTGTCCAGAAAGGCGTCTAATAAATAACATTTATTATTATTATTATTATTATTATTGTTATAATTACTTAGCGGTTTCATACATTTCTGCAGCTTTATCCTATGTCACTCACTACTCACACACACGCTGTGTGATGATGTGCGCAAAATGAGTGTCCAATAGGAACTTTGTTTTCTACCAAACGCATGCGCTCTGTCCATTTTGATTGGCCAAAACTTTGCAGTTTTTGCAGTTTTTTTCCTCAAATAAATGGCCAATTATGCAGCTTGTTGTGCGTAATTGCGCATCCCTTGCTATTTTTATTTGAAAGGTTTGTTTCACTCAAAATGAACAAATACAAATGAAATAAACGCCATGGAAATGCAGAAGTGATGTTACTCTGGCCATGGACCTGACAGGAGCTGTTTCCATAATTGGACCAGGAAAGTAATGGGGCGATTACACTTTTTTTTGTTTTTAGGGAAATAAGGATATTTTTAGTTTACTTACAGACTTGATATTTTGCATTTTTGTAGCTAAGGCCCTAAATTAAACATTTTTAATGTGCAAAAAGTTGTTTATACATGGCAGAGCAATGATGTATCCATAGAAACAAGCAGGTGACGGACCCTCCTATTTACCTGGGATCAGAGTTCACATTAACCGAATATTCTCCGTCACTGACTGAATTTGACTGAACACACAAAATTTTCTTAATTGATCTTCGGGAGAATTAACGATGGATTTTCGATTTTAACATTTTTATATTAAAATTATCATCATTATTATTACTATTACTAATCTGCATAAATAAACTCAACTTTACAACATATAAACCATAACCACTATAGAGCCACATCAGCCTGTGTGAGATTAGAATGTGTTTAATGCAGCTTTGGCACATCTGTTTACGCAATTGTTAAACACAATTTAAAACCACATGGCTCATTTGCATAAACTGTAAACCCTGGAAAAAAGCAGCTCTTTCTTTATGCACTGATGTGGTCAGCTTCTGTCGGACTAAAGAACACGGCTGGAATATGAGTGTTCTTTCTGTGACAGGGATATTGATGATTCTGGTGGTGAGTGTGTTCTGTGTACGTCACGTTGGAGATACTGCGTAGGAAGGACAAGCAACAACAACTGATAACGTTGATCAGCCAGGGGGCGCTAATGTTACAGCGCAGAAAAGTGGCAGCAAGGAGGTTAAGCAGGAGTACCATGTTCAGTGGGAGTGGGACTTAATGATTAAAAATGACAATGAATCAATGAAAACACAAGTTTTTAAATATGCCTTATCATTATCATGTAGGATAATATGGATAATGATAGTTGATGACGGAATTTTTACGACCCTGTCCATCAAAATGACAGGCAATGATGAAGTCTAATGCAACCTGTGCCTGGGACAGTCCCAGTTTTGAACCCTGGGTCCCCTGTCCCAGCAGATTTATCCAAAACCAGTGATTTGTCCCAGTTTTATACAAGATATATCCCAGGTGTCCCTATTTTTGACAAATCTGGTCAAAAACACAAGTGTAGCGTCGAGCGTAGTGTGAAATTTTCCTTAATTACGCACTCATTTCACAAGTGAATTATTACCAACCACCACAAAAACCGGGGCTGTCCCAGTTTTTTATTTTGAAAATCTGGTCACCCTACACACAAAGCTCTTTTTAATGCGTAACAAAAAGACTGAAATATGAACTCACTGACTCAAATCATATTTCAGAGCATAGAGTTCGCCGTTTTTACGCTGAATAAGATTTTGTTTGTGGAGAAAATCATGGTACTTAAAAAATTCCAGCTTTGCGATCTGCTAATTGTATTAATTCAAACTGTGATTAATCCTGCAGCCCTAAATGCCATACTGTGGGACATTCCGATAGCACTTCCATGGAGACAAGTACACAAAGATTCACCTCCGTCAAGGACCAAATGAGTATATTACACCTCACGCTTTGTATTAAACTCTCTGACTCCACTGATCCTGATGGTCAGAGCAGCCCAAGGCCAAAACCATCATGTGTCTGTGATCTGCCGTCTGCCTCCATTTTTTATTCGTTTATTTTCTGTCATGCTCCAAACTGCGCCAAGTCCCATCTAATATGATCTTATTTGACAATGATCAGATAAGAACAAATGACATTTTTCTAATATCGTTTTTCATGAACGCATCACAAGGCTCTGCAGTCTACCGGCCGTCCCTTGAGAAATTGTTTGGTGATCGTCAGGTTGTTAAATCTAAATAAAATATCAAAATAGAGGCGAGAAAACACGAGCAAAATATCTTTAAATAAAATAGTTCACATAACATTCTATATATACATCTTTCCTTTTTTGTTTTTGTTGTTTTTAAGGTGTACTAACTTTTCTGCTGGAGCATTCGTCACCTGCTTGTTGTCAAGGAGATCTTATTGCTTTGTCTAGAATGTTCCACGGTAGGCATTAAACCTCTAACTATCTGTATAGGCTGCATTACAGTTCAGATCTGTGGAGAGTCGCCCCTATTCACACATAGAAGTATTGTATTTTTGAGCAACAGGAACGACATAATGAGTAAATGCTACGTAGATGTCTTTAATGTCATACTAAGGAACATGCAATATCATCACAGATTATTGAAAATAATACGGCGCCATCTTGGATTCATCTTCCCGATTTTCTTATAGTTCTATGGTCACCACCAGCACCGGGGACAGTTCTGAAGATGCTCGCAGCAGCACCCAAAACATGTCAACAAGGTTAATACACTTGACTACATTGTCTTAAAAAAGAACGTTATGAACGTTTAATGCCATACTGTGGAACATTTCAAGCAAACCAATGACATCTCCATGGAAGCGTGCAGATGGATGACCCCTAACAGAAAAGCTACATACTAAAAATACTAAAATGCTAAATAGATACGTTTAATCCCATACTAAATATAAATCATAAGCAAGGCAAAATCACTCATGAAGGCAGACAGCAGACAGCAGAGCCGCCATTAGAAAAATGACTTGACTTTAAATCTCATTGGTAAACAAGGAGCATTGTGATGTTATATGAGGACATGGGGCTGAACAAAGTCACTCTTCTGGAGGGGCTGCTGATTGCTCACAGACTGATGTTACTACTTGATTTGGGTCTGCACGGAAAAAGCTAATCTTGAGTGTTTGAGAAATACGACAGTACTTGAACGTAATCAACAAAATGCCATAGAGAGGCAAATAGCAAAGCAGACCAAATTCTGACGCTGCAATCTTCAAAGGTTTTCATGGACGAGACTAAATGTGTTTTTGCTAAAGCATGGTACAGAAGTAGAGGGAGCGAGAGAGATCGTGATATTTTGTTTAGACTAGATGAAAAACTTGAAAAAATGATTTCCTCTTGCAGATAAGAGGGGCCTAAGGACATGAATGTTGCAGAGTCTATTACTGACCAACTCACTGTTTGATTTTTTTACTTTCTGTTGGTTAAATCTACAGTTTTCCTAAGTCCTGCGAGGTGACGACTGCTGTTGTGGTTTTGGGCTATACAAAATTGAATTGAACTGTGTTGAAAAATAAGGACATTATTTGAAGACTTTTGGTTAGGTGATAGAAAATGGAGTCACAAACTACAGAAAGTAACCAAAACAGATGAAAACCTGAACTGCACAATATCACAAAGGGATTAAAGATGAATTCTCTGAAAACATTTTTCATTTTAACCCTCGATTAAGTCTTTATTCGCCTCAACAAAGACATCTATCTCATCTACTTTGCAGTGACATCATGCAGGGGGTGTACTGCATATATGTCTATGGCAGAATGTTTACCATGCTGACCTAACGCACACATTAACAAACACTGCCAAATAATAGCATAATAGCTCCATAACATTTTCGGCTGTGATCATTTCAACTTGTATGTTTATTTGTGTAAAATCCCCCAGTCGTCCAGGTTGAATCCATGGCCAAGGAGAGAGTTCAATTTGTCAGCTGGACAAGAGTTATTTGTTTTCCTCGTCTGTCTCGCTCTTTCTACCAAGGAGACTGAATGTCAAAAGGCTTCTATCGCTCTCTACTGACTCCTCTTGCTTCCTTAGCGTAATGACGCTTGAACGAACGTGTTAAATAGGTTAATTGCGAGCATATACCGTATAAAAAGGGGGACTAAGCGAGTATGACGCCCCCCCATACCGTTCAGGACTGCTCAAATGAAGCTCGTGATGCTTGCGACGGTTACAGGAAAGAATTTGAAGTCAAGCTCTATATTATGAGAATTTTTTCGACGGATAAAATAGCGAAACAGGATCATGTAGAGCGGGTTAATACGAACACTTCGAGGCTCACGGGAGCGTTTACAGAGAGAGCGACCACAATATTCCAATGTAAGTCAATAGGAGCCAGGGTTAGAAAGAGCCGAAAGAGCCGCACGCATTCCTATTTGTAATGTGGTGACTATCGCGTTAGCTGTGTCCGTTTATTTATACAGTTTATGCTCGCCAGTCACATGTTCTCTACCACCACTGAGTAGAGAGCACCGCGAGGAGAAAGTCAAAAGCTGGTTGAGATTTGAAAACAGCTGAAGGAAATGTTTAAGAACTTTTAGGGGCAATTTTGTCACAGAGACGTAATAATCCATTTTATTTATTGTTTTGGTTGTGTTTGGTTCATTACTGCTCTATTCAAGTGCATTTTTTGTTAAGTCCTTGCTGTAAACCAGACTAATAGGCTATTCTTATGTTAACAAGTCTATTTTATTTAGGCCGTTTATTTTGGGTTGTTTTACTGTTCCTGTTGTTAAATGTTCTTTTGATTTATTGATAAGTTTATTGATATGTGAAAGGGTGTATTTGCATTTTTATTCCAAAATCATTTCAAAATGTCAATATGATCGTTTATCGCAATCATTTCTAAGTCAATTAATGTGTTAGTGTTTGATTTTTAACACAAAGGTGAGCGTGGCCACCTGAAAAACTGTTGGCCAACACTAACTAACTCGCGACTCGTAATTTTATATGTGTATGTTTATATGTTTAACAGCACAAAATAATAATAATCCTGTTGTAATTCCAGCTAAATCTGTTCTTTCCGGTCAGATTGCGTTAAAGCAGCTCAGATTAAAGTCTAAACGGAGTAACGGCGCCTCAGACAGACCCGTGCCTACAGTTAGCATCACACCTCGAGGGAATATTAATGCCAATAGCTCAAGCGGGTCTCACCAGTCAGTCCGTTGACCATCGGGGGCTCCTCTTCCTCCTCCTCGGGCGCGGCGCTGTCTTTTCGGTCCATCTTGCTGACGGAGGTGGTGCGTTTCCTCTGCACCTCCGTGTCAAACTCCTCATCGAAGAGCACCTGATCCACCAGGTCGGGCTGCACCGGGCTGGGCTCCGCGGGGGGCTTCGGGGTGCCATAGTAGTTACCTGCACACAACAGCGAATAACACAAATATTATCGGCATGTTTTATATATGGATTTTCCCCATGTATTTGAGAAAAACTTGTCACATAAAGTATAAAATAAGTCTACTGTAAACTGTCTGCAATTATAAAGTGATTTTTTTTGTTAGAGGATCAGGAAGTCTGTGGTTAGTATGTGTTTGGGGAAAAATGGCTTACCCCAGTACGGATATATTGTATAAAATAAAATAAGTCAATTTTATAATGTTTGCATCTCATTATAAAGCATTTTTCAGTCCAGGAATCAGAAAGTGCACAGTTAGCATTCTAGTTCTTGTCTAGTATCAGGTGCGGGGGCTTTAAAGGTGCAATATGTAACTTTTCTAGTATCTTCATCTAGACAAGCAGGTGATCACAAGAGGCGAATTTACAGGTCAGATCTGTGTAGAAACAACTCCACTTATAACAATGTTCGATGTATTTTTAAGCAATAAAAGTCCAGCAAATAAAAAAAAGCCAGATGGATGAGTTTAATGCCTTACTGTGGTATATTTCAAGCAAAGCAATGGGATTTCCACAGAAGAACACTCCAAACCTCCAACATAAAGGCTACATAGTGCACTTATAATCCATTGTCGATATTTCACAGTTGTAATGTTATGGCTTTGTGGTATGCATGTATCCTTTTGGAAAACATTGTGGAATTCAGTTGGGTTAGATTAAACTAAGAAGTCAAAATAAAATAGGGATGTTCAAGATGCACTGTGTAACTTTTCTGGTGGAGGGTCTGCCAAAAACTTTTCTCTACGGAGACGTTATTGTTTGTCTAGAATGTTTCACAGTCTGGCATTAAACCATCTTCATATCATTACAACTTATTAACACTAGAATAACTGATGTAGTTGTACATGTACATGATATTCATTGGAGCTTTGGTCCTTTATATAGGCCAGGTTTCTTGATCTGAATCTGATGGTGAGCTTATGGAGCAGGCCTAAAGCCTAGAAGACTGAACTCAGCAGGATCGCTCCCTCTCCTGCCAGGGCCGGTAGGGGGCTTCCTGCAGCCCAGATAAACTCTCAAATCCACAATCACTCTCCCCTCCATATGGACTGAACTCTCATTTGCACCCAATACAAACCTCATAACCTAACCCGGACGTGGGTTACTAATGAACTGTGGGAGGGTTGGGTTTAATACTAGACTGTGTTTATGGCTGTTGTTGTTGTTGTTGTTCTCTCTATAGCTGTGCTGGTAAAAGCACTGCCAGTCAAACCTTGTATTTCTGTAGTTTATGCCTGTGCTGCTGAACCTTGAATTAAGCACATACTGCGATTGTTGTTGTCCCCATTGTAAATATCCCAAATGGCCATTCGCACTTTTGCACTATGTTGTTTTTCTTACTCACTTAACTATTCAATATATGTACCAAGCAAATGCAACACTCTCAGACAGACAGTCTCTATCTGTGTCTCCCTGAGCGATACTTAGTCTCCTGATATCTGCCTAATCCCTTTTACCATTTCCTATTACTGCATATTACTGTGTATTACTATTTTATAACACATATGCTACATAGGAGTGTGCAAAAATATCGATATATCGTATTGTTTAATGTGATGATACAGTATCGATATTGTGTGCTGCTGTATCGATATCACCAAGAGTATTTTTTGGTATATTTTACTAAATTATTTTGTTACAGCACTACAGTTTAGTTGTTTGTTTAGAGGAAGGAAACGCATTTATGCAACACATTTGACATTTCCACAGTTTAAATTATGATTAAAAAGACTTGATTTAGCCTTTATTTTTTATTGAATCGTATCAAATCGATTTGAAATATATTTTATTCATTCGAAAGTGCACTGAGGTATGTATCATATCTTAATGATACCCAGCCCTTATGGCGACCAAACCAGACCAAGTTACAGGTCAGATCTGTGGAGAAGCGACCCTGCTCACAGTCAGAATGCCTGTTTTTCTAAATAGTTTTGAACAATAAAACCACGTGAAGTTTAATAAATGCAAGACAGAGCTGTTTAATGTTATACTGTGGAACATTCCAGGCAGAGCAATGACATATCCATAGAAACAAGCAGGTGCTGGACCTCCAACCAAAAGTTATGCAGTGCACTTTAAAAGCAAAGCAGGTAAAAATGAAATAAAACCAGATTTTGAAGAGTACAACTGGGTACGAGAACAACTAGATAGAACAGTGAAGGTTAAATCTTTCAAATTACAAAAAAAAAGCTTAGACTTAGACTTACAATAAATCTTTAAAATAAAAAAATTACACTAAACACTATAAATATAACTTTGGTCATTTGAGATTTTTTTTTTTTTTACTTTATTATCCACCTAAATTCTCGAGGAATAAAAAAAACTTTCTTTTCAGCTAAGTTAATTAAGCCATTATGTGAAGCCAGACAATGCATTAACTTTACAAATTATCTTACCTGCCAGGGAGTCACGTTCTTCATTATTAATGGATGGCCACTGTCTAGAACATTATGCAAAAGATAGCGAGGAAAATATTCATTGAAAAAACTCCTAACTCCGATACAGTTCAACCCAGTACATTCAAAAACTCTGCAAACTCACTTTTTGTCAAGGCCGTAGTTAAAATGGAGCTGGATTTGACTTTATTTACCTTTTTATTCATTACCCGTGATTTAAATTCAATGTTACATACTGAGTTTACATAAAGCACTTTCAGACGAACCCACTGTCACTTAATGTTGCGGTGATGACAAAGCGATGGTAAAAAATTAGCCGAATACCGAATATTATGGAGACGCTGAAGAGCTGTTATCCTTGACTGTGCATTTACAGATTAAATATTATTGGAGAAAAGTAGTGACAAATGATGCAAGAAGCTATAGTCTAAGTAGCAGGATATTGGGATGTGTAAATAACCAAAAGTGTATGTTGCTCAAATGAATTAAATGTGCGTTGTGGAGCTTTTTGGTGGACGGTCATCTGCTGGTTTCTATGGAGATGTTACTACGTTGCTTGGAATATTCCTCAGTATGACATTAAGCAGCTCTACCTTATGCTGTTTACATGAGACCTTTAAATTCAATTAAAGATAAATTAATTTGGAATAAAAATTACTTCCGATTTTAAAAGACCATGTAAACACTTAATTCCTAATGTTTATTCAGAGTTAAGTTTATCCGGATTTAAACTTAATTCCGAATTAAGTGGGTGGTTTATTCCGTTCTTAAATCCGATTTAAATTATTCCTCGATCATGTAAACGTTTATTCCGCTTAACATAATTCCGGTCGTTCAGCACATGCGAAAGATACTGATGCCTGTTAACACTGCGAGTCGTCCTCATCCAAGATCATCAAAGATCATCATGAACTCATAAAACAGCAGCACGTAGCCTGTAAGTTTGGACACAACTCCCCTCACATCAGCCTGGAGCACAAGCTCTGAGTTTGTGTAACAGCAGCAGCAACAGCGGTAAAGACTTGGGACTCACAGCAGCGAGGAGCCCTGGCCCGGGCGGGCTGCTCCGGTCCTTCGTGCTCGAGGGCTGCAGCTGGTTCCGAGGTGGTGCAAAACATCCAATTTGGTTCATTATGTCTTGTTCTGAGTGGTCCGTCCTCTATGTACTTGGAAAGTGCTTCTGAGGCTGAGGCCAGAGCTGCTCCTGCTGGAACGCCACGACCTCCCTGAGCTCTGTTCCCCCGTCTGAACAAACTGAGGACTAGCGGTACCGGGGGACATAGGTACATACACTCATGGCCTAACGACAAACCGAGATGACAGAAAAGCCTGTTGCAGTTGGTGTGTGTTTTTTTCCGGTAGACGTAAATATGTTTGTCTCCCTGTCCAACCAGAACCCTTCCCCACGCCCACATGTTGAGTGGAATTAAATAAATCCAATTTAATGTGTTTTCCATGTAAATCTTTATTCGGAATTAATATTTACATGTAAACTTGAA